>OU426982.1:111510414-112110414 GCA_911387785.2 Aelia acuminata | reverse complement strand
ATTTTCAGTTGGTATTGGCATGGTTCCGATTAACCGATTATTACGATTAACTGAGGTAACCTTGGTCCCTATCAACTCGGTTAACCGGAACCATACTGTACTCACATTGATATTGTGTTTACAGTTCAGCCATTTGTGTCTTATTGATGGCTCTTCATTAAACCTCAGTTTATTTTAGTTATATTATTTTATTTTAAAATATACCTTTTATTTGAACGTCAATTTTAAAACATAGAAACAGATTTAGTCATGCAGTTGTTATTATTAGGAAATTGTTTATATCGCTCTTCATTTTCATTAATTAATAAGTCATGCTTTTCCGCAAAAATATTTATTATAATTAACCTCCAAATTTACATAATTTAGGAATTGCTTTTTTTTTTTTTTTTTTTTTTTTTTTTTTTTTTTTTTTTTTTTTCCTTCAAGGCTTCCACTGAAGCCCTATACTGCCCATACTAACACCCATGGCACTGGGTGATACTTCCAGAAATTTTTTTTGAAATACAGAAAGTATTGGTTGTATCTTATTAATTAACTTATAAGACATTAAGTTCTTGAGACTATATTGTTCAACAGGTTATCAAGAAGGGGACCAAATTAGTCTCAACAATACAGTTTTTTATTTATAAGACGTTTCGGCTCTTTTGAGCCATCTTCAGTTCAGCAAAAGGCAGTATCAAATATACACAGGCAGACAAATTATTTGAAGTCACACAGGGCAGATACTTTTCCCCTAACCCCAAAATACCCAAAACACTCACTTATTAATTAAATTTTTTCAAGAAAACTAACTCTGCTTGGAAATTCATCTCAGAAAGATTTATCTTCAGTAACATACATTTGTGATTGTATAATGATCATTTCTGTTTTTGTTGGGTAAATACTTTCATTGAAATCCAATTATAGTTTTCCTTTAATACTAACCACTATTGGAGAAGGTTTATTCTCAGTAAGGTTAACCATAAATGAGCCATGATATACATATTTTACCCCTGATGACATTACCTTAATTATTTTTCTTATGTAGCACTTCAATTCTTAAATTCTTAATTATGGTATTACCCTCTTTCTTTTACTTTCTTTTTATGCTTTGCTGATATCATGGTACAATGGTATGTATTGTATTTAATAATTGTATGATTCTCTTCAACATAGTAATCTTGTGTACCTAAGAGCGTAAAATGACCTAGTGGTTGAAGGGCCCACGTTGTTTGCAAATAAATAAATTAACACGATCATTCATGTTGTTATTAGCCTTATATGATAATTATAGATGTTTGAATTTTTTAATAAATATTAAAGTTTTTTCCCGAAGAAAAAGGATTGGACGTCACCCTCACCAATCTTTTCTTCGAAAAAAAAAAAGTCATCCTAATAGTCCATGATTCTTACAATAGAGTGGCTTTTTTATCCCTTACAATGGTATCATCGAATTTGTGAAAGATTTTTTTGGGAGAGATAAAAGGTTTTTATGGCTTTTGAGGTGTGTAATTTTTCCCTTTCTTATGTTATTTATTTAAAGCACTGTGATATGTATTGTGACCATTTCCAAGATGAATTTATCCATTTCTAATTAAATTGTAATCCTTTTGGGGCTTGTATAAAGTCCTGAATATTATGTTGTATTTATTTTTTAAAATAATATTTTAACTTATTTAATGAATTTTAAAATGATTTCACCATACTCCCTTGATATTTTTTTCGTTTTTTTTTCACAAAAGTGATATTAGGCTTTAATAGGTTTTCTATCGGGAATACGCTCTTGGACTTAATTTTACTTTTTAAGTTTTCTTTGTCATGAGGTTCTGGTGGATAAAGATTGGGGACACCTTCAAAATGAATTTAGTTTCAGATTTTTGATCGCGCATGCGTATTTCGAATTTTATTTACCTATACCATTTCTCGGATAATTTAAACTTTCCAGATTTCATCGTTATGAGGGAATGTTAGTATCTTAGTAGGTGGCCGCTAGTTTTTGAAAATAAGAACCTCTATTAATTTGATAGATAGGGGATATCTCTTCTTTTACTTCTTCAATATGAGGGTCTGCTATTATGTTATGGATCCCCAGTATTTAGGAAAAAGAACTATTTTGAATACCGGCGAGTTTGGGGGATCGCATTTGGAATAAATTTGGCCTCAGCGAAGAGTTCAGAGTGGCGTGGACTCCTCGCGATGCTATATTAGCGTTTTCGAATTTGAAAAATGGTTTCGGAAATAATGAACTATTGCTTAGTGTATTATTGATAATCGATATATTGGGTCAGTCACAATTTTGCATCCCACTTCTTTCATCTCTCCTTCTTTCACCTCCCCCCCAATAAAAATCAAATTTGTAAAACAATATTTTAGGTTATATGTTTACAGTAAATCATTTTATAGAACGAATTAAGAATAAAAAGAACAAAGGGCCATTCCACGTCAAATCATCCAGCCGAAATTCAAAATTTTACCTTTACCCCTCAGATTTTGATAAAAATTTGTAGGTATCAAGTACATATATAAATCAGATACAATTCCAAATTTTACCCAATTCCATCAAGTAGTTTCAGAGTTATGGCCATTTGAACTTTTGAGATATTTGAAGTTCCAACGACGACTTGAGCTCAAAACCAACTTGTACATGTTAAGACTTTCCTCTGTAGAATGGTTACTAATTGAACTAGAGCTTTCAAAATTTATTCATTAATTTTGCCTTTCATGCAGAATCAGATGGTACCATATATATCAGATAGATAATTTTCCTTCATGAAAAAAAAATTCTTAAACATAAAAATTTATATTTTTTCCAAGTTGTAAAATGGTCATAGAAAAATGCCATGAGCAAAAATCTCTCTCCAACCGGCCTTACACACTATATATCAAAAGAAAGAGGAAGGAATTCTCTATCTAATGATGAAATAATATGAGTGGCTCTTTGACTTATAAGAGTTTTATCACGATTTGAATCTAACATATTAAAATTTAATTTCAAAGTGGCGCATACAAATTAATACAGCTGAAATCTCTCTTAGATATACTCCTTCAAAGGTATATTTTTGAAAAGGGCATCTAATTTCCTTTTAAATGATATGATAATGTTTGTGAACTTTTGAGCTGAAATTGTTTTATTACAATGTAAATCTAATAAAATTAATTCAACTCGGTGCTATATGAAAATTTCTGTATGGCTAAAATCTCTCTCCAAGCCCATTAAAATATTATATATCACTGAAAAGAGGAAGAGATTCTCTATCTAATGATGAAATAATATTAGTGGCTTATTCACTTATAAGAGTTTTATCATGATTTGAATCTAACATATTAAAATTTAATTTCAAAGTGGCGCATACAAATTAATACATCTGAAATCTATTTCTAAATATCCTCAAATCACCATATACTTATTGCTGAAAAGATCATGTACTTAACTTTAATGTAATTTAATAATATGTGCAGGCTTTTAAGTTTAAAGATTTTTTTTTTTACATTAAATGTAATAATAATATCAAATCAACTCACAATTTTTATTTATTTAAGCTAATAAATTATAATGGTGAATATTAGCATTTAGCTCTTAGCATTAGGCTATAATATAATAGTTCATAAAGGTGTTGTATGCCTTGTTAATTTCGTTGGCAGAATCGCAATCAATCTTGTAAGTATCACTGAACGGGAAAATTATTTGGATGGGGGATTGATTACACATAGTATATGAGATGGTTGAACTGGACATTGGTCTTCATTTTTAGGCCAAAAAATGTTTCTGTTGGCCCAGAGGGGTGCATAAATAGAAATCATAATCACCTTCTGTCTCATTTATACTATGGACTATTCCGATCCACCAGTTGTTGTCATGTACACAGGCCACGAAAGAATTGACTTCTGGTTATACAGTTTGGTCCTGTTTAGCGAAAAGCATTTTGTCGCAAACAGATAATAGAGTCTGAGCTTACCCTTTTTGCTATTATTTCTACAGTTGATGCAGGCTGAAAATAATTGAAACTCCTGGTTCCGGTAATTCTTAGACCAGACTCAAATCGAATACCTAAAGCTATTCTATTGATTTCGATTTCTTCTTTGCTCAAAAAAAAAAAAATTATTTTGGAAAAAATCTTATCACAATATTCGTGCATTTGCTTTGCATTTACGATTTGATCATTATTTGATAAACTTTGTAGATTTTTCTTTCTAATTATTCTTTTTACTTTTTTTAATTATACTTTTTACTATAATAATTTGTATGCGCCACTTTGAAATTAAATTTTAATATGTTAGATTCAAATCGTGATAAAACTCTTATAAGTCAAAGAGCCACTCATATTATTTCATCATTAGATAGAGAATTTCTTCCTCTTTTCAGTGATATATAATATTTTAATGGGCTTGGAGAGAGATTTTAGCCATACAGAAATTTTCATATAACACCGAGTTGAATTAATTTTATTAGATTTACATTGTAATAGAACAATTTCAGCTCAAAAGTTCACAAACATTATCATATCATTTAAAAGGAAATTAGATGCCCTTTTCAATAATATACCTTTGAAGGAGTATATCTAAGAGAGATTTCAGCTGTATTAATTTGTATGCGCCACTTTGAAATTAAATTTTAATATGTTAGATTCAAATCGTGATAAAACTCTTATAAGTCAAAGAGCCACTCATATTATTTCATCATTAGATAGAGAATTTCTTCCTCTTTTCAGTGATATATAATATTTTAATGGGCTTGGAGAGAGATTTTAGCCATACAGAAATTTTCATATAACACCGAGTTGAATTAATTTTATTAGATTTACATTGTAATAGAACAATTTCAGCTCAAAAGTTCACAAACATTATCATATCATTTAAAAGGAAATTAGATGCCCTTTTCAATAATATACCTTTGAAGGAGTATATCTAAGAGAGATTTCAGCTGTATTAATTTGTATGCGCCACTTTGAAATTAAATTTTAATATGTTAGATTCAAATCGTGATAAAACTCTTATAAGTCAAAGAGCCACTCATATTATTTCATCATTAGATAGAGAATTTCTTCCTCTTTTCAGTGATATATAATATTTTAATGGGCTTGGAGAGAGATTTTAGCCATACAGAAATTTTCATATAACACCGAGTTGAATTAATTTTATTAGATTTACATTGTAATAGAACAATTTCAGCTCAAAAGTTCACAAACATTATCATATCATTTAAAAGGAAATTAGATGCCCTTTTCAATAATATACCTTTGAAGGAGTATATCTAAGAGAGATTTCAGCTGTATTAATTTGTATGCGCCACTTTGAAATTAAATTTTAATATGTTAGATTCAAATCGTGATAAAACTCTTATAAGTCAAAGAGCCACTCATATTATTTCATCATTAGATAGAGAATTTCTTCCTCTTTCTTTTGATATATAGTGTGTAAGGCCGGTTGGAGAGAGATTTTTGCTCATGGCATTTTTCTATGACCATTTTACAACTTGGAAAAAATATAAATTTTTATGTTTAAGAATTTTTTTTTCATGAAGGAAAATTATCTCTCTGATATATATGGTACCATCTGATTCTGCATGAAAGGCAGAATTAATGAATAAATTTTGAAAGCTCTAGTTCAATTAGTAACCATTCTACAGAGGAAAGTCTTAACATGTACAAGTTGGTTTTGAGCTCAAGTCGTCGTCGGAACTTCAAATATCTCAAAAGTTCAAATGGCCATAACTCTGAAACTACTTGATGGAATTGGGTAAAATTTGGATTTTTTTTCTGATTTACATATGTACTTGATACCTACAAATTTTTATCAAAATCTGAGGGGGTGAGGTAAAATTTTGAATTTCGGCTGGATGATTTGACGTGGAATGGCCCCAAACTGTTTTTTACTATTAGTGAAATTCAATCGATTAAAATTATTTAAAATAAAATTATATTTACAATATATAAATACTTATAACTAACTATCGATTTTAAAACATTATAAATCTGTGTAAAATACTATTTTAAATTTTAAAATACTATTTTATGATTTAAAATACTAAAAAAATCTTTTGATCTTTCCTTTATTCCCGTATATCTTTACTGATCCTTCTTACACCTTTTATTTCTCAAGTAGAAGCGAAAGAAGTGATAGATTGATTTTGTAAATTAATATTTTAAATTTATTTAGTCGTTGCTTTCAAATCATAAATTGATTTCACTTAAATTCTATATATTGAAATTAACACATCCCCAAATATTAATTTCATTTACGTAAAGGACCTGTTGTCGAACTAAAACAGAAACAGTTCCTGTAATTCGCGAGAAACTTCTAAAAAAATTTCTCGTTTATTTAAACGATAAAACATTCCTACCACAGTTTCAATCCACTTTATGAGTGAGCCGATGAGTTTATAAGCCAAAAAAAAATAATTGTATTCGAATTTGCGAACGGGAAAAGGGGCTCCCCAATCTTCTCGTAAGTATACCTTAAGCGTTTCCCCCAATTCCGTATTTATGCGAAGAACTTTTTAAACAAACTTCAAAACACTAGCCCCTCTTGTATAACGCTCTGCTCCAGGAAATTACATCCAAACTTCTCCCCTAACAACTAAACTCGCTTTATCAACTCGAAATATGGAAAACTTTCTATCTCCCAGCTTTTAACATAAAGGCATAAGCCAATTCTCAAAATGTTTATAATGTTTGGGGTTTTAATTTATTTTTATTAGTATTAGTTTTAAATAATAATGTTACCAATGTGTGTTAAGAAACTCAATGGCTCGATGCCGTTAACATCTCCATCACTATCCACCTACTCCTTCCCCTCTTATTTCTCTCCAAAACTCTTATGTTTAAGGTTTAACCTTGCTAAATGCTAATAGTTACGTTTCGGTCTTACTTCGTTATCCATTAGTGATGTAAAACTGTCGATACTATCGAAAACATTGTTTTAAAGGATAATGTGATAGCCTATGTGCAATATTATAATTCATGAAAATGAAAAATAAACAAAATGTAACAGCGTAATTTTATTCATGTTTCTAACAAAAAATGCTTATCTACTCTATAAAAGAATATATTAACTTCACACAAAAAATATAAGACTGAAAAAAAGAATGGTTTACTCATAGATCTCTTCCAACTCGGTTGAAGCGTTAATTGTTATAAACCGTACCTAATTAGTGATTGCTGTGCTCTATAATTAAGTAATATTTTATAAGAAAAACTAGTTAGATATTCAATTCTTGATGCAAGAAGATACTTTTCGCGTTCTTAAATAAAAATTGAAAAGTATATCAGTGGCTTATATAGAATATTTTTCCTGGGGGGAGTCCGAAGTATCATACTTAATGGTGATCAGATGGATGTTTGTGGGGGTTTTGGCACGAATAGAGGTATAACTGAAATAGCCATTTAACGATTTATTTTCGGTTAAGAATGATTCATTAAAATAATTTATATTACGCCACTTAATTTTTTTTCTTCAACTTTCTAATATTGGTGGGTGGCCACCTCCCCCCCCTTTGGATTTATGTATATTTTTACTAGTGACCGACCGAACTTTGGGTTTCGGCTTCGGCCAAAAAAAATGGTTTCGGTTTCGACCAAAAATCGACCGAATATTCGGCCAAGCCGAAACTACCTTTTATGTCTGACACCTCCGAGAAGGAAGCAGGACTAGTTCAGGTTGTTAGCTCGATCTCTTTCATGGCCTTTAACACCCTTGGATTTTATAATGTAAAGTATCTGTCATTTTAGAAGCACCTTTTCTACAAAAAAAAACTAATCTATGCATTTTTAAACTAGATTATATCCGTTGACATTTGAGACCAAAACTGACTCTATTTAATAGAATAAATACCTTCTGACATACAACTTTACGTATTCAATAGGCCGCCATTTTGTTTGTATTCCATCGGCTTTATAATGGCAAACATTTACTAAGTTAATTATTATTTAGAAAGCTGATATGAATTTTTGTTATTATCCACCTATTATTTCAACTTTTAGGTCTGTACTAGTTAAAGGGGTATAGTCTAACACCCCGCTGGGACCAGCTGTACTAGGAAGTAGGGGCCGGGATTCGATCCTATAACCTAAATAGTACACCTGTCTTACCACTCTTCTATACCAAGCCCACGTATTGTATAAATAATTGAGTTAAATTACTGTCATTTTATAAGCTTTCATTAATATTGTTGCTAAACTAGACATATTACACACCTACATGTATGATATATACACACGTAAATAAGTTTCGGTTTTGGTAGAAGACTAATTTTTACCAACAAGTGTCGGAACTACACATGGAATTTTAGTACCAAAGAATTAAGGTGCAATTCTTTTTTACCTATCTTGAATTGTATTTAAAAATAAAAAAATGTCATTACTATAAATTGTTAGTTTAATATTATTTTTTTTCTTTAAAGGGAGCACACTGCGCAAAAGTGTAATTTTTGAAAAGATTTTGATCACCATTCTTTGTACAGAAACTCAGCTTTACAGTATAGGTGAGTACTGCATGCATTTGTATATTAATTGTATTACTTTATTTCAAGCGTTATTGCCTGAATGTTATATAATATACTTCTTTGACATTATGTTATCATACCTGATATCCTATACTATCTCCCAAATCTAAGTATTTATATTGTAGTTAATTAACTGATACTAAAAAAAGCATGTTGGTGGATTTTTAGGAAAAGTAAACTTTTCGACCGCAGTCATGTGTTGTTTCAACGTTTTTTTATTATTTTCTTAACTTCATAAAGTACGAGAACATCAGTATTTTTTTAATAAAAAGTTTGTTTTAAAGAATGGTGTAATAATGAATTCAGTTTTCATCCTACTTTTCGTAACCGCTTGACTTGTTTAGATTAAACTTTACGAGTTTCAGACTTTGTACTTAAGTCTGAAAGTTCGGAAAAGCAGTTGGTTAGTTTTCGTGATAAAATCGGTTGAGTTGCTGAATGACAATTTTTTTTTTTGCTTTCACTTACCTATACATGAAATATTTAGTAAGGGGAAGTATTGCGATCGTGAAAATTTACTTCCAGTTTTCTGCAGAAATACACGTTTTGGGGTCCCCTGAGGCCAAATAACGAAGTCCCGCGAAATGGTCTGCGCGCGCGCGTGTGTGTGTGTGTGTGAACAGACTAGCTCAAATACTACTCGTTTAAACCGTAGGAGCCTGAAATTGGGTATTTGGTATATTTATATGCCCGCGATGTGACTATGTGGTTAAACGGAGGGGGTATTTATTTCATAACTTTTTACGTTTTTTTCGATTTTCTCGAAAACGGCTCCAGTCATTGTATAATCTTTTCATAAAAATATATAAATGTAGCTAAATTCGTTTTTAGAAAACTAGAAATACTAACTTATAATTTTTTAAAATTAAAATGAAAGAAAAATAAAGCATTTAAGTATTTAAGTATTAAGTATAAGTAGTTATTTAAGTATTTATATTCTATGTGTGACACTCATATGTATTTTTAAAAAACGGCAACGGGATAACAGGATTTATTAAGCTAAAAAAAAGTGTATTAATCATTTGTTTTGTGTTGTATCAATAATTTGTATTTATTTATCTATCCCTATATATTTTACAAATTTTTTGTCCTTATCTCCTTTGATAGCTTTCTTTTACTACCGTGATTACTTTTATCTGAAGAAATCCCTTCAATCCAATTTGATATTAATTTCCGATCTACTTATTACTTCCTTCATTATTCTTACGGCATTTCAGCGAAATAAGGTCAAATGTAATTTTTTCTATTCATTTAACTTCTTTATTATTTACAAAAAAAAAAAGTTTCTTCTCAGATTGAAATTTTATAAATTGTAGTATTTTTCTTAATCTCTGATCTGAGTTGTAAAAAAGTAATGATGCTTTTTCTAATGTTAATATTTCGTTATTTGCTTAACCCCGTGTATATATTTAATTTAATAGTTTATATAATCTTTAAAATTTAGTAAGAAAAATGAATAAATTGATATATTCGTATTACTTACGTACAGATTTCTACAACAATCTAATATTCATGAATAGTAAGGGAAAAGAGTTGGTTAGTTTTCGTGATTTAATCGGTAGAGTTACTGGAAGACTATTTTATTTTTTTGGGCTAATGTTACTTCTTTCGTTATTATAATTCTTTTATCAAACGTCCTGTTGTAATATAATTAATTATATATTGAAGCACTTATGTGGTTTTAAATATTTTTTATTAACGAAAAATTATAACTCACACTGTCAGAAAAACAAAATTCAACTTATCAACAATGTTACGAAAGTATCGACTTTCGTCAACTTCACAGTAACACAAAATTAACCGTACTAGAAGTCTGCCCCCTAGCGACGAAAGGTCTCTCTCTGAATCCTGTTCTTCTGTATCATGGTTCCATGCATATGGCCTAAGCGATTATAGTGGACGATCATGGGCTGGATTAAGGATTGCAATTATGGCTTATGATTGAAGATTGGGATAATGGATTCAGGATAGTTATAACAAAAGATAGGTATTTAAACAATAATAACAATTTGGAATAACATTATTGAAATAAAACTTGTTGTAGACGATACAGAACAAGCACAAAGAGTTAATAATAAAATATTTTATGAGTTTTATGACCGAAGCTCCGGTACCGGATTTTATCACACTATATAGAATGTTATTTGTTTATTTATTTATTAAATGTCACTTTATGCTTTGGGTATACCGGAAAAAAAAAAAAAATGTTATGTTTTGTTGGGTTTTGATCAACGGAATTATAGGTAATCTGTATTAGGTATCCTATTCCCCATAATCGGCCTCTCATCATTTTACCAACAGCTGTCATTTACTTCTTTTGGGGTCACCTTTGGTGTAGTGGTTAGCATAGAAACCTACAGTGCTAAAGGTCGCGAGTTCGCGTCCCGAGATGGCCCTAGGATTTTTTAATGGGAGTAAAAAATCCTTGTCTATGCCGTCCCTCGGATAGGACGTAAAATGGAGGTCCCGAGCCTGTACAATGTCAGGTACTGGTTAAAGATCCCTATCCTAAGTATACCTGGATAGGCAAAATTTGGGACTCCCACTGTAGCATCGTCCGATTAGCCTTAGTGGCATAAAGTGACGTTAAAACAAAGAAACAAAGAAAGAAATTGACTTCTTTTTACATACCGTGGATAATAATGGTAATTATGAATTCTTTTTTATCAATGAAACCTAAAAGGAAATGTTACCAACCGATTATAATATTTTCTCATAGAAAACTTGCTCAGAATAAAAAAGACAAAACAAAAAGAAATATGGGCCTGGTGATGTAGAATTGATATGGTATTGGACAATATAAGCGCTTTAAGAGATTACTCAATCCAGAATCCCTTTGCCCCCTTCTCTCCCCCCCCCCCAATCTCCCCCCTTTTACCCTCTTACTCCTCCTCCTATCCCTCGCTCCTATAAAAGAGATGGATTGGATGAGAAGAAATAACAGAACATCTTATATAAATGGCTTCTCCGTCTGAGGTGTAATCATGTCTATAGCTTACCGGATTGCGTTTTGCTTCATCTATAAAACCCGCTTATAATCATATTAAACTTGCAAAACTTCGAATTAGGTTTGGTGTTTAATGTTTTATCTTTCCATTAATTTTTTTTTTAAACATCATATTCAATACTCCATGTAATTATTTCTCTCAGTCGTCTCAAAGAATTTTTATCTCCAATGTATCCATACCTGTTAGTTTTAATATCACTTGTTGATTATCGTTTAATCTTGAGTATTTTTTATAGAATTTTTTTTTCTTTCTTTTTTATGGAAGTCAAAGTAATTTTTTATCATTCTTTTAATATGTATTATAATTGCATGATTTTTTTTACTGAATAAATAAAATATTATCTTACCATTCCAAATAAACACGGGGCTTAGGCAAGGCAATGATCTGTCATCAATACTTTTTAATGTTGTATTGGACAAAATTATGACAATATTCTGGCGAAATGACGAAGCGGGTGCAGTAATTGGAACAAAGAGGGACGATATGAAAGTAAAGTGTCTGGCTTTTGCAGACGATCTAGCCCTACTAGCAGAAACAGAAGAGGAAGCCATAAAACAGGTAAATACTTTGAAAGAAATATCGGAGAATACGGTTATGAAAATACTGAAATTATGACAACGGATACCAATTTCAACAAGAAAATATCGGACACAAAATATGGGAAAATAAAAGTGACAAAAGAGTTATAGATTAGATAATGTGTAGTAACGGAATGGATAGGGGCATCCATAGAAGAAAGAATAGCCAAACTGGGAAAACTGAACCTCGCCACTAGAAATGTTTACAACAAGAAAAATTTGTCCTCAAATGCAAAAAATAATGCATATACTTATAATAATAATATACTTTACAGTAATAAGACCTGTAATACTGTATGGTATGGAAACAGTCAGTCTTCCGAGCCTAAAGAAAATCACGAATATTGGAAGGAAGATTTTGAGGAGGATTCACGGACCCAATATAACGAAATAGGGGTATAGGCTAAAATCCAATGAAGAAATATACAGGAATTTGAAAACAGTATTCAGGACTAGAAGACAGAAGTTCTCTGGGCACTTGGTCAGGATAAATAATGAAAGACAAAACATTTTCGATAAAGTCTGCAGCTATAAAAGTATGGGGGGAGTATGTAAAAAAAGTAAAATAGGATTTGGGTAGGCTAAAAATCACGGATGAAGATTGCTTGGATCAGGGAAAACCTGAAAGGGGTTAGGGTTCTTGTGGGTAGAAAGGAGAGACGAGGGAGAAAATGGACTGAGGAAGAGCGAAGGTATCAGTCCGGGAGGATGAGAGAGTATTGGAGTAAGAGGAAGGCAGAGGGTGTGATGAAACTGAAATGTTATTCGCGTGGTCCTTACTGGCCGATACGTGAAAAAAAATATCCTTCTGTTTTTTTTTGTTTTTTTTCTTTTTTTATGTAATAAAACCAATGCATAGAAGTTCCTAAACCCAGCTTAAAAATCACCTTTGAATAGTAAGATCACCTTAATGGTTTTCATCCATCAATATTATAGCATCATACCCTTATGGAATTTGACATTTTCGCCATCCTTTTTCAAAGATTTTTTTTTTTTAAATATGCATCTTTAAATATTGATCGATTGATACCAATACTTCAAAATAATTTGAAGTTTTGTATCGTCCTAATTTGAGAAACATGAGATATTATGTGTCTACGAACAACGACGATTTAATACATACAGATGGTCAGGTGTTTTAACATATCTGTTTTCTCTTTAAAAAATAATTAAGGTTTTCGTGAATTTTTTTTTCAAGAGAATGTTTTTTACATATAATCCTAAATGTATGTTCCGACAAGCACTTAAAAGAAGATGACAACTCTTTCACATGCGCTGTGGGCCTTCACTTGTTAACAACGTGCTATTAGTAAAAATGTACTGAGCATGCGAAAGCGGTGTCACCGTGTTTTAAGGGCTTGTTGGGACGTAAGTAACTAATTGAAAAGTAGAAAGAATGAATTTTTAGTGCATATATAAATTTTACTTTATTAACTAAATAGTATTTTTTCTGAAGCTCTCGGCTTTCCCATGGCGATTATACATATACCATATTAATTCACTCATTAGGAACATTGGAATTTCAATCTTGGCGAAATATTTTTTTTTCTCCTTTAGGTGTTTATTGATTGTTTTCATATGTCGTATTTAGCCATTTCTTATTACTAGGCATTGTAAGAGACAGTTACTTTCTCCAAATGAACAAAATCATAGGTCATATATAGGAAGAAAATTTTTCTTCGCCAATATTTAACATAGAATTTATTTACCATACTCATGTAATAATCGAAGAACCCAGGAAAAAGAAAATCATTCTCCAGTGCATACGATGCCGGCAATACGGACACACAAGAAGTTATTGCAATCACGCACCAAAATGCGTAAAATGTGGTCGAGGCCATCAGAGCACTGAATGCACCAAGCCAAGAGAAACCGCAGCAAAGTGTGCCAATTGTGGTGGGCCACATCCTGTTAGCTGCAGAGGATGTCCAGCTCTGAAACAACTAAAAGCAGCCAGGAATCCAAGAAAACATCCACAAATCAATGTCCCTCCGCCGGTAGATGAATTTCCGCCTCTCCCACAACAGCAGCAACCTCATTCGGGTCCTTCAAAACTGCAATCAAACTATCAGCAGCACCCTGCAAGACCAATTAGTAAAAGGATACCACCCCTACAACAACAGGTATCTTCAGAAAAGAGGGTGAGGAACAATCAGTCGGCACAGCTCACTGATAACAACTCAATACCAGATCAACTTACCAACTTGGTTAGTGGCTTGAATAACCTTATACAGCCTCTTTTTAGCCTTCTACAGCAATTATCAAAGGTCGCCCAAGCAGTACGCATTGGCATACCCACATGCCCGATAACCACTTTGAAGACTAAAAGGGAGCCGGTGATTTCCCTGCCTGAGTGCAAATCACGACAGGAAGAGGTGCCGCTGGGCAAAACTCTTCCCCCACGCCAATCATGCCAATATTGTCTCCTAATTTCAGCAAATTCACTGATTGTCTTTCAGTTAAGGCAGGCGTGAATATAGAAATAAAGTTAATAAAAATATAAAAAATTTCAATGTTGATGGAAATCTATCTGATATTAAAGAATACTTGATTTTCATTAAATATTACGAGCATTACTCACACCATTTCGCAGGACTTGGTTCTTTGGATTTAGGGTGCCCTAAAACGTGTATTCCCGTTGGAAACCGGAAGTAGAAATTTTTAACGATCGCAATGCTCTCCTTTACTATATATTTCACATAAAGGTAAATGAAAGTAAAAAAATGTGCAACTTTAATATGAGAGGTAAGTTGTAGGATGTAAATTTTTCTTTGCCATTTACGCCCCATCAGATGACATGACAGACATTGAAATGATCATGGAACATACCTTATATAATAATACGAGTGTAATCAAAATCTTTTGTGCCCTTTTTGAGAAAATCGTAAAAAACCCTCAAAATGTGACAAAATTTATATAATAAATAACTTTGAGAAATATACCGTGTCCCCTTGAAATCCCTATTATTTACATAAAATTCTTGGAAATTAAAAAAAAATAATTGTCTCTCTCTCTCTCTCTCACACTCTCTCTCTCGCTCTCTCTCTCTCTCTCTCTCTCTCTTTTACTCAATCATGAATCTTAGCAAAAGATCTGTCTTGAAGATTAATTCTTCAACCAGTTCTAGTCGATTAATATTCTCACTTTAAATAGCTTGTGGCTATAGTTCCAAATATTATCCTGTCTAATTCTAAAGTCAATTAATTAGGAGTGGAGATAGCCCTGAGATTGGACGGATTAACTAACAGACTGGCTGATGAGAAGGCAACGGACAGGATTGATGGGGAGGGGGCGGCAGATGTAATATTTAAGGGCCAGTAAGTGGTAGGGAACAAGGAAGGGTTGCCCTGATAGAAAGCCCCTGAATTATTCGCTCCAATTACCAACTTTATGCACCGCTACGAAACAAATCGCTCTTTATCAAGTCCCTCTCAGCCACCGAAGACAACTTTGTGGCCGAAGCGCATTTTTTTGTGCGCCATTTCCCTTCCACAGTCGTGATCCCTCTTTTGCCCACCAGTCTGTAAAATGCTTTGTGTTTTAGTTCATCAATCGGATTCCGTTCGGTCTCGGAGAGAAACGAGCATTCATTACATTCTTGCTGATAATGAAGGCATCTTTGTTTAACTGCCCAAACATCCTTTAAAAGCAAAGAATCAGCATATGGGTTTTTTTTGGGCGATCAATGTCTGGATTATTACTGCTTTCAAAAGCTAAGGGAAAAAAAAATATGGAATTATAAGGAGATATTTCAGAAGATTCCCACGAAGTTTGGTCTTATTTCTTTATTTTTTTCTAAAAATGTTTGTTTGCTTGTTTTAACGTCACTTTATGCCACTAAGGCTTATCGGACGATGCTACAGTGGAAGTCCTAAATTTTGCTATCCAGGTATAATTAGGGTAGGGATCTTTAACGAATACCTGATATTGTACATGTTCGTGACCTACATTTTACGTCCTATCCGAGGGACGGCATGGCTAAGGATTTTTACCCCTATTAAAAAGTCCTAGGGCCACCGTTGGGCGCGGTCCTGCGACGTTTAATATTGTAGGTTACCATGCTAATCACTATACCACAGGTGACCCCCTTCTAAAAATGTAATTTAGTTTTTGCCTTTCTATCTTAGACCCTAAATTAGTGGTGCCAATTATCGATTGTTGCATCGATCGATCGGTAGTGGGAAACTATCGATCGCCCAATGATTATTTTTATAAGCAATCCCTAGTTTAGTTTTCCAGGACTTTCTGTTCCATAAAAAAATTTTATTGTAAAATTTTATAATTTCATTTCGCATTTTAATCCAGTTTGACAATGACTTTTAATCCAACTACCTATTGTATTTTTTTTTTTTTATTTGTATTATTTATTGTTTTCTTTGTATCTAAGAAGATAACCAAAAAAATTAAGTAATATTTGGTAGGGTTGTAATTTATATTTGTTAAACACTTTATTTTCCTAAATTATACCAACTCGATCTGGTTATCGCAGATACTTTATTACTATAGTACATTATAATAATAATAATAATTCTAATTTATTAATCATGTTTATTATCAATTGTTTTCTTATTATTATGGTCCAATATTGGAAATGTTAGTTCCATATACTTAAAATATTTATATACATTTCAAGAGCCTATAGATTTATGTTTTGTATTCATTTTTATATAAATATTCACAATAGTTTTAAAATAAATCATATTTTACTTAGTTATACTGTTATAACTATTTAACTGTTATAAACTTAATTGTCCTGATTTTGGAAAACTGTTTTTTTTCTTTTGTTTTTTCTCTCTTATAATCATTACAAAAGGAAGTAAGTACTTAACAACAAGTTAAGTTAATGATTAATTGCCATATTCTAAATTTTCATGCACTCCTTGATGCCCAGTATTTCAAATATGTAACAAATGAAACATCCTAACTAATTTTTTATTGCTTAAGTCACTGAATTTAAACATTTTTCATATTACAAAATATAAGTACAAGTACAAGGGAGTAACAGTTTAAAAGCTCGGAAAAAAAGTGTGTTTAAAGGTAAAGTAGAAAGCCTCGGAAGCCTCTATATTCAATGTAATCTTTCTAATTAGGCTACAATTAATCTTCTTAATTGTGTTAATTTTATAGCGTAATATTAATTTTCATATCGTCACAGTGTCGAATTTAGCTCAAAATAGGTTGAATAGCTAAAAATAAGCATGGAAGTGGGTTCTTTGTAATGAATAAGTGTATAAGTCAATCGTTCATTAATGTAATGAATTTATTATAATCTCAGTTAAATCTGTTGTAATGGGTCGGTGAACAATTATCCATCTGTAATATCTCATTACTTATCTATTCAGATGGTTTAATGGCCTTCCTTAATTAGTAGCTGCTATTTTGATATTTTTGACGAAATTTCAACACTTGATAATGAAAATCTGATTTTATATTAATACTGTTGAAACTTTAAAAGTCTTGCTCTGAAAAGTAAGGAAATTAAACTCAACCACTTATCCGGAATTAAATATTACAAAAATTATAATTTTACCATAACTATTCCAAATCATCAATTCTCTCTAATTTAAGTTCCTAAATTTTTTATTATTATTGTTAATATACGAGCCGTTAAATGTATTAGTTATAGAAAAAAAAACTGTGCCTTTTGAATATTCAACGCTTCAGAAGGGGGGGTTCTTTATAACCGGGTATAAAATTATAATGAGCATTTCTTTTGAAGGAATAACAGCTTACTTTCTCTAATAAAATAACTTGTTTCTAATATATCCAACTATTTAATAGCATGAAGTTAATACTTTTAGTACCTATTTAGTTACTTATTTATTATGACAATGACACGCGTTACTGCTTTTTATAAAGGCTCATGCGGATTTATTAAGGATTTATGAAAACGTAAACTTGCTCCCCTGATAAATCATGATGGAAATAGATTGTTTTGCAACTAGTTAATAATGATAGTATAATTAAAAATAATTACCCGAAGTATAAGATTACATATTACACGTTTATTACTTAGTAAGACCATAATCTATTTTGATAAAATTATAGATATTAAAAAAAAAACATATTTGAGAAACATATAATTACCCATCATTGGTTCACTTGGAAATACGTTTTCCATTTATTTACAAATACAGCTTACAGTTCTTTATATGAATTGACATTTAATATTATTTCTCTGTTGTTGCAGATTTATTAAAATTGAATTAACTGATTATCTGATTAAATTAACTATGCAGTGGGTTAGTGAAAAAAAAATCGCTAGGCTTATAATCGAATGGATACCCGTTGTTCTAATGTGTAAAGAGATCTAGAGTAGAGATGCGAAATCCCTATAATATGTTTTAATATATATATATTTTTATGCATTAACCTGTTAGTAACTGCATTTATCTTAAAATCGATATTTTTCGACATCGATGTTTTTTTTTTTATATCGTTTTTAAAAAATTAATCTGGTAGCGCCCAAACTTTTTTGAACTTCGATATTTTTTAAAATCCATTTTTAAACATTAACCTGTTAGCACTCAAACGTGTTTAAACATCGAATTCGCTTCCCAAGTAGGAACATTGAATCATATTTCTGGTTAATATTTTTAAATAATTTTATTACCAGCTACATTAACTAAATAACGATTATGAAATAGCTATAATCCTATAAATCCTTCAAGAAATTTAGAGATTGTCAAATAGGACGCAGTAAGCTGGGATTAAATATAGTTTAAGTGTCAGATGTCTCAAAAACCGGATTTTTTTTTAGATTTATTATATTTCAGTGTATACAATAGTTATAGTCTTTTCCATTGGAATATTCACTTGAAAAAAAATTCTCATAGCTTTTATTACTAACATTATATCCTTGGCTCACTGGTATAGTCACAAATCTGATTTTTTTACGAAAATTGTTTTTTTTTTTTTTAAATCTTACACTTAGAGCCTATAGTATGCTGTGGTAAACTTGCGAGTCTGTATTTTGACCTGTTAATGAATCAATCGCGATGTGAACTTGCGTAACTGGTTGTTTGATTTAAAGTATTTAATTTTTAAAGTTACCATTGGCTCTCCTGAAAAAATTAATTTTCACAGATTTCCAACTTTACCATTGTGTCGACGATATCTAATAGAAACGTCCGTGCTGAGTAAAATATTAATCTGAAACTGTTGTGAAATAAATACGTGTTTGAAGTTCGTATAAACGCTGGGATATATAGAGGTTATTTATTTTTTATCCTTTAGAAAAAATGAAGTACTTTGCAAAGGATGGAGGAAATTTATTTTCTCCATCTGGTAGAGTGGGGGGGGGGGGAGACTGGGGGAAAAGGGAAGCTCTGTGACCGGAAAATTCTCATCAGGTTAAACCAGCCCGTGGCTGTTTGAGATCCAACTAAAAGTCCAGGCTTCCTTATAGCATTCATTGACTCTGTTAATTATATAATATTATTTAATAAATAATTTGTTAAACTAGCCTAACAATAAAAGGTTAACTTAATATTTATTTTTGATTGTTCAATTGCGTTATGTTCTTGCATGTGTGCAATATATAACTCAATATATTTTCCATTGTTTTTTTTTCTTTTTTCCCTTCCATAGGAACCCTATGGGAGGGCCGTGTATTTTTAAATTTTAGGCATGCTACCTGTATAAATGTTTACGATTACAGTACGATGTCTGCACAATGTTAATTAGCTTTAATTAAAATATTTTTCTAGTTTCGTGGTCTTGATTTCTTTCTAATGCAAGCGTATCAAATAATATTTATTTTCGATTCAGAATTTATATCACTACAGAATTTTTGTATTAATTATATAAACGAATTTTAATTGACTCCGAACACATTTTTACTTTCACTTACCTATATATGAAATATATAGTAAGGGAAAGTATTGCGATCGTGAAAAATTTCAACTTCCAGTTTACAACGGAAATACACGTTTTGGGGTCCCCTTAGTCTAAATAACCAAGTCCCGCGAAATGGTCTGTGTGTGTGTGTGTGTGAACAGACTAGCTCAAAAACTATAAGCCGTACAAAACTGAAATTGGGTATTTGGTGTATGTATATGCCCGCAATATGACAGCGAAAATTTCATCAAAATTGGTCAAACGGATGGGTTACTTTATTTATTGAATTTTGTCTAATTTTTACGTTTTTCTCGATTTTCTCAAAAACGGCTCTAACGATTGTGATTAAACTCGATATTTGGTGTATCTATATGCCCGCGATGTGACAGTCAAAATTTCATCAAAATTGATCAATTGGAGGGGGCACTTTGCTTAATAAATGATCCATTTTCACGTGTTTTTTTTTTTTTATTTACTCAAAAACGGCTTTAGGATTTTGATGAAGCTTGGTATATGATGTATTTAACTGCCCGCGATGTGACGGTAAAAATTTGTCAATTGGAGGGGGCACTTTCCTGATTAAA
The DNA here is from genome assembly GCA_911387785.2 of Aelia acuminata. Taxonomy (NCBI): domain Eukaryota; kingdom Metazoa; phylum Arthropoda; class Insecta; order Hemiptera; family Pentatomidae; genus Aelia; species Aelia acuminata. The sequence continues at coordinate 112,089,926 of OU426982.1, read as the reverse complement.
TGTTGTCTCATTTTCACGTGTTTTTTTTTTATTTACTCAAAAAACGGCTTTAACGATTTTGATCAAACTGGGTATTTGATGTATGTATATTCTCGCGATGCGACAGCCGAAATTTCATCAAGATTGGTCTAACGGATGGGGTACTTTATTTAAAGAATTTTGTCTAATTTTTACATTTTTCTCGATTTTCTCAAAAACGGCTCTAAAGATTGTGATTAAACTCGATATTTGGTGTATCTATATGCCCGCGATGTGACAGTCAAAATTTCATCAAAATTGATCAATTGGAGGGGGCACTTTACTTAATAAATGATCCATTTTCACGTGTTTTTTTTTTTTTTTTTATTTACTCAAAAATGGCTTTAACGATTTTGATGAAGCTTGGTATATGATGTATTTAACTGCCCGCGATGTGACAGTAAAAATTTCATCAAGATTGGTCTAACGGTGGGGACATTTTACTTAAAAAATGTATTCTCATTATCACGTGTTTTTTTATTTACTCGAAAACGGTTGATTTTAATCAAACACGTTGAGCCCCCGCATACGGAGCACGCCTTTAATGACAGACCATTGTTCATAATTAAAGCCTTTCTGTTCATTTAATGGAAATTATTTGTTTCATGGTAACTAAATGAAGTTTTCAACAACTACATAGAGAATCATAAAATCAGACGACTTGGAGTATTATGCTTGTATTGCCGAATTATGAAAAGTAAAAATAAATAAATGAATGTGGAAAAATGTGTGACTTTGAGAAATTTAAATTAACAAAACACGTCAATTTCTAATATAAGTAAGTTGGTAAGTGAAAGTTGTGTGTTGCGCGCATCGCACCACATTTTTTTAAACCATATTTCTGTCATCGCAGTAAATAAGTGGCTAAATGAGGTTTTCATTATCAAATTTTCTTCGAAAATATCTAAATAGTGGTTCCTGACTCAACCGTTAAACCAAATGAATAGATCTTATCAGTGAAGATATATATTTGAGTAACTTCGTTTCGCTAGGTTTTGACTGACCTTTCTGTGGAAAATGAGATTTTCTTTGCTTCGGACATTTCCTTCAACATATTGTTGCCCGATTTTTATTTTTAATAAACGATTAATGTAAATTTTGAGAAAAGAATAATGATAATACATAGAACCCTTCCCCCAGGCGAACGAATTTTACCAGCTTGCCTCGTCTTCTTTCTTTCTTCGGACACCCTTGGTTATAAACATTTTAATAATGCTACCGAAATATTATCAAGTTATACAATTTTCATCAAATGATATTTATTTAGTCGCTGCTAATCCAAGTCATCCGTCAACCGCTGTAGAAATTGAAGTTAGACCCGCCTCTTAGCTGTCAATAAACTCTTGGAAACGGTTTTCACGGTGCTTTTAGAATGAGGGAAACTTGGCGGAAAAGCCGTTGATGCGAGGGGGGGGGGATTGGAGGCCTATAAGATGGATGAGCTCCAAGCTCAAAACAATCCATTTCCTAGAAGCCCCTCGCTTTTGAGTGCTTCTACCTTACTTACCTTACAACCTTAGCTTCTTCTTCCAGAAGAAGAAGATGAGAAATCTTGTTCACAAAAAGGGAGCTATGTTTTCGCATTATCTCCGAGAAAAGATTCTTGTTGAATAGCATTTTCATCATTTTATGACGAGTTGGCGAACTTGTGTTTCATATAAGTTGAATGAATAAGCTTACAGTGGTTTGTTTAAGTTCAATTAAAAGTCTCCTACCCGAATTAAGATTTTATTATTAAAATTAGATAATTATTAAATTAATAACAAGTATAATTAAATTAAATAATAAATCATTGGCTGTCCATAAAAAAAGGATCAATAACTCCAGCCGAATCTCAACAGTTATTTCTTGAAACACTGGAGAAATATGCGGGATACAAAATCGTTTATTCAGACGCATCCAAAGCTCAGAATGAAGTGGGTTGCCGGAAATTATACAAATTGCCAAACATATGCTCCATATTTACAGGGGAGGCGTTAGCGATAAAGGAAGCACTCGTAGATATTGGGTTATGTGGCGTCGGGAAGTGGGCTGTAGTATCAATGCGGAATCACAGGAAACAAGCTAGCAGATCAAGCGCGAATTCCAGATGCCAACGAGGTGACAATGATAAATAAAATTCCTTTAGATGACCTTTTGAAAACAACAAAACTTGAAATCCGTAAAATATGGCAGGTCAAATGGAACCAAAAAGAATCAAAACTAAACGACATAAAGAAGAACCCGAGAAAGACCACCTCCAACAGAAAATCGCTTAGAGAGGAAACTGCCCTTTGCCGGCTAAGAATAAGCCACTTTATGTTCTCCCATGCATACTTGCTTGAAGGTCTTGAACCCCCTACATGCAAAGTATGCAAAGTAGAAATAACAGTAGAGCACCTTCTACAGAATTGCAAAGTCGATGAAAAGTTAAGGAAAAAATTAGAATTGAGATCATCTTCAGAGGAAAATCTTGAAGACGACAAAACAACAGTAAAAAACAATACAATATTTAAAACTAACAAAGTCTAAAATACAGATGTTGCCAATGACCCTGCAGGGTAGAGGCAACAAAAAAACCGAACAAATAAACAAATTTATTTTTTTTATTATGATTGCGATTCAAACATTTATTTACCACTATAACCCATGAAGAAGATTGGGTACAGCAGTTTTTTTGCAAGTTATTTTACCAAACAAACGTTCCTAAAAAAACTTGATTTGGCTGATATCACGGCCAAAACCAGGTTTTTCCCCATTAAATTAATTAAAAGTTCATACCCACTTTATGAAGGAACCGTTGTGCCCCAGGATCCTCATGGTAGATCCACGTTTGATTTTACTGATTAAATAATTACACAGCTCAATTAACAAAAAAAAAAAACACACAAGAAATGTTTGGTTCGTTCCAAAACTCGACTGTCTAAACAGGAATGATAGGGGCCCCAAAAATATTTTTTTGACATGTCGGGTATCTCAAATGACTGATCACATTACAGATACACATTTTTTTACTTTCACTTACCTATATATGAAATATATAGTAAGTGGAAGTATTGCGATCGTGAAAAAATTCGACTTCCGGTTTTCAACGGAAATACACGTTTTGGGGTCCCCTGAGTCGAAATGACCAAGTCCCGCGAAATGGTCTGTGTGTGTGTGTGTGTGTGTGTGTGAACAGACTAGCTCAAAAACTATAAACCGTGCGATCCTGAAATTGGGTATTTAGTGTAGGTATATGCCCGCGATGTGACAGCATAAATTTCATCAAAATTACTTAAAGGGAGGGGGTACTTTACTTAATAACTTTTTAGGTTTTTTTCGATTTTCTCAAAAACGGCTCTAACGATTTTGAGTAAACTAAGTATTTCATCTATTTATATGCCCGAGATATGACTGTAAAAATTTCATCAAAATTGATTAACCGGAGGGGGGACTTTACTTAATAAATTTTGTAACATTTTCACGTTTTTTTTTTATTTACTCTGAATTGGCTTTAACGATTTTGATCAAACTGGGTATTTGATGTATTTATATGTCCGAGATATGTCTGTAAAAATTTCATCAAAATTGATTAACCGGAGGGGGGACTTTACTTAATAAATTTTGTAACATTTTCACGTGTTTTTTTGATTTTCTCAAAAACGGCTCTAACGATTTTGATTAAACTTAGTATTTAATCTATTAATATGCCCGAGATATGTCTGTAAAAATTTCATCAAAATTGATCAACCGCAGGGGGCACTTTACTTTATAAATTTTGTATCATTTTTACGTGCTTTTTTTATTTACTCAAAAACGGCTTTCATGATTGTGACCAAACTGGGTATTTGATGTATGTATATGTCAAATATGTGATAGCCAACATTTCATCAAAATTGATCAACCGAAGGGGGGACTTTACTTAATAAATTTTGTATCATTTTCACGGGGTTTTTTATTTACTCAAAAACGGCTTTAACGATTAATAAAAATAAGATATGAATGTAGAAAAATGTGTGACTTTGGGAAATGATATTTAACAAAACACGTCAATTTCTTATCTAAGTAAGTTGGTAAGTGAAAGTAGTGTTGCGCGCACGCACCAGATTTTTTACTTTCACTTTGATGCAAAAATTTCATCAAAATCGATCAATCGGAGGAGGCAATTAATTAGATATTTTTTTCTCATTTTTACGTTTTTTTTCTTTTTTCTTTCTCGAAAACGGCTCTAAGGATTTTAACGAACGAGAATTCTGCTTCCCCCATGCGGACGGTCATTTTCTCTTTTTCTTTGTTTAAGAACAAGTCGACCATTTAGGTTATTATCGTCCGAGTCTGGAGGAATTTAATTGTAATTTAGTTTATTTTTTGATGATTAAAATTAAGAAAGGGTTTTATTGAATCATGATCTTCGGTCACTAATATTGTACCATTGGGGCAGTTAGTACCACTGTTACTACGAATAAACGCGCCTTACGCGAAGGGACTACTGATAGTGTCGTGACTATTTTTTGGCATTGTAGGTTTTGTCATTCTGATTCAAACGGTATGTGTAGCTTAATATTTTTGAGTTGTAACAATCTTGCCGACCTGCAATATGTCAATGATTAAAATCAATAACATTAATACTTTTCTCCTTTTTCTCTGAACTTTGTTAATGTCTATGTCTATAACATAAAGGTGTTGTCAAAGCCCGAAACGTTGGAGAAAATAAATGACGAAGAAAAAAAAAGGAAAAGGTTCTTTCTTTTTTAAATAAAAAAACCCGATTAATATAAACTCTTCCTCATATCTAGTGAATGTACAAGTAAAGAATTAATAAAGATATTAATAATTGTTCAGTTAAAAACACATCATTGCTTACGGTTTTTAAAAAGTGTTTACATTATCGTGATACCAACTTAACACATTTTAAATCCCCTTTCTAATAAATGGGGGAATACAAAAAAAAAAAATTGAAAGTTGGCAAAGATGGAATTTTCCTGTTAGAGTAAAAAGTATTGAGGCAATTAAGCCCCCGGTGACATGGTACTTTACGATTCATAAAGCTTTTGATACGGGGACGTATTGACGCAGAGGTGGGGGGAATCCATGGCGGGGAGGTTGGCCAGCCTGCTTCCCCCACTCCCTCCTCGAGTCAGTATCTCAGTGGCCGTTGTGTCGGAAGGTCGTGTCGCTTCTTCCGGCCTTTCTAGTTCGCTGACTCCCCCTAGGCCGAGCCGCGTGTGCGCTGAATGTGGTGATGTTGTGATGTGACAGGTATAAGTGCGTGCTATGGACGATTGCAGGCTACGATCCAGGCGCAGGGCGGCCCGTGCCCTGGCGGAGAAGCGTCGCCGGGGTACCGCTGGCGTCTCCTGCGACGAGGAGTCACCAACCCGCGAGAGAGCCAAGCCTCCCAGGAGGAAGAAGAAGGAACCCATCTACGAGGAGGATGTCATCGACGGGTTCGCCATCCTCTCCTTCAAGAACTACGAGGACATAGAGGTGAGAGAACAAGCAGGCACCCGATCGATCCCCCCCCTCCACCCTGCTCCCCCTCGGGGCCCCCCTCTTACAAATTTACATTTAAGCTATGCAATTCCATTATGGAATAATTTTCATCCCAAGGGGATGGGTAGTATACTCCAGGATACTAGGTTTCAACAGTTCCTTTCTTTATTTTAAATAAAACACCAGGCCCAAAATCTGCTGTTAAATCAGTTTTGGAAATCGTATAATTTAAACTTAGCAACGTCATCCTCGAATAGGAATATCATATCTAGAACGGAACGAACGATACTGCTTTGTTAGTTGACCTTCAGATTACAATTTAATCTAAGGGGTAAAAATAGGCCTTAAATTTTATTACCTACAACTCTGTTGATAATTCAACCAATAACATTATCTATGTCCAAACTACTAAAAATAAGCCTTTAAAATTAAATAAAAATTCTTTCCACTTGTTCAAATTAAACTGATTTGTTCGAAAATCTGGCATATTTAGGTAATTATATTATAAAAATTAAGTGCTAAATACAAAATGAAAGTATTTATCAATTATATCATTAAATAAATAATTCGTTTTTTTTATATATATATATGTGCTCAAAACATGTTTCAAATAATATAAAAAAATTGATCAATGAGGATTTTTTTTCGTTTAATAAACAAAATTTGGAAAAACATATTTTAATTTTAAAGATTAATTAATGATTACACTTTAAAAAAATTACTAATCCAATAATCCTACATAAATAGGCTTACAATTGGCATGTTTGAATACAAATAATAATAATTTTGATTTCAGTTGGACATTAAAAAAAGAAAAAGAAAAAAATTCGGAGCCTATGTTTCCGCCTATACGTTCGCGTCTCTTAACAGGAAATATCTCGTTTGTGTAATTCAGGTTGTTTTCTCGTTAGTTTTCCGCTTCAATTACCTTCATTGCAAATTTAAAATAATTACAGTAAAATAACTTTTTTTCTGAAAAGGTACAAGTGGTATTAATCCATTTTAATTTTAGAACATTATATAATTATTACCAACAGTATTTTCCCTACGGTTATAATATAATTGTGTCATGCTAATTTGGGTGAAGAAAAATTTATATAATATTTCGCTTTTGATCAGAGGTTTTAATTTCATTTCCATTGTTAGAAATTTTAACTGTTAAAAAAAAAACCTTAATTCAGTTTATTAAACTCTTTTTAGTATTGGAATAAAACGTGTAAATAAAAAATAAATAAAAAAATGAGGCCTATGGCTGCCGTCACCATAGCTTTAGATACACTGCACACGTTTTCTCTGAGTAACCATAATTTAATTTTCTGTTTTATATTATTTTATTCAATAGACCAGCTATGTTATTCAGAATACTTCATATAATACTAAACCATTGATTTTTTTTTTTTTTTTTGTGTTAACATTTTTATTTTAATGTGATGTGTTTGAATATTTTTTAAAAAGTGATGCTTTTCACATATATTTTTTTTTATTCGAATTAAATACTTTCAAAGGTTACATTGGAAGTTATCAACTGAATTGATTGATAATTTGTCTTTGAAGAAATTTAGGTAATTTGATGGCTTATCCTAATAAACTGTGGAATCCTAGTTTAGGAAAATATGCAATGATTTCTTTAATTTCTTAGTTTTAAGTGTAATAGGGCATGTGAATTGCTGGGTTAAAACATTAACTTGTGTAACAAGTTTATTTCTTTTGTTAACCCCAATAGATATATCTAATATAAATTTATTTGAAATTATTTTTTCGTTCACGTCCTTAACCCATTCATTATTTTTTTTTTTATTTCATATAATCTGTGTGCGGAAAGCTTTAACGTTTTAGATAGGGCTAGATGTAAAAGGGCGTTTAAATCCATTATATATGTTTTATTTTTACGATGATTTTTATTAAATATAAAGCCGATTTAAGTAACTTACTCTAATAGAAAAGAGATGCTGACATGATTTATTTGATACCTACGTATTGTATGTCTAAGTATTTATTTTATTTTATTGCAATGATTATTTTCGAGATAAAACTAAATAACGAAATGGTAGTTTATTTATCATTTCGCTCCTTTCTGTCATTTTTTTTCTTTATTCGATTCTGGAAAATTGCTTAAAAATAACGTTTGAAATTGTAAAAAGATTTTTATATGCATATTACGATTGTTTTTTGATAATTCACTCTCACTTTAATTGACTTTATCCATTAGTTATCAATTAATCTTCCAATTATTTCAATAACATATATGGGGCGTTCTTTTACAAACCGAACACCTTTCTGACCGACACATTTTAGATTTAACTGAAACTTTTTTTACGGGTTCTAAATCGAAAAAAAAGAGATACGTGTAAGAGGATTTATTTTTATTTTTGATATTTTGAAAAATAAACAAGATCGAAAATTCGTGAATTTGATGATTTATCGGTAATAGCCTATTTTTCAAAAATTCATAAAATCGGTTCTGTTTAAGCTAAAAAATCTAATTTTTTTTTATTTTGAAGGTAAAAAGACAAGCTTTAAGAAAAAAATACTTTCAAAAGAGATTGTCGAAAAATTCAAATTGGTATTAACAATTTCAATGTTTAAATCGGTTTTTAACAGTGGCCCCACCCATGAATCAACTTTTGACTATTTTTATCGTATTCTGCGTCAAATTTTTTATCGAAAACGATTTTAAAAACGATGGAGAAGTTATTTTTACTGTAAGAAAAAAATTAATTAATTTAGTGCGGTACGTCACATCGACAAGTGGGTCACATTTTACGGCTCATATTCTTGTTTTACACCGTTTATCTCTTAAATACAAATAATTGTTTCATTGTTTTAATTAAAAAACATATTTTAGTAGCCAAGAAGATGGGAAAAAATAGAAAAAATACATAAATAAAAATAAATAAAATACATTGTTGAAAATGAAATTTTTTTATTAAGATTTCGATAATGCATTAGTTAATAAGAACAATATTTGGAATATAAAAATAAATACAATATTTAAAAATAAGACAAAGTTTACATTTTCTGTTTAAAATTTGTTACAATATTCTTTTTTTCGCAAGATGAAAACCGTTTTGCTTCCAATTGCTGTAAAGAAATCGGATTAATACAATGATATTTTAAAGTTTCTTTTATTGTTAAAGCTTTTTGGAAACGTTCGGACAATTTGATGATTTATCGGTAATAGCCTATTTTTCAAAAATTCATAACTCCGGTAAAAAATTAATTGATTTAGCATAAGAATACAAATGAGAAAAAAACAATTGTCCGAACGTTTCCAAAAAGCTTTAACAATAAAAGGAACTTTAAAATATCATTGTATTAATCCGATTACTTTACAGCAATTGGAAGCAAAACGGTTTTCATCTTGCGAAAAAAAAGGATATTGTAAAAAATTTTAAACAGAAAATGTAAACTTTGTCTTATTTTTAAATATTGTATTTATTTTTATATTCCAAATATTGTTCTTATTAACTAATGCATTATCGAAATCTTAATAAAAAAATTTCATTTTCAACAATGTTTTTTATTTATTTTTATTTATGTATTTTTTCTATTTTTTCCCATCTTCTTGGCTACTAAAATATGTTTTTTAATTAAAACAATGAAACAATTATTTGTATTTAAGAGATAAACGGTGTAAAACAAGAATATGAGCCGTAAAATGTGACCCACGTGTCGATGTGACGTACCGCGCTAAATTAATTAATTTTTTTCTTACAGTAAAAATAACTTCTCCATCGTTTTTAAAAGCGTTTTCGATAGAAAATTTGACGCAGAATACGATAAAAATAGTAAAAAGTTGATTCATGGGTGGGGCCACTGTTAAAAACCGATTTAAACATTGAAATTGTTAATACCAATTTGAATTTTTCGACAATCTCTTTTGAAAGTATTTTTTTCTTAAAGCTTGTCTTTTTACCTTCAAAATAAAAAAAAATTAGATTTTTTAGCTTAAACAGAACCGGAGTTATGATTTTTTGAAAAATAGGCTATTACCGAAAAATCATCAAATTCACGAATTTTCGATCTTGTTTATTTTTCAAAATATCGAAAATAAAAAAAAATCCTCTTACACGTATCTCTTTTTTTTCGATATAAAACCCGTAAAAAAAGTTTCAGTTAAATCTAAAATGTGTCGGTCAATTTTTGTCCAAATCTGTTCGGTTTGTAAAAGAATGTCCCATATTTGTGAATTAAATGAGGATAGACCAAACATTATAGTTTTTATTAACATATATTATAGTTTTATATCCGTCTAAATACTAAGAATATATTCTAAAAATATTAGCACTGTTAAATTTAAATGAACACTGCAAAAAACAATCAACAGGAGTGGCAATTGAAAAGAAAATATGGGATGTGAAATAAAATATAACTAGTGGAGTTCTTTCAGCAGCGTTTTTCTATATTTTTGTTTATTTACTTATGATGTACATAAATATATATAAACTTGAATAATTATTATTATATATCACCATTAAGGTTAATATAAATTTGATTAGCAAATTATAATTTATTGTATTCAACTGTTTTAAAGTTAATAAATCTATATTTGTTATTATTATTTATTTCGTAATGAAACATTATCACCTGTTTAAAAATAAAAACAGACCTCTATTGTATATCTATATAACTGTAAAAAATAATGGCGAATAGTAGGGGTTTTAAGGTACTTAATTTATCCATATGAGATGGGTTGGTGTATTTTCGGTATTTCGTGAATAATTTCAATAGTATTTTGATTTCTTGTAAGTTTTCATATTTTATTATTTTTTATGGCGACAGGACTTGACAACGAAACTATTTAATGTCCCACTTTGCCCAAGTAACAAGTTGTTACAAGTATACACATATCAGTGAATTAATAAAGCATTCCATACTTCTTATGATAATATCACAAAGAGTACGAGAATCTTGATTTGTTGTTTTTTCCAAGGAATTGTCGACAGGAATATGATTATTTATGTACAGTGTATATTTATTGTATAATAATAATATCATTTATTGCCGAGTAAGGTTTTAAGGAAAAAATATATATATATTTGACCTTAATATTTTGTTATCTACCTTATCATCTGTATCTATTTAACAGATATAGATAAAGTATTAGGAAAAGGTATATAGCTATTAGAAGACGATTTGGTGTGTTAGTAAACATCATTGAAGTAAAGACTTTTCATTGTACTGGTCAAAAATACCGTTATTAAAGATCGCTATCCAAATTACTCCTGAATTAGTAAAATTTATGTTTGTAACTGTGGAAATGTCCAATATTCCGTTGTAGTAAATAGTGACAATTAATAAATTGCATTCAGTTAGGATATACAATAAGGATGCGCGTTTATTGTTTTCGTATTATTTTATCAAAAATATTTTGAAAGAAAAGTATGATTCATTTATTAAATCTTTTTGTTTATATTATAAATTACGCTAAGTAGTTTAATATATAACCGGGTGTTATATAACTTTTCATCATAATTAATTCTATTTTGTTTTTAAGTAAAAGAAATCAGTTAGTCTATTGTATACTATTGAAATTTAAATACTTTTTATGAAATAATTATAGTAGAGACATTTGTGCTCAGTGTAAAGCACTATTACAAATCATTAACAGTAAAAGCCTAAAAATTAGTGTGTATGGAGAAATGGTTGTATAGATCCTGCAATTGTATAATCTAACTCCATTCACCTGTTTCATTTTATTTAATACTCAATCGGATTAGATTTTTTTTTCTTAATATCAGTATATTTTGAGGATTTTATATACTTGACTCTCCGACATTGACGAAATCGTATCTTATTCCAATCTTTTAACTCTAAAGTTGAATTAATATGAATTTCTTGACTATTTCTGCATATCCAAAAACCTTCAGGAATCCTTTTTAACTGAAATCCACCTCTGGAACGTTTAAAAGATCATGACATAAAAAAGCGTTTAATTGGCGAAATTTATTGCACAGTTAAAGTGTAAAAATGTTTTGCCGATAATGCTGTCAGATATATTCGTATATGAAACTGGAAATACTTTACTTAAAACCGAAAAACGATTTTGCTCGAATTTACTTTAGTAATATTTCTACTGTATATCAGTCACATTATTTCTGTACTAGTGCTGAAAAAATAAATACTTTCTTTCAAAGTAAATGCCATCCATGATTTTTTTTTATTGCACTTTTGTATTAAAAAAAGATTAACTTAATTTGCAGAAGCTAGTTTTTCATGAAATCTGAACATAATTTCATTTAGTTACTTATTATTCGAAGTTGCAGTTAATTTTATTTGAAACATAATATGTATAACAATATAAATTAAGAATTAGCTATTAACTAGTAACTAATCCTGAGGAAGATAAAGATTTTTCGATTCAGCGCCACTGTAAACAATTCTAGTGGAATAATTCTTTTTAAAAAAATTATGTAACTGAACCAGACCAAGTTTCTTCAGAGTTGGGCCCATTGCCAAGACTTGTTAACATCATTCCTTCTTCCAAATGCAGGAGTGACATATTACTATGCTAATTGAGGCCATGCTAATGTCGATAGTTGTGTTAACAAATTTCGGAATGAAGCTGGAAATAGTAACAAGGCCCCATACAAGCAAGAGAGATTGTACAAGCAAACGAGGTTGTGTGTACCAGGCTCTGCTCGGCCAATGTTTGTTGATTAATCGTTCTATTAGGTCCACTCTGTAAATATTGTAACTAAACATTCAATCAAGAATTATCGTACGAGTAAAATTAAGTTCGAATAAATTTTGAATACAAATATATACATATATATGTATATATATATATATATATTTATTTATTTATTTTTAAAGATATTATTCGGGGTAGTTTTTATAAATTACTGTTACGCACATATTACTTCCATATGTTGACATAATGCAAGTTCTTATTTTGTTATATATATTTGTAAAAAAGAAGTATGATAGCCACAATATCCACATATCTTAAAACCTTGCAAATCAATCAACAACAGATTTTAGTTTTTCAAGAACTACTAAGAAATTTGTAAATAAAAATTAAATAAACTGAAAAATTTTTTTAGGACTTTTCTGGAATAATGTATATATTAATTTGTTCCAGCGTTAAAAGATAAAATCCTTGCATGTACAATAAAACGAATATCGTATTCATTAAATCAGCTAAAATCATTACTGTAACTAACTTAATCACTGGAAGCGACATTGCATTATAATATCCATTGTAAAGCACTTTGTTACATCATGTCCCAGCTTTTTTCCTCATTTTTACTTTCACTTACCTATATATGAGTATATAGTAAGTGGAAGTATTGCGATCGTGAAAATTTTCGACTTCCAGTTTTCAACGGAAATACACGTTTTGGGACCCCCTGAGTCGAAATAACCAAGTCCCGCGAAATGGTCTGTGTGTGTGTCTGTTTGTGTGTGTGTGTGTGTGTGTGTGTGTGTGTGTGTGTATGTGAACAGACTAGCTCAAAAACTATAAACCGTGGGAACCTGAAATTGGGTATTTAGTGTAGGTATATGCCCGCGATGTGACAGCAAAAATTTCATCAAAATTGCTCAAAGGGAGGGGGTACTTTATTTAATAACTTTTTACGTTTTTTTCGATTTTCTCAAAAACGGCTCTAACGATTTTGATTAAACTGAGTATTTGATCGATTTATATGCCCGAAATACGACTGTAAAAATTTCATCAAAATTGATTAACCGGAGGGGGGACTTTACTTAATAAATTTTGTATCATTTTCACGTGTTTTTTTATTTACTCAAAAACGGTTTTAACGATTTTGATCAAACTTGGTATTTGATGTATTTATATGCCCGAGATGTGACTGTAAAAATTTCATCAAAATTTATCTACGGGAGGGGGGACTTTACTTAATAAATTTTGTACCATTTTCACATGTTTTTTTATTTACTCAAAAACGGTTTTAACGATTTTGATCAAACTTGGTATTTGATGTATTTATATGCCCGAGATATGACTGTAAAAATTTCATCAAAATTGATCCACGGGAGGGGGGACTTTACTTAATAAATTTTGTATCATTTTCACAGGGTTTTTTATTTACTCAAAAACGGCTTTAACGATTAACAAAAATAAGATATGAATGTAGAAAAATGTGTGACTTTGGGAAATGATTATTAGCAAAACACGTCAATTTATAATCTAAGTAAGTTGGTAAGTGAAAGTTGTGTGTTGCGCGCACGCACCAGATTTATTTTTTTTTGTGAATTTGTAAAAAATGATCGTTTTTTAATTATGATATGCTATATAGGTTTTTATAGAATGGGTATTCCTAAAATTAATTTTTGAGATAGGAGGTAGTAAGGAGTGGGCGTGAGTTAAATAAACCATAAATTTTAATACGCTTCATATCATGATACTCATAATATAATTTATTTCCATCCTGTTCAATAGTTTCCATTTAATGAGCCAACATGTTTCTAGCGTAGTAATTGCATGCATAATTTTCACAATTTTTTAACATCAGCAATAAAAAACGAAGGAAAGGTTTCTATTGTGACGTGAAATAAAAACAGATGATTATTTCAACTAAGAGTTCCAGACTTTTATTGGAACCGTTCTATAACCGTATTAGTACTTAGTACTTTATCACATGTTCTAGATGTGATAAGAATATTTTACACCTTTCTGACATGTTCCATTCCGGACTAGATATAAGATTGACTAGGGTCTTAGTCTTGCCTTGAGCATCGAAGATTGTGGCTACATTTAAGTCAGTTTGTTTCTGACAGTTAATGCTTTGTAACGTTGTTACTAGTTTGAGTTTTGTAAACTGTAAATGTTAAACGTTTTTGTAACAATGTTAAATAACAAAAAATACTAGTGTCTTTAAAGTAACCATAATATGATTCGATGTGGCAAGACCAAGTCCATCTATTCCTTTATTAAGTCCGGAATGGAGCATTCCAGAAAGGCGGAGAATATTCTCGTTAAAGCTTCATACAAAAAACTGGAACTCTTAGCTGGATCAGAAATAATCATCTGTTTTTATTATACGTCACACTGTTATTACACTTCGTTCGAAAAACATTGTTCCTTGATATTTCTTTCACTTGTAACATCTTAAAAGGATCATATATCTTACATTTCAAATTTGTTTGCTTTAATCTCATAATTATCCCCACTATGAGATTATTAATAATTCAAGAGCATGTTCACAACCTATAATTTGCATTAATTAACTAGAGAATAATTTAATTACAATGATTAATTTAGGTGCATTAGATATTCTCCGTGCGACCAACTCGCCATTTCGGGGAAAATTGCCAAGAGCTACTTTATGTTTTAGGCGGGGATATAATGTTTTTATTGGGCGTCCGGTGTTTTGTGGACTCAGGGTACGAACAAGCTGAAATCGCCTGTTTAAACGGTGGAAATAAATATATTGGCGCCATATAGCTGTCAGAGTTAATGTTGCTTTTGGGTTTCTCGAGAGGTAGCTTGGTATACACACATACTAAACAAATATAATTGGAGTTGCCCAGGGCCCCAAACCGCCCACCAATGACAGTCCCATTTCGGTTAATTGTCACCTCATAGAGTTCTGTCCGATTGCTTTATCTTCATCCGTCTGATGGTTATGCTAATGATGCTATCTGTATTTCTGCTAATTAAGTGATATTTCAGTTCGGATTGTTGCCGCTTAAAATGTTTTCAGACATAAATGGACTCCGTTAAAATTCTCATAAATCATATTTATGGAAGTTTCCTATTATCGCCTTGTCAGTCTCTAATTAGAAATTGAATTTTAGAAATGAATGTCATGGGTAAGAAACTTAGTAATGTTTTAAAAATATACTCAGAAGTATGATTATTGAAAATTTCGGTATTCATTAGCAAGGCGCTTAATAAGTCTCAAGAAGAATTGTTCTTATAATAATACCATAAATAAATGTGATACTAGACATTAATAGCGTGATAAGGCATGTTGAGAATATAACCATTGGTCGCACTTGAACAATGTCTCTAAATTAGTAGGTCGCGAGACCATTTTCTTTTAAGACGCCTCGGTGGATTTTCAAGATCACAGTTGGAAGGTAGGTTGGAAAGTGGGTTATGATGAGTCGGGAGTTAAGGAACAACATGTAACGGAGAATTCTAGGACAGTTCTAACTCTGTTTGCTTTTTCTAGGGTACTATATCTTAAAAAAAAATTTCAATTCTCCAAAAGGCAAGATCTGCGTAATTATATTAGTGTGAAAAAAAAGTATTAAAATTGGATCAACTCAGGTCTAATGGTTAGCATAGCGAAATACTACACAGAGGTTGCGTATTTGTAATCCAGGAATCCGCCAGGTGGCCCTAAGATTTTATAGAGGCAGTGAAAAATTCTCGTCTCTAATATGGATGCCCCGAGCCTGTACGATGTCAGGTACTCGTTAACGATCCCTATCCTCATTATACTTGCATACGCAAAATTTAAGACTCCCGATTAGCTATAGAAGCATGAGGTGACGTTAAATAATCAAGGAGTATTAAAATGAAGTTTAATTACCAATTATTACCTGCAGATTAATGATTGTAAATAATCTATATCATTATTATATCGTCTCTATCATTATTATATCTTACTTATAATGTTGGAATACTATATACTATATCGACCGACTAGAGCCATAGTTGGATCAAGGGACTACAAACAAAAGAAATAATCCATTATTCTGTAATTTTAGTTTTTATTGTTCCTCTTAATGTGTTTTTGATGTATTATTTCGATTTTTTTGACTGAAAAAAAAAGAGTCAGCTCCAAACACTACGTAAAATTTGCAGCAACCAAAACCCTTAAATTAAAATATACCGATGACAGGGGCCTTATCTGTTGGTAACTTCCGATTCGATATGTTTACACGGTATATATTTAGTAGATTCAACGAACTGAAATAGCCTGAAAATAAGTTTTATCTTAGAGCAGTGGTTCTCTAACCTTTTATTTCAAGCCCCCTATAAGTTTCAACTGTAATTCACGCGTATCCCCACCCCCCCCCCCCCTCATATGTATATAAATATGTAAATGTGCTATTTTTTACTATTAATTTTTTACTTATACTCGTAATTCATATGTAAGTCAATAAATGTTCAAAGCTTAATCCTATTGGGAAAATTGGTTCAATGTTAAAATCGTTCACTAAATTTATTTTTCCTCTCAAAAAAATCATATCTTTTTTTTTCTTTATAAATAAGCTTCAAGCTCTTAATCCCCTAATAAAACCCTTTATCTCTCCCCTACAGAGAGAACCCACTTCTTTGGAATTAAGTTTAAGAAAGTTAAATAAACTGTCCAGAACCTAGATAGAATGTTGGAATTACGTTTTATTATTGTTATTAATTACGTTTTAATAGAATTGTTGCAATTATGCGCCAATGAATCTCTGAGGTACAACAGTTCAACCAAAACTACTTTTTGATAAACCTTTTTTACTTATAACCACATAGTAAATAAAAATTAATTTATATGATTATATAAGGTTAAATTGGAGTAAACGTGCACAAATTAGCTTCATAGGAGTTATATGATCATTGGGCTGAATCAGATTTGAATTCGCTATTGACGAGTTGAATGACTCGGTCTTTAATGAACTCTCCATTCATATCTGATGAAAGGTTGAGGCAATTTCTGTTTCTATTCATCCCGCCTTTGATGTAATTTTTTTTTTTTTTAAGAGCTGTATTACGAGAACGGTTCAAGAGAAATGGTTTATGGTATAAAATTAGCTTGGGAATAAATGCTTATTAGTCGTAATTTATAATCTATACCATTGTTTTACAGAAATAATATAAATTTTACAATAGTTATCTTTACTAGTTTATGCAGTCTTGTTTTTTTTTTTTTTTGATTTTTTTTTCACATTGTATATTATGTCAGCTTTTATTTGTTTGAATAAGTTTCCGACGTTTTACTTGCATCAGGCGATACTGGAACCAACTCTATTCAAGAGATAATCCTGTGCACTCGGGTTTTCACTGATAACTTCAGTGTACTATATATGATTTCTAAAAAAAAATTTTTTTGTCGGTACGCCATAACTTTTTTGATACTTGATGATATTCGATTGAGGTGTCATTTTAAAGATTGCTTCCAAACGAACTTGGAAAAATAGTCAAAACCCCACGAATACGCCTGGAGAAGATCTATGCATAAAATATTACTTTATACGTTATTTTAGCTTAAATAAAAAATTATCGATTTTCTAATCGATTATGTAAGTGCAAAAGTGAAAGTCCTCTACATTTCCCTACAAAATGGAAGAAGAATCGTGGAAATCAGAATATTGGTTAGGAATTTACAGCCTTTTGAATCATGTTCATGTTAAATTAACATAGCGAAAAAACTTCTTTATACTATGGTATGTTTATTTAGTCTCAAATAAGATCACTTATGAAGATCGCACGGGCCAAATAGTTGTATATCTTAATTGTATACATTTGTTTTTTCTAACTGTTCAAACCTAGCGAATTTCATACTATCGATACCATTTTTGCAGGATATTTCATACTAATATTCATTTACAAAGAAAAGTTCAGCTGAAAGGCTTAGAATTCTTGTTAAAACTTACGACTATCATGCTCTATCAGAAAGGATGTGCAGAGAATGGTTTTCATAGTTCCAAGCTTATTCTTTGCATTTAGTAGGTCAAGTTGTTTTCGTATATTACGAGCTCCTGAGAAACCATCACAGAAAACTCTCTTGAGTAGAATCGATACGTTTGAGCCAACTTATGAAGCAAAAAGCTACTGACATGAGACATGATGAGGTAATTTTACTGTTTGATAATGCTCGACCTCATAACGTAGAAAAGAGAAGTTCTTCCGCAGCCACCGTATTCACTTTACCTAGCTACTCCCGACTGCAGACTCACGGTCTGGATGAGTAGCAGATCCGTTCTCATAAAGAACATTAAAAAAAAAATCGTTGACTAAAAAAAAAAATTTTTTTTCACTGTGGAATCTGTATGTTTCCTGAAATATGGGAGAAAGTAGTTGCTTGTGATGGACAATACCTTGAATGGCCTGCACCTGACTGAATGTTTAGTAGATTTTAATGAAGTTTTAATTTTCATCCATATATGGCTAGAAGTTATTGACACTCATCATATTTTTTCCTTCCATAGTAATCCCGTAGGTCGTTTATTTCTAAATTTCATAGATTCCATGCTCTAAGGCATACTACTACTTGTACCTATGCTTAATTTTTTTTTTTTTTTTATACTAATAGGATACAATTTGAACGGCAATATTATTTAGAACACAAAATTTATAAAACAAAGAAAACAAAATAAAAAATAAAACAAAATAGAAACCAACTTAAAGTTTTATTTATAATTTTTAAATAATAATAGAAACAAAAAGAAAGTTTAAAACACCGCTGGGTGTACTGGGAATTAAGGTCTACGTGTTGCAGTTCTCGGTCTTCTGTCTTCTGTAGGGTCAATTTTCGAGATTAATTAATTTTGAAAATTTTAGTAATTCTGCCTTATATTTTTTAAATAATTTGTTTAAACATAAATTGACTGATTAGTTCATTGTTTGTTAAATTGTTAATATACATTGAATAATTTTTTCACATATAATCTATCGAATAAAAAATTTTCATTATTAACTTAATCTCTTTAATTTGTTTCTTATTTATTTTTCTCATCATCTTTTAACAAGAAATTCTAGTGACTTCTTACTACTTTTTTGGTTAATAAAATATGTTTAGTCCTACTCGAGTTACTGATGCCTAACTTTGTATTGTAAAATCGAATGAGTAGTAAAATTACAAAACTTGTCTTAATCATACAATGTAGAAATTTATTAAGCAGTGGATTCATACAGTATTCTTTGCGCTCTTTATAATAACATTTTAAATCAAGTTTTAAAAAATCAACACTCTTTTTATTTTCAGTTCTTTCTGCTTTCACTCACAAAACCGTGCTACACTTCATTTTTACCATTTAACTTAACCACTAAAGGGTCTTGGGTGTAGTGCTGTATAAGGAAGCACTGTTTCTTGGTCAGCTGCCGTGCAAGGTGATTTGACCGGATCACACTCAACCGTCCGGTTTTTCCTCTTAATTTTTCAATTAAGAGTACCGACATTTTAGAGGCTGGGTTTGCCCCCAGGAGGTTCTCTCGGAGAACGATCTGTGACAGAATTTTAAAGACTCCACCAAGCCAATCTCGAACTCAGGAACCTGCCTTGTTTTAATTTCTTACAACTGAATCAATAGGATGAATATTGTCCAAGAAAAAGTTGCCATACAGTCATTCTCAGAAACAGTTTTTAGTCTTTGCGGACAAATTTTAAAAGGTGGACAAGGCGATTTTTTTTTTTTTTTTTTTTATGTAGCTACTTAAATGCACTTTAAAATTTTCCTAATATCGTAAAAGCGGTAACAATTTATTACGGTAGTTGTGCTTTGCGGCGGTTAGGCCGTGATGGCATCGTTAATTTATAAGGTTCGTGCAAGCGCTGGCTGTGGCCCTATATAATTGATGCTCCCGCCCAAGAGGTCTAGAATTAGTTGGGCAAAGTATCTGTTGTACTCTTGTTTTATGCAAGTACTAAAGTGCTTCTCTTCCTTATTGTCCCATGCAATATGTAGCCACTGCTATTAAATACTTCAACCTGTAATTTTCTCGTGTTTTCCCTTAAAGTTCACGAAAAGGAGCTTTCTTTTTTCTAATTCTTCTTTAAAAGATTTAGGATTAGTTAATTAATGTTCAAGCAAGCAATCATGTTCTAAGATAGCTTAGATTTATTTTTAAGATATGTTACACTTGTAATACTTATAAGATTGATTTAATTGTCTTGCATATAAGATTTTACTATCGGTATGTTCATAGTCATTGTGTAAATGAACTGAACCAGGGTGAAATAAATCAGTGATTTTTCTAAGAATTTTCGATTGTGAAATTTATATTTTGTTAATGTAGACGTGTTTTGCCAAACCCGAAAGTTCTACTCCGTATTTCCAAATAGGTCTTATAATAATGGTTTAATTAAATTAATCACTTATCTCTAAAGTTGAGTGATGATCTGTAGTCGAGATGTGAAAGTTGCTTGTACCCTCTTATGAGATTTAGTTTTTTTTTAATTAGGAACATACATAAGTTTGATTTGGGGTTACCTGTGGTGTAGTGATTAGCATAACAACCTACAATACCAAAGTTCGCGTCCTCCTCCTAAAGGTTTGAAAAAGACCTTGGCTATGCCGTCCCTCGGATAGGACGTATAACGGAGGTCCTGAGTCAGGAGGTCCCTGTCTACAGCAGTGAGAAAGTGGTTAGCACAGAAACTTACAATACTAAAGGTTACGGGTTCGCGGCCCAAGGTAGCCCTAGGATTTTTTAAAGGGAGTGAAAAATCCTTGTCTATGCCGTCCCTCGTATAGGACTTAAAACGGAGGTCCCAAGCCTGTACGATGTTAGGTACTCGTTACAGATCCCTATCCTAATTAAATCTGGATGGACAAAAATTTATGACTCCCAACGCAGCATCGTCCGATTAGCCTTAGCCTGGCATAAAGTGGCGTTTAAAAAACATTGGTTTAATTCACTGGTGTTTGTTCAAAAAGGGTTAAGTCATGAAATGTGAAGCTTAAACAACGATTTAAACTATTGAAAATCATTATAAATTCTTTCTGATTGTATTTCTTTATCCCAGAATAATAAATGAAACTATATTCTTTCCACAGACTGTAATAAATTATGAATAACGAATAAATTATAGTCAATTATGAATTTTAAAAAGACTAGACAAAAAAAATTTTTTATGACAACCCCTTTTGCCCAAACATGAATGAATTAGGAACATAAATTTATTATATAATTTAATATTTACAACATTTACTTAATAATTCTTTTGTTACTCATAAAAAAAAAAATACTTCTTTGAAATTCCGTAACAATAATTAAAGTACTGACAGCAGCCGGTTAAAAAAAATGATAATAAGTTTATTACGCGAAAATAAATCCTGTTAATTGAAATTACAACATAAAGGACAAGACATTTAATGACTTACATAAATTTACAGAGAAACTGTATCTACATAAAAAATACATATATCAACGCATCTACTTATATCTGAGTGCGTCGTCGATTGATTAAAATTATACTTATAACCAGTTTGCCATTTAAAGAGCAAGTTTCAAATCAACTTTTTTCAGTTGATATATTTTAAGTTTGACTTAATTTGTTTTTATCTATTTAAATGAAATAAGATGCATTTAAATGAGATGTTATAGTGATGAAACAAATAATTAATTTAGGCTCAAATAATTTTATTTATTTTATGATTATATCTTCTTTTTTTTTCATAATACAAAAACTAAACTATATTTTTGCAAAAAAGGTATTCCATATCATTATTAATACTTTGTTGGTAAGACATGTTTTACTATTATGGATAGCTATATATGCTATTAGTTAATTTGTATTTGATAAAAGTAGGTAGTATTCACTAAAATAAACTGATTGACTTGATAAGCATCAGTAATTAGCAGGCTACTGCTAAGAGAAAGCTTCTATCAGCGCTTAGTAATTGTGCTTGCTTTTTCTTCTATTGCCTAGATTAAGCATTTAGTACTTAGTATTATTACCGATTTTTTTCCCTTTTTTATTTAATACTCACCACTTAAATTTACATTAAAGGCATATCTTTTTAAAGAGAAATTTTAACGATGTACATGTTAAAGAGATTTGGGTGTTTTTATATATTGCAAAAAAAAAAATGTAAATGTTGTATGTAATTAAAAGAACTGGGATTCAATATAAATATTTATTAGTTGATAATCATGCATAATTTTTTGAGTTCCTACTATCCATAAATAAAATAAAAATGGTCGTCAGGTGCATCGGCTATATGTTTTTTATATTGTGGGATAGTAAGAAATGTTATGTAAATAATTCTATATATTTTTTCATATTGCGCAAGCATATCGTAACTTCGAAAACTGTATAGATTTCCTCGATATTTTTCTTAGTAGAGATAATTCTTCTTATCTCGAAGCTAAAATCAATTATTTTCGGCTTATTGGGGATTCGTATTGACATTTTGATTTATAACCCACCTTGGATTATTTTTTTAGGCTGAAGAAACAAAATGATTAACCATATTTGACACGTAAAAAAAAAAAAAAAAAAAAAAATCAGAAGTTGCTCCTGAAAATTTGTTCATTAAAAAAAGGGTACCGAAAAAAAAAAAAAAAACAGCGTTCATTATACATTTAAATGTTTTTGTGTTCATTAGTCGGTGAAAAATTCTAGGCTTTTATATTTTTAGGGTAATGGTTTTTTTACCTAATTAAGGTTTACCTATTGATAGAGTCTTGTGTCCCAGCAATATCCCTGAATAAAAGATCGATTCATGGCTTATACAATGTAATAAATATTTACTTACTCAAATTGGACTAGAATCCAAGTTCACTAGAAACATAGTACATACAATTCCTTATGCTTCTCACTTTTAATTATATTACTACTATATTCATTAAAATTCATCGACAGAATTCAGCATATCTTGGGTCATAAAATTAAAGCTTGGCTGTCAATTTTTCCTTTGAAATACTAATCTGCATGAGCTTCAAAGAAAAGTTTTAAGAAAACTAATTTGGTTTACCTAGCATAAGAACAAAACTTGAACCGACTCTCTGTTATTGTTTTAGTAAACAATTACCAGGTTGGTTGTTAGAAAAGACAAAAAATAATATCTATGAGTATTGATTATCGCTCTCTTGAAAGTTAGAGGTACCGTATTTTATCATATTCGCCATTATACAAATGCTTTGTCGGATTAAATATACTTAAACACACGTGGGATAGAATATTTTGTTATTTACCAAACACTTTGAGGTTTGGCGATATAAATACGACTCGACCCATAACATTTGAGGTGTGAGGAGAAACCGTGGAAAACTCTTGTAGAGAGAAAAAAAAAGATTGTCGGATCATGCTTTGCTAGCCTTCCGTGAAGGTAGGATAGAAAGAAAAAAAATAGAAGGAAAACACTTGTACCTCTAGCCTGCGAAAAGTCCTTCGGGAAAAGCCAACGACCGGCCAGCCGAAACATAACACCTTAGAGCTCCTATTTCACTAGTTGTTCTGGAAAATAAAGTAATAGGAATAAAAGAAGAACAAAATACCCAAACTTGTCAATCAAGCGCCCATTTCATTCCGAAAGCTTAGTCTATGGTTGTCTAGACTGAAGGGGAAAAGGCTCATATCCATGAACTTTTTTTTTTTGTTTTGTTTTGTTTGGTACCCCTTCCTGGCCATGTGTGGCATACGGGGGGTTACTCTAGAGGTGTAACCAACCTATTCTAACCATGGTGGGTAGGTCGAGATTTATTCCGTGGGGCCTTCACGAAATAAAAGTGAACGATCCCAGGGCGGATTCGAACCGCCACCGTTCGGTTCGAGCGTGCTAAAACGGGTCGCGCTCAAACAGGCTCGGCTATCCCGGACCTATATCCATGAACTTGAACTAAAAACCTTTTAAAAAAATACCCCTGTAAATTGAGCGGTCGACAATAAAAACAATAAGTTTCTTTTAATATTATTATTTATAGATGAAAAGTATTGTGTTTGATTTATGAATAAAAAATGCTTTAGACACCCTAACATCCCGATATACGTATGAATATGAATGGACGGTTGGATAAGAATCGATTTTTAAAAAAATGTAGACTATTGCTCTAGTAAACGTGTGCAATCACTACATAAAAATACAGGGACAACCTTTTATTTTATTTGGCTCCACTTGAACAAAAACTATTTTCGCAAACGACTAACTCAATATTTCCTTTTTTCAGGTCATAAAGTAGAAAATTACTGTTACGAAATAAACTGTTGGCACTGGGAGGAAAAAAAAAAACCTTCATGCGCATGTTTTGAGTTTCGTGCCCGCAAACCTCAGACGATTATAATCATGTCTTCATTTATTTTTCGTATCGATTGTACTTTATTTATCATAAACCAACTAATCATCCTAAATTCGTATAAAATTACATGTAGCAGTTTATACTGTGCACCCTATTGATTATATAAGACCACTGTGTACTTATACTAGAGAGAGAACACGTATCTTTGACGCATAATAACTGTTATTTTTATATTAGTGTTGGTTAAAAAAAATTATGGCTATGTAGTTCGTATCGACGGTTAGCTCAACTTTTTTTTGTATAATTAGGAATTGATAAAGATTAAATCCTGAAAATCTGAATGGTTGTAAATCACATGAAATGGAGCCTATAAAACAAATATGTAAAATTAAAAAACAATAAAAATAAATAAAATAAACAAAAAAGGATTTTTCCAGATTCGGTATTTGTATCTTACATCCGACGGAAAAAACACCAAACTGAAGACTTTCAATTTTTTTTTAGCCATTGTTCAATGTATCATTAATAATTATTTTCATGCTATAAAGAATTTAATTTTATACTAACCAATATGGAAATTAAATCATTTCACATCAGATTGGGACGGAAGAATTAAAACAGATGTTTTCACAGGTCCAGGACGTTGGAGAACGGGATCGCGATTGTTCGTAAGCCATCATAAAATGTACATGCTTTCCTTATTTTGTAATAGTATGCCAGAAATATTAAACTATAACAGTTTACGAATGGTACGATCGGAGTTGGTTACTCTGTCAACTGAAAAGCTCATAGATAAGTGAGGAAGCGAAAAGGGAGACGAGTCAATTATGTAGCGCGAAGTGAGAGCTAACCTGGACAGCAAGGAATACAGTTACTTTTGTGTCACTGTTAAGTTCTAATTAACTGTTCTTTTTCAAGTTTTATTTATTGAGTTCTCATTGTGTTGAAATTTCACGACAAATATCATTCTATCCCTTACCAGTGTTTCAATATTTTAAAGTATATTTTGTTATTCTTGACCTCATAACATGCTCGATTGCTTTCCCTTTGAAAAGTGTATATCTTACCTGATTTCTCTAGAAATAGCTTTAAAAAATATTAAATAAGAAAAATAAAAATAAATATGAGGAAAGGTCATGAATGGACTGTACAACAGAATGGAAGCTCTATCAGGTTGTACTCTAGAGATATACAAAGGAGCAGCTGTGGAGTCGTTTCGGGGAGCGTGGGAACCGATCGATCTCGCCTTATCTTGGGGTGGGAGCCACGCGTGCCTCCCCCCCCCCCCCCCCTGCAGCCTCGGCTCTTGGGGTCTGTGCTCTTAGGGGGGCGAGGATCATTGCTAATTAACAATAGTTGTGGGTGTGGTCTCAAGGGGCCGATTGTCTAGGTGCCCGTAATTAACTCTTGAAGGGGGAGGTGGTGTCATTCGTGGTTTGCTCTTCAAACCGCAATTCTTAGTTACTTTTTCTATTGTGACTTTTTTCTTTCAGACATTTTTTTGATTAACGACTATTTTCATTATTTGACAGATTTTGCTCATTAAAAGAGGAAAGTCGATTTGGACTTTTAGATAGTATGGTTTGACTTGTATCGGGCTTTACATATTTTCCTGACCCCGTAAAATCTACTCCGGGGATCCCTTAAGGAGCCTCTACACTGTGCGAACTACACCCCTCGAACAGATAATCAACCAAACCTTGCCGTACTAGCGTACCACGAACAGCTATTTACACTGGAACGTGAAGTCGTTCGATGGACTGGACCTATGCACCTTAATACTATAAATTTTATTACAAAGACGGCTGACTTCGAACTTGCGGTTGTTCCGGCTTTTACTCTAACTTATGCAACGTCAGATAACTGCTGAAAGAAGGTCTAGAAGCTTATCTTAAGGTGCCTTTACACCCTACGAACTTTACCTTCGAACACCACCCTCGAACAACTGTTCGTGTGTTCTAGGTACTTCATCTGTTCGCCTGGGTTTGGGGGTAGCGCTAGTATCACTTTTAATTTGGGTTTTTCCTAAATGACAGGAGTTGTTTGTGATACTAGTGTAATTTGTGAAACGTTGTAAATCGTCTCCTATTATTTTATTTTTCAGATAATATAAAATATATTGATAATGGAGATTTTTTCTTCATCATAAGCTTGCTTTGAGTGCGTCAGCCATATTGGTTCGCTTAACATCACGTGAAGTGTAAATGGCTGTTCGCTTCACGTCGGTACGGCAAGGTCGAAAGAGAACTTGTTCGAAGGTGAGGTTCGTAAGGTGTAAAGGCACCTTTAACTAACATAGAAGCGACACTAGCGCTGTCTCCGAACATACAGGTGAACGGATTAAGTACCTGTTCGTGTCCGTGTCTTATCTAGATTTGCCGAACAGTGTTCGGGACAGGCTATTCGAGGGTGAAGTTCGTCCAGTGTAAAGACACGTTATCTCTTGCTCACGAGGCCTGGAATGCCGAAGGTACAGCCCGGAGGCAGTTAGCCGGAGCTCCCACTGGCGGAGATGGGCCGGCCGGTACCCGATGGTCGCTCCCCACGGGGTGATATATAGCTCCGGGGTCAGGTAAACACTCGGCCACTGAAATCTGTATTAACCGGCTCCTTCTCTTCTCCGGTTGTTAACAATGTTCCTGTCAGCCTTTCTCTTTCTCTGTTTCCCTTTATATGTTCTTACAGCCTTGTATATATATATGTATATTTCTCTCATATAGTCTCGGAGCATCGAGTTTATAATTAACCTATCCTGAAGTTGCGAATTTGTATGTGGACCTTAGATGGGAATGGGTCTGAGTGATCGTTTTAAAAAAAATCAGTTATGATATGATAGTAAAATTGCCTCTCTTTTGATTTGTAAGAGATCAAAGTGAATTGATTGGCCGTTACGAAGTTTAACGGTTATTTTAGTTGAAATGTCACGAACCGGTGAAAAATAAATTATACTCCCTCCTCCACACCCAAAAAACCTATCTTTGATAATATTTATGTCGAATTAAACTTTTTATACTACCATAACACCCGGGAACAGTGTGTTTCAAGTTTCTTTTAAATCTGATAAATTTTTTAAAGTTATTAATTACTCACCTTCCCACCATTTTTTCTGATTTGTTAAAATATAAGTTGCAACTCAGGGCGGAGACAAACCGAATAAATCAAAGATCGTAAAATTCGGTCGAGCTGTTCTTGATTTACTAATGGTGTAACTAACCCGACTTCGTTCCATGTCTAAATTGTATTATAAAATGCCTTAAATTTTTTAAAATAGGTATTATAAAATGCCTAAAATTAAAAATTCCTAAATAATTTTGTTTTTCAAGAACTGATACTGGTAGTCCAACGCCTGATTTCAGAATTGATTAGAAAAGAGTTAGCTTTCAGAATAAAAAAAAAATAATAATAATAATACCATAATTAAACGAAAAAATAAAATAATAAAATTCAATAAAAATGTTTTTTTAAACTTTGATTTACCCAAAAGGGAAAAATATCTCTTATCAGACCCTTTGTCTGCCTTAGTCCATATATATATATACTGGACCAAAACGTCACAGTTCATTTTTTTTTATTTATAAAATTTGGTAATATTTAAATTATTATTCACAGTCCGTTTTCTCATCACTCTTATTTGTCCGGCATAGTTGCATTGTCTAATCATAGTATAGAGAACAAAATGGAGGCCAAAGATATTCAAGCTAAATACGCTGACAGAGAAAAAACAACTCAATTTTTGTAATTCATATTATTTTAAAATTGTAACTTCAATAATTATTCTGATGTCCGTCAGATTTGAAAAGTTGCATAGATTACCAAAAAATTATGTATATACACATTAAAACATAATTATTTTATTATGAAAGTATATTTACGTAATAATAATGCGTATTTACGTAACGTCTTAAGTTTCTATCCATGCTTTATTTATAAATGTTAGACTGAAGAAATAAGTAAAGTAAGAAATAAATAAATGAAGTGATATACTTAAATAGCAAGTAAAATATAATTAGTAATTAATTATAACCAACCTACATTAGGTACTAAACGTCGCGGGTTCGCACCCTACTAGGTGGCCCTAGGATTTTATTAAGGGAGTACAAAAATACTTGGCTATGCCGTCCCTTGGATAGGACGTAAAATGGAGGTCCCGAGCATGTACGATGGCAGACGCTCGTTAAAGATCTATCTCAATTATACCTGGATAGGAAAAATTTAGGACTCCCACTGTAGCATAGTCCGATTAACTATAGAAGCATATGGTGACGTTAAACGATCAAACAAACAATTCTATGTAATCGTAAAATAATGTTACCTGTATGCTTAGAAAAATAGATTCATGTAATATTAGTTATAATAAGGGTAACAAGTAAAGTAGCTCCCATAATATTATATAATAAACTACGATTCAGATAATCTGTGTACAGATATTTACAATTTATGACTACAGCATCAAAAGTTTCTGGATGGTCGAGCAGTGGTTGAATAATCGGAATTTAAACGAGTTAATGGATGATAAGAAAAGACTTGACAAAAGCTGCCATGCGGTTATCCGTTATTTATAAAACTTGGAGATTTACAATTGAATTTAATCGTTTATCACATTCTTTATAAAATGTTTTTAATTCAAGAACAATTTTGATTTGATACAAATGTTGCTTGCTGATTTCCTTCCTAATCAAAAACTAACAACTCATGTGATAAAAGCCGACGTAGATATTAAAGCTACATCAGAATAGTAAATAAATATACCTTTTATTCCAAGCGTTTTGTCGATTCCTTTTTTTATCTAGAAAAAACTTATAAATCCTGACTACATATTTTCTTATCATCTCCACGACATAGTGATTTACGGTTTGGAAGGGGCATAAATCGGAATAGCGAAGAATAATATGCATAGTTTGGAGGAGTTCCAAATGGGATTTGTCCTTTCAGTTTAACCGGGGTTAATAATTTGTTATTCTCTCTCTTTTATTTCTGTGGGATTTTTTCTCTCTTACTTTGTTATTTAAATGTAGTCCTTAATTTCACACTTGATTATATATGTATTTAAGAAACACAAGAAAGAAAAAAAAGACGATAGATAACTTTTTTTTTTTTTGGTTTTAAACTATTCAGAAATGTTGTCACAATGGAGGTTTGCGTAATGGTTTGGAAACGTGATAATCTGGCTGAATGGGTTGTAAGTAATCTATGGTTTCCGTGTTAACTGCTTTAAAAATAGATCTTATAAATTATGCGAATCCTTGTGTTGCGCTTGCCGAGTAGCATTTATTTCTTCTTTTTTTTCTCCTCGATGCAGAATATAGTTGTTTTTTTTCATCTTATAAATCACTATAATTTATTTTTCATTTCAAAAATTTATTTTGTTACGATCTGTCTGCCATTTTTTTTATTTTTTTTTTTTAAATTTTCCCCCCAAGAATCTATAAACTTTCTCTGTCTTTTTTTTTTTTATGCTTCCTGTGATTACATTGTTTTACATATCTATATAATTATTTGCCCTGACAGTCGAGATTTTTAAGTATTTCGAGTCCGGGTTTTGTGTGTTGACTTTTATTTCGTCGTAGTGAAAATACCTAAGTTCTGGTGTGTTAATAATTTTTTTTAATGAGCATCACATTAATTTGTTTTTTATTTCATTATTTATTTATACATTACATTAATACAATTAATTTTTTTATAAATAATCTATAAATAGAAGTTATTCAAAGGTCAACGAGAGTATGTAAAGGTACGTATCCATTCGCCATTGTAATATCAGTGATTTAATATAGAGTTCAGGACTCCATGTCGTTAAATGTTCCATATCTTTATGACCTTCTGTGATAAATTATTACAATTTCTTTTCTATAACTATTTCTATAGTTTTTGAAGACCTTAGATAGTGAATATTCGGTACTTTATCAAAACCTAACCTATGTACCTATACACAAAAAAAATATTTCTGGCTTTACAAGTAGTTTATTTATTTTCTGAAAATAACTGTAAAGTCCGTTTTATAATTAGACCTAAAATGGAGATATAGTTTTAAATATATTATAATTTTGAAGGTCTCGTTTTTAATGGATGGTAATACAATCGTAGGGAAAAAAAAAGGCTAAAAATGATTTAAAACATGACTTACTTCATTAAGAAGCCTCAAACTTTTTTTTTATATTCAAACCTACAATAATTGTATCTATAGGTCTCTCTTAATAATTTTGTTGATGGCTTTATTGATTAGGAAACAGGTCCTTGGTTTTCATGCTACCTCATGTTTTAATTATAAGCACCTAATTACTTAAATCCGTTGTTTTCATTATAATTTTTTTTCTCTCTCAAGATTTCTGTTTTATTCATCAGTTCCATCGGACTGTCGTTAAAAATAATCAAGTCATTTTAACTTACACCATCTGTATTATTTAAAAAACAAAAAAAATAAAATTATAATTTACAATAAGGCAATTTATAAAAACCGTTAGGTTGTCCGTTTAATTTCTCACCATTGAATATTTTTTAATATTTAACAGTACTCTTGCGCATGGGTCATTCTTTATTTGTTATAATTTCCTCATTTCCCAGTGTTTCATAATTTTCTTCTCCATGGTGTAAGAACTCGAGCTGCCAAGTTTCAAAGAAGTATTTCATCCATCCCACTCAGACTTGGGCCTAAGCTAATTTTGTGTAAAGTTAATTAAAGTTCATCAGCTAAGTCCTAGGGATTGTACCGCGGGCTCAGATGCAAATGAGGGGACAGTACCCACCTACCATATTATGGCAAAGCAACAACTTCATCGCTAAGTGCCCGATGCGATGGGCTTATTTCTAATTGCTTTTTACAAAGCGGCTTCTGGGTAACAGTAATTGCCTATTTAATTAACTTTAAAGTAAGAAAAACACATAGTAGCATAAAATACAATATAATAGTATTAGATGTGTGTAATTGTCAATTATTTTTTTATGATAGGATGATAAATTATCAGGATTTTCAGTATAATTTTTTTTTTTTTTATTTAGAGACCTACGTTTCGATCCAAACATGTAAGTCTTCATCAGGGCTTGTTGAGTCCAAAATTGAATCTCTGCATTACTCTGGACTGAACAAGTCCCGATACAGATCTACATGTTTGAATCGAAACGTAGCCTCTCCAAATATAAAAACATTATACTGAAAATCCTGATAATCAATAATTCAATATAATGATATTATATAAGTTAATAATAAAATGTAATAGCATCTGCCGATATTTTAGAACTTGAATTAAACCTTCTATCAGGGCTTGACAGAACTATAAAACATATATAATCATGTGATTCATAATGGAAAATAAAAATAAAATATACCACAAAATGTAAATTTACATTCTCACGTTGAATGAATTTTCTCAACTCATAACTATGCAATTGGTTATAGATTTCAGGTAGAAGGGATAGATTGTTGTATAATAGATTGAAGGTTTATATAGATTGAATGGATGGATGGTTAGGTAGTTTTAGATAGATTAATTCAATCCATTTACCTTTTAGAATATATACCGCCGAACAGAGGAAGTTAGAAGATTTGGAGAAGATGAGACATTGAAGTGTTTAGATAGATGACACATTACAAATCATTTGTTTCCAAATTTTATGAAAATTAAGACCCTCCAATTTTGAATATTATTTGAGTTCAACCTACGTTTAATTTCGGTTGATGTCATTATCTGTTTTAATGTGCCATCATTGGGTATTTTAGTTATATTTTCGTTAGGACAGTTGTAAATTTAAATATAATTGATAGAATAATAGGTACTATATTCCCGATATTACTTCTGGGCAAGCCTACTTGAGTATCGGGAAGCTTCCACCAAATAGTATTATTCAGTACCAGTAATACATTAATAAGATATTTCTACTAGATTTTCCTTAAAATAAAGATTTGAGGAGTCAAAATGTTTTCAAATGTATGGACCGAAATTTTTATTTCATTATAGTACTTAATGATGAACAATATTTTTATTAATATATTTTAAAATTGAGATGAATTGCAAACAATAAAATAAAAATATAATGTTTCTTGCCTGGCCGGAGAGCTTTACGGTAAATACAATTGTCGGAACAATAGCCCTTTAGAAGGGTCTAACCACCCAAAGAGATAATAGAAAGGTCGGGGATTTCTACCTGGAGTCTGGGGTTCCCGGTAGTACAGGTCAGACCTGCGTCATTCACTGTGTCCCTAGGGCAGTCGGCTTCCACAACTCTGATTTACCGTCTGAGAATGTTGCCAACGAAATGTAAGGAATTATACCCCTACTAATGGAGATCTTAGGGTTTTATGATGAAATCACCAAACAAGCATCCCGTGAAATATTCTCAATAAACCTTCAAATTTACGAACCGTTTGTGGTTTATTTGTTCGTCTAATTATAGTCATTGTTTGCGACTTCTTCCTTATTTAAAATGGCTTTATAAATGTTAGAAATTTAAGATACTCTGTTTATTAAAATTATGATATTCAGATGTTATTTGGTGTCAAATTGTAAAAGATGTTAACTCATTTACTAATGAAAAATTAAATCATCACTTATTTATTGAAATTTATCACTTCATTAAATCCACATAGATTTCTTTTCGGAAATAGTGGCATTTTATCTATCATATTCCACAAGAAACTCTATTTTTTCAAAACTTTAATTTAGACCTGTCTAGTCTTCTATGGTCCACCAATTGAATAATTATGTTATGTGAGAGTTTTCGTGTGTGTATATAGGTTTGTATAAAGCCACGAACAGTGCGAACCTTATCCACGAAAAGATAATTCCTCGAACCTTGCCGTACCGGCGTACTACGAACAGCTATTTAAACTTAAACGTGAAGTCGAGCGAACAATGATATCCGCCCAAACCAATTCATCTTAATACAACAATATTCATTACAAAGACGGTTGACTTGAAAGGAGCGGCTCTTCTGACTTTAGCTACAACTTATTATGGATAAAACGTCAGAAAAATGCTAAAAGAAGGTATAGAAGCTTATCTGAACTATCTCAAGTTCGCACAATGTAAAGGCACATTTACAAACTATAATTTATTCATTTTGACTGACGTATTTATTTTATTTATTAATGATTGTAATGCCTAAGGTTTTCTGGAAAAAAAAAAAGAAAAAAAAGTATGAAACTGAATTTTTTTTTAGTTTTATTGAATAATTAATTATGAATATGATAATTAATTCTTCTCTTCTAATTAATTATTACCAGTATAATTAATTTCCCACAGTGTTAATTAATTCCGTCCCAATGAGCCCTAACCTAAATCGGACGGGACCTTGAAGGAAAAGACCAGAGGAATGTTTAGAAAGAGATTAACTCTTGGAAGAGAGGCTAGGCTGGAGTATTGATCCCACGGCTCCTCTATACCTTCTGCCACTTCCCTAGCTCTTCACAACTCAAAACCTTCTTTACAAATTTATTAGCACCTTCGGAATCTTTTTCTCTCATGTTTTACTAGATTTTTTGTGTTATATAGTATACTTAATTTATTTTGATATAAAAATATATATATATTTTTTATCTCAGAAATCCGGTTTGTTGATTGTATACAAAACAAACCTCTCAGAAATAGCTCTCAGACATTATACATTATTTTATAGGAATTTAAAATAAAACCTTATCGTGTCCCTTTTTATAAATAACTGAATAAGCAACATATATATATATACATTTTTTTTTTTGAACAATTAGGCACATCGCACGTCCGCAAGAAGATGTTTAACTCACAATTAAACCTTTTTTTTTTTTTTATTTATTCACCTGTCCAGTTTTAACTCCATACTCAATTTCACAATACACCTACCATCAGCGACTAAGTAAAATGGTTTTTGATCACCATGGTGCAGTAAATACCACTAGTATAAACTAAAAGGATATTGTATTTTGGGCCTACGCTAACTGAACTATCAATGCTACTTTCTGGTATTGTACGTTTTGTCATTCTGATTACTATGCACAACTCAAAATTGATATATTTTGATTCGAAACCATCTTCTTGCCGACGTGCGATATGCTCTGTTATATTTTACTTTTATTTCCGATTCTATATAGGAACCATTAAGCCTGGAATTCCTGATCATTATTTATAGTAAGATGAGCAATATTAAACAAAAATTCTTGCTGACGATTTTGAATGTTATAGAAAATTGATGAAACCAATGACATTTTTGTGTATTCGGAGGAAAAACATTAAAATTAAAATATAAGAAATGTCAATAATTCTTGCTATAGTCTAACACCAACGTGTAAATTCGCAAAAATATGCGAGATCTTGGGAAGGGGAACAGTTAAGAGAGATGATTGGCTAGGCTTGGATGTGGTATTAAGTGGATCCGTACCGCGCATGTTCCGGGTCCCGGGTTCTGCTCCCGGCAAAGGGAGTCGAATCACTTTTCTCTTCAAAAGTAAAAATGTTTAAAAAAAATAAGTATGTGTGTATGTTACTGACAAGTATACTGCAGGGACGAAGCGTTTATCTTTTCTGAAAGAGAGTCCGGAAATGATAAGATACAGCAATTGGCGAAAAATTGTTTTCTTGTTGTTTTGTCGTACTTCAAATATATAGAAAATAATACAAGATTTAGTTTGTATTATTAATTCTATATGTTTTCTCTTTCTTTTGATTTTTAAGAAGCGTCTGGATGGCTTGTCAATGATACTTAACTCCTTATGCAAATGCTGTAATTTATTTTTGAAATATTTGTATAAAATTACTTGCGTTGTCAAAGAGAAACTCAGAGCGTCATTTAGATTTTTATTATTATTATTCTTACTTAATTTTTTAAATCATTGGATATTATTTTATGTGATATTGTCGTAGTGTACAGAGATTCCTTTAGGTGACAAATTACGATCCATTGTGATGACTCTTTATTTATCACAGTTTATCACTTTCCTGAAATTACTCTGCTTTATCCTGTTTAATCGTTATCGCTATGTTTTCCTTAAGATAAATTGTTTCCAGTAATTAATTATATCTGTCGTGTTTGTACTGTATTATCTTAAGCTTGAATAATTATTATATGAGTTCCTATGGGTGACATGTTGGTGTTCAATGAAAAAAACAAAATATCGAGCCTACACTACAACTTTCATTATTTAATCAAATCCTCTTATTTTCTACATACAAAATCACCTATTTCAAAACAATCACGCATACCCATGTTCGGAAACGCTTGCTGGAATTCGCACAAATTTGGTTAGTTGGCCTAAACGTATTCCAACAAAATTAGCACACAATCGACCAATTAATTAGCCAGACCTATCTCTACAGAAGATACAAACTACTTCAATTGCCTAAATAAGGCTCTAATTAAGACCGGAATTTACAACGCTCAGCTAAAAGTGGACGAAGGGGGGAGGGATGGGAGTATCAAAGAAAGAATTGGAAACGGTTACCTCATTAACCGTCGGTGTCACTCCTAAAAGGAACGCCTACACTCGGCTCCAACGCCTACGTAACAATTCTTAATGTTTCCATTTCGAGATTGACAAAAGGTTTCCCTTTTTAAACTAGTGGCGTTACATCTCTACTAGCAGTAAATCATCACTCTGAGTAAGGCTATAATACACAACAATAACTTATTCCGAAGTAACAGTAATACCATACATGCTAGTTGGCAATAGATTTATAAGATCGGTTTTCAACAACTGGTAGCGAGAGACCTTTAGACATTAGCATATTTTATTATCTTAGACTTCTAAGCTGTCATACATTACTTGCTCTTAAGTGATTTTTGAAATATATATATATATATATATATATATATATATATATATATATATATATATAATCGTTCAACGATCAACTGTTCAACTGTTGACAATAAATAGGCTTTTTAGACTATTTTAAGGATATTTTTACTTTTAATTACCGTATTTTAATTCTATCTCTTCTTGATAGCAATACTGGAGAGAGAGAGAGAGAGAGAGAGAGAGAGAGAGAGAGAGAGAGAGAGTGAGAGAGAGAGAGAGAGAGAGAGAGAGAAGTACTTTTTTTCAATAATAAGCCATGCTGCCCAAATACATTGGGTTGCTAAATAACACAGCGTACCGATCAATACTAAAATACATGAATACCTAAAGCTAAAATACATACATGGTTACATTTTATTTTATAATTACAATTTCATAGTATTTTTTTTTTCCTTTTTCTTTTTTTCCTTCCTTTTTTTTCTTTTTTCTTTTTTCCATTTTTATCTTTTACAATTATGTTTTTCTTTG
This sequence comes from Aelia acuminata, assembly GCA_911387785.2. Lineage (NCBI taxonomy): Eukaryota > Metazoa > Arthropoda > Insecta > Hemiptera > Pentatomidae > Aelia > Aelia acuminata. Next base: position 112,053,348 of record OU426982.1, on the reverse strand, counting down.
TTGTTATTTATTTTATTTTTCCTCTTCTTTTCTTCTCCATTCCAATCCATTTTCTTTCTTTTCCTTTATTATTTTCGTAATCCAAGTCCTTTTCTCTTAACGCTTCTTCCCTCTCTTAACACTCACACCACAAATAGGCTCGCTAACAGAGCTGCTTGAGAAAAAAACCCACAAAAAAGAGATATAATAATAACAACCTTACATTCAATAAATAAAGAGATACGTATGTATATAAATAGATAAACAAATAAATGGATCAATAGATGAATAAGTAGATAAATATATAAATAAATAAATATATAAATAAAAAAAAAAAATCTGGTGCGTGTGCGCAACACACAACTTTCACTTACCAACTTACTTAGAGTAAAAATTGACGTGTTTTGTTAAATATCATTTCCCAAAGTCACACATTTTTCTACATTCATATCTTATTTTTATTAATCGTTAAAGCCGTTTTTGAGTAAATAAAAAATCCCGTGAAAATGATACAAAATTTATTAAGTTAAGTCCCCCCTTCGGTTGATCAATTTTGATGAAAGTTGGCTATCACATATTTGGCATATACATACATCAAATACCCATTTTGGTCACAATCGTGAAAGCGTTTTTGAGTAAATAAAAAAAACACGTAAAAATGATACAAAATTTATTAAGTAAAGTGCCCCCTGCGGTTGATCAATTTTGATGAAATTTTTACAGACATATCTCGGGCATATAAATAGATCAATTACTAAGTTTAATCAAAATCGTTAGAGCCGTTTTTGAGAAAATCAAAAAACACTTGAAAATGTTACAAAATTTATTAAGTAAAGTCCCCCCTCCGGTTAATAAATTTTGATGAAATTTTTACAGTCATATCTCGGGCATATAAATACATCAAATACCCAGTTTGATCAAAATCGTTAAAGCCGATTTAGAGTAAATAAAAAAAAACACGTGAAAATGTTACAAAATTTATTAAGTAAAGTCCCCCCTCCGTTTAATCAATTTTGATGAAATTTTTACAGTCATATCTCGGGCATATAAATAGATGAAATACTCAGTTTAATCAAAATCGTTAGAGCCGTTTTTGAGAAAATCGAAAAAAACCTAAAAAGTTATTAAGTAAAGTACCCCCTCCCTTTAAGTAATATTGATGAAATTTATGCTGTCACATCGCGGGCATATACCTACACTAAATACCCAATTTCAGGTTCGCACGGTTTATAGTTCTTGAGCTAGTCTGTTCACATACACACACACACACACACAGACACACACACACACAGACCATTTCGCGGGACTTGGTCATTTCGACTCAGGGGACCACAAAACGTGTATTTCCGTTGAAAACCGGAAGTCGAAATTTTTCACGATCGCAATACTTCCACTTACTATATATTTCATATATAGGTAAGTGAAAGTAAAATATTATATGATAATAAGTCAATGCTATTTTTTTTTTAAGTACATCGTAACACAAGACTGAAACGACAAGAAAGTGCCCGATGCTACCGACTACTTCATCACTCACTTGAAACAAAAATCTCAATAATCACAAAAATTTAATTTATGTGATTAAAAAAAACTATTTTGACGTATGGAATCGAGCTATGGGGCTCACCAAACCGTCGTATTCCTTCCTCTTAAGTCGTATTCCTCTCTCTCAGCCCCTACAATCAAAAATCCTTCGCAAAATTCTTAATGCTCCTTATTTTGTCATTAATTAAATCATCTACAAAGACCACAATGTTCCAAATGTCTCCTGTTTGGCTAGATCTAGGTACCAGACCTTTCATAACATATTCCCCGAACCATTCGAACCCACTGATTTGAACCAGTGAATTGAACCAGGCGTCTGAAAAGATGATGGCCGCCTCACCTTATAAAATAAAAATACTAGTTGAGTGTTACCAATGGGTAGTTTCTCAAAAATGCCTTTTCATGGCATTATTTTCTTTTATTTCATAGCCAACACTTTAAATGGATGTATTTTAATGTACAGTTGTAAAATAAAATTAAAAAGGATGAGTGCTAGTTGATACCACGTCATCGTTTCAATCAACCTTTCGCAATGAAATTGTTTTTTTCCTATCTGGTAAAGAACCCAGGTAACCATATAAGGCTTAAGGTATATATTTAACATTTCGTCCCCACATTCGTAATATGGGAAGGTATTTTAAAATAAATTAAACTCTTTTTTTTTTTTTTTTTTTTTAGCTGGTATTTGTACTCTTCTGCTCGCTCAATAAATCCGTTGGAGTGAGTTAGTTTAGTAATTTGCTGGATATTTGTAACGCTGTCCCTGGCACCATTACTTTCTGCAAAGTCTAACCGGGTTATCTCCGCACAACCGTTATTCAACAAAGTCCCGGCAAGGACTTCGCTTTTTCACTGAGAGATCTGGAGCGATGGTGGATGAAGAAGTATTCGATCTCACTCCGTTACTCCATCTTCTTCTTTCTGATAGTGATTTTAAGTTGGTCAGTATTTTGAATTCTGTCAAATTTTTTCATCTACACCATTATTTCTGTCATCATAGTGAATCAGTGCTCTTGAATCTGAAAAGACTGCATTTAAAGCTCTTCAAAGGTACGGTTTACTACACAAAACAAGGAAGTGCAGAAGAGGACACGATATGAAGATTTATTTTTATGAAAATAGCGGTCCGAATTTAGATGCCAATGAAGAGGATGGAGACAAAAAATAGGAGCAAGCATTAAAAGGCGCAATAAAATAGAATGTGGGACAAAAAGGAGCCATCTTGACTCATATTTCTGCGAGTTTGTTTGAAGGTGGCGATATGAAAAAGATGACTTATTCGAAAGGATGTTAAAATCAATTCTAGTTCTAGTTATGCTAGTGTGCCGGAGTATTTCCATCTTAATAAATGTTGTTTACGTTCTTAATTTTATATTTTTCAAACATATGACATTGATAAATAATATAATATCCAAAATCATAGTTACTGTAAAAAGTAATCGGCGCCGCTGAAATAAAAAAAGGCCCAAATATTAGAGTAGAATAATTTTGCACCGAACGATTGCAAACGATGAAACGTAAATTATTATAACTAAGTTACAAATGATCGCTTGACTTAAACACTTATTCGCTAAGAAGGAACCTTTTCAGCCACTTAACCCATTTTGGGCTGAATTCTGAATGAAATTATTTCTTACGAGTTTTCGTTCCTGTTAGTTCCGGGTTTGATTCCGTCTGTTACTGTTGATGTTCTGTTCCGTTACACCAACTGTGGTTCGACCATGAGGTCTTCAATCCCTTCTGTGGCACGTCTAGCCTATTTAGAGTGGGTAATTAATCTGTGATCAATATCGCCTAATATGTACAATCACCTGTAATGTCAAATGTCCAATAGATTTTTTGTTGTTGACTCTTTGGCATTGTGATTCCGGCCGATACTTATCCTCCCTACTTCCGCTTAAGTATTGCTTGAGAAGTCTGCTTGAAGACTAATTCGAAGTCAGGAATTCTTATTGCTTCTCCGCAAATTAAAGGTCTCGAAGCCGTAAACCCAATATTATACCGCATTAGAGTTGCCTGGTTTCCTTGTAGCGCTTGTGACCCCTTCTCGTGGACTGCAAGGCTGAACTTTTCAATTGCTTCCTAGTCTCTCTCTTGCTAGATTGTCTTTTTAAGGTTGCATGAAATAGTGTCCTGCATCTCGTAAATATCTTTTTATTGTGTAATTCATTTATAATTTATATTACCAATACTCAATTCTATCGCAATATTTTATTACCAATTCTATCACAGTAGACAATGTATTGTGACAGAAAGCATATTTGAATTGTGCTTTTGTAGCTAATACTCTATCGAACGTCCTCTGAGTCCAGATTACTAACCTGCGAATGCCTGAAATTTTTCCTGTGATGTAATTATCATTCAAATTATATTTTTATTTATTTTTTCTCAATAAATTCACATTGTTTTAATCATCTTGTCATCATTCTTATCCTCTTTCTGAATCGAATAACATTTTGAATACCCTCTCAGGATATTCAGGCGAGGGAGGTTTTGATGAATACCTCAATAGTAGGCTAAGTGACCTTGTGGTTGGCCCAATACCAGATAGATATTAGAATCATCAAACAAATACTCCGTTGAGCTACATTGACAAACTGGAAAGAATAAGCCAAAAATTGGACTTTGATTGATAAAGAGATTATTTTAATCTTAATTTATTTGTAACTAACGTGGGCTCTTCAACCATTTGGATCATTTGAGCCGCTATGGTACATAAAAAGGGAACTATGATAAAATTTTATGTTGGAGACAATGTGATAATAGGGAATAAAAATTGTGAATGAAAATTTTTAAAATGTACAGGTCATTAGATAAAGAAAACAGAAACCAAAAGTAAAGATAATGCCATAAAAGAAAATGAGATTAATAATTATGATTTTTTTTTCTCATTAATTTCAAAGAATAAACGTTGAATATATCCGAGACAGTCAATCCAGGAAATATTTTAAGATAGATTTTAACGATTGGCAAATTTAGAACTGGACTTTGTTTCTTCATTATTCAATACCTTGTGACTCATCATACCAATAGATACAAAAATGATAAAGAAAAGGAAAAAAGTTTGTACAAAAATTTGCACTAGCCCAAAGAATATGAAAAAAAAATGGACCTAGCATATTTTGCTACCGATCCTTCATATTTCATTTGATCATAAAATGATTCTTTTCTCTCTCCAGCTTTATTTCTTTTTCTTAAGCAATATATTTCACTTTGTTATATTATTATTCATGTATGTTTTTATAACACAAAGTTTTGCGAGTAGATATTACATTACATGGAATCGATTCCCAAAGGGTGTAGAGGGAAGAATGGAGAAGTTATGGGGCCGCCCGGGTATTCGAGGAAAGCGATAAGGAAGATAAAAACGGTCTCTGGTATTTTGCCTGCCTCGTCCGGCTTCGAATATATCGATAACTTTCAACTCGACAATATTTAACATTTTCTGTTGGCGTGTTAAATGAGTCTACGCTATTCCCTTTCTGCTAAATACGTATTAAATTCCTCCAACTCTTCTTTACTCAAACTCTTTTGGAATCTTAAACACTTTTTTCTTTCTCCCTCATTCCCTCTCTCCCTCTTTCTCCCCCACTCCTCTCTCTATCTCTGTCTTTTCTGTTGGTCTCTTCTGAGAATCGAACACGCCAACATTGTATTTTTTTTTTCTTAAACGGATTTCGATAAGCGGCGTCGAAAAACCTTTCCGATTAATTAATTACGTTTCCATATATATATAATCATATTAGAATATATATCATAAGGAGGGAGAGATCTAAAGATCTTGTTGATTTCGATCGGGTCGTTTGTACCTATGCGATTCTTAACATACATTTAAATATTAATACAGTCAACTCTAGATAAGTCGATTACATTGAAGGGAACATGAAACGTTCGACTTACTGAATATCGCCTTATCTTCTTGTAAATATTAAAAACAATCTGACATAGGTACTAAAATTAACTACTTATATTGTACACAAGTAATGTTGATTGTCCGTGCAGTAACGTGAAACAAAAAAAAAAAAAAATGGTTGAAAAGAGTTCTAGACTTATTGTTGGAACAAACTGTTCTAGAACATGTTCGTGACTGTCCGAGAATTTTCTACGCTTGTCGGGAACCTTCTAATTCAGACTAATTATTTTAATTATTATATAATATGTCTGATATCATTATATGATTGGGCTTCTAATTATTTTAATTCAGACTAAATATAAGAGGCGATGGACTGAAGAGTCAGTCTTGCTCGTAGCTCTTTTTGGTTTCTCATGCACACTATTTTTGTACATGGGAAAATATATGAAAAAGCTTTTGACCTCTATAAATGCATACAATTAAAACTAAAAAATACATACATACACAGTAGAGCTTCATTGTAATAGTAAACCGGTTACCAGCAACTACTACGTAAGACGTCATACGCGTCTTGAATTTATGTTATCGGTGGTAACTACCTCCATGATGGGTCAACGAGTGACGGAAGTTTCATTGATGCGCTTCCGCCAGCTGCGCCGGATGCCAGCGAATAACATATCGCAGAGGAGGCCAACGGATTTTGGCCACAGCTCAAATTTCCTTTTTCCTTTTTTCACCACCGTACCTGGTGATATTTTCCAAGTTATTATTAGAAAAACAATATATCTTAAATTTAAGACTGAAACTAATTTACAAATGCAACTCGATTTTTTCTTCAAAGCGGTTAGCGAAAGTTATATCTTGCGCATCTCACATTTAAATTAAAAAAAATAGTTATTTGATAAATTAATAAATTTAAGAATACATTGTGACGGAAGAAATCAAAATAGATGTGTTCTGTTCTTGTTTACTGTCCATTATAAGTATTTGATAACATGTTTGGATGTTTGTTCTTGTCCTTTCTGGGTCACCGTCGTAACGGAGGATAGGGGGTCTTGGGGGTTGAATCCCTCCGCCCATCAAACTTTTGTCTCTCTAAAATCGCATAGATACTGAATTAAATCTGAATATTATGCAGCAATTTTCCATTTCATTATGAAATAAATAATGGTACATTTTGTATTTCAAAGATAGCGTGCTATAATTTATGTAAAATTCAATAAAATTATTTAAGCCCCCTTGATAGTAATCCTGGTTGCGCTTCTGTCCTGGATGGTTATAACACTGTACGAGCGAAGAATACAGTTAGTTACTTCTGCGTCTCTGTTCTGGTTAATTTGTGTTCTAATCGCTTGTTTGGCATTTTTCTACTATAATTTTTTGTCTTAATTTAAATTTTATTAAAAAATTATTTAATCCCATATCAGTGATACAATATTAAAATATTAAGAGATTGGGATTACATAGTATCTAATTGATTTAATTATTTTTATAAATTGTTGATTTATAATACAGCTTTTTTAGAGTTTTTTACAAAAATTAGTTTATTATCTTTTCTGTACCACTATATATCACTGATAATTATCATTATTCTTATAAAAATAATAATAGTAATAAATTATACAACACAAGACTCGGGTATAAACTAGCCGTAACAACTTTCATTCCGCTATCTATAAATAAGATGACCTATTTGTTTCACTATGGCTTAATCTCTCGCATGAAGGATGCATTTTATGTATTTAAGAGAATGATAAACTGTAGGTTTTCTAAAATTATCCTAATCAAATAATTATATGAAATCAATTGTTGTATATTTTTATTATATTGCAAACTAAAATTAGTAAAAGTCTATTTATCGCTTATATATGATTTTAAAAAACGACTAATAGTTTATTTTTAAAAAATTTCTATTCAGGTATAATTAGGGTAGGATTTTTAACGATTACCTGAAATCGCACAGGCTCTGGTCCTCTATAAGTAGTGGTTAAATCTTTAACTATACCCCACCGAAGGACAGCATAACTAAGGACTTTATTATTACTGCCGATAGAAAAACAATTTTAGTCATTATGTTGATTAATTAACACTATAATGCATTTAAAGATCCGTTTGTAGAAAACGTCGATTGTCATGTCAACAAACAAACGAATAAATAAAAAATATATTCCCATGGAGTATATTCATGTTTTTTCTTAACAGTGTAATAATAGATTTTTCGGTGCGTAGATTATCTGAACTTCAATTTTCGTAATAAGAAAAAAAATCAACAATAATTTCTTTATTTTAAATTTATTATTAATTTTTTCGTGTTAATTTTTTAAAGTTTTTGTCGGTTTCGATAATTGGACGTTCAGATAATCGACGCTCCATTGAATTTATTAATACAACTTACCAAAAAAACATGGAAATAATTTTTATTATTACGGGAATTTTTATTTTTATTTATTCGTATGTTGACATCCCAATCAAAGGATCTAACATAACGGATCTTTTAATTGCATTATAGTGTTAATTATCAAACATAATGATTAAAATTGTTTGTTTGATCGACTAACGGACAAATTAAGTTCGTCGGTAACCGAGAATAAAAGCTGTCCTGATTAATGCCATCATCAAGGCTAATAAATTATTCATGGCTAATAATTTATCAATGACATGATTCTGATTACTTAATTAAATATTTCGGTTATATTGCCAATTATTTATCACTTGTACACCTCCAATTAATTTATTTACTTTTAATAATAAACCCGTATGTTTAGATGAGTGCATCAATAGAATCGTGTCTAATAAATATTTTTATTTATCTATCATGTATGACGTAACTAGTAGTCAACATTAGCTTTGTCGAATCGGATTTGTTTTTTTCCTATCAGATGATTATTACTTATTCAGTATAAAATTGGTTAATATTTCTATTTTTCACACGTTGTTATTTTTTTTTTTTTTTTTTTGTAATATTTTCTAGTATATTACATATCAGATTTACACGTGCAGATTTTTATTACGCAGAACAAGGAGTTTATAACAATTTACCAGTGAAAATTACCATAATTTCTTTTGCCTCGTGTAATGAGGGGTTCCGCTTTGATATAATGATTGTCCATTAAAGTTAATTGTATTCAGGTAAGTCATTTCGTATTCAGAAGTTTTCTTTTATTTATGAAATATGCTCTCTGAAATTTAAGTTTATGTTGTCCGGAGGTATGTTATTAGGATAATGGGAAATTTTTCTTTCATGCCCTTTAGTTCTAAATAAATTCTGTTTATTAACAGCACTCGGTTAATTTCTTTATTGAATTAAGCTTAACACTATGTATTTAAATACTTTGTTAATTTTTTTTAATTATAAAGACGGTGTAAAAAACGTAATTTTTTTTTTTTTTTGTAGTTGTTATATCTCAACCTAAATAGTAATCATAGTTCAAGGAAATAACTTTTAAAAAAATTATGTAGTTAGATAATTAGAAACTCGATCTAAAAAAAAATTGCATAAATAAATAAATATTTCGGATGACTGAAAAATCGATAGAGTATTGCCTTCACCTAGTTTATTCGGAATGGGTGCGGTCTTATAATTTTTTAAAGAATGGTATAAATTAAGCCGTTAATAATTTAATTATTGATATTTTTTTATATATCATTTCATTTATCACCTCCAAACCAAATTGGGATTTTTGCATATCAATTAAAAATTTATTTTTCTTCTTTAAGTCCATTGACGTTATAAAAATTCCTAAATTCATTTAAAATCATAATTTGGTATGGAAAATTTAGTTTGGAAAGTTCCAAATTTGACTAGGAGTTATACCATTTTGTTTTGGAAAATTCTAAATTAGATCTAGAAATGCTACACGTATAAATGTATCATTTATATACATCTAACTAATGGCATCCCTAGATATTAATTTAAGTGTTATTTAAATAAAAAGTAAATATAAGAGGTTGTAAGACACGATATTATTCATGGTATGCACTCCTACCCCTAAATCCCCGGTGAGTCCCACTGACCGAGGTTCTTGTGGGAACTGAAGATTGACCCTTCTGGCAAGGCAGTTCATCACAAGAAGGTACGGTCCCCAGTCTATCGGGGTCAAGGAAGGGCCCTTTGTACTTCATACCGTACCCTTATCCACCTGGGCGTAAAATCACTTTTACTAATATCGGACAACGAAACGAACAAAAACAAGGATTTCATTGGTGCTGAATGATTTTGAAACGAAAAAAATTGAGGAAAAATGTTTTAGGAAATTTTATTAATTATATAAAATAAAATATCTTAACATTGTCTGATTGTCCTAAACAACACAGATACATTTTTTTAAATTTAATGTAACATTCCTGATTTAAATACTACGATAAAAAAAACTAGAATGACATCTTAATGTGAGGTAGAAATCATTCTGGATTTGAATCCAAATTGGAATATTTATTACGATAAAAAAATTTACAGGGTTTTATTAATCTCCGGGGTACAAATTTGAATATTTTTATAATTTATGATAAAAGTGGTAAGGCCCCCACCACCTGTTAGTTGTTGTAATAACTGTAATTTTAATCATTATTGCGGCCTGTGTAAAAACTTTCTTATCTAAGTTTAGATCAGTATAAATTTTAATATGTATTTTTTTGAAGTCGTAGATGGTTCCAAATTTTGAAAGTTTGTTGTTTAGGTTCGATTTTATAAATAATATCATAAACAACAACGGTCCCATAATAAACTTCAAATGCAAAAGCAAACGAGAAAGTTCTGAAAAATCGATCAACAGCGACAGGTTGGTTACTAAAATTCTTAAACCCTAAAACTTCAATTGAATCTTTCCCACTTTCAGTTTCAACAGTTACAATTTTTTGGTATGTTATGATTATTAATCACAGTTCTCCTGTGTGCTAAAAACGTTTGCGTCTAAGTTGCGTTATATCATCGCCCGGTGCAGGGATATAAACAAGCTAATTTTCAAAAACTAAAATTTTTAACAGAAAAAATAATGTATTATACTGTTACAGTTTACAAATGGATAAACATTGAACGTGAAAATTTGACGTGTTGCAGGTACCAATTAGGATTTCAAAAACCGGATTTTTTTGAGATTTGTGAGATTATCACATACCCGATAGGATTTGTGTTTAGAATATTAGCAAAAATTTTCTTTCATCATTTTTACCGAATATTTTTACCTTATTAAAGATAATGGCGTAGTTTTCTAAAGGCAACTAACTCCAATTTCATTTTTTCAAAATTCTTGATTATTAAAATTTTTCAATGAAGTTGCCTTGTAATTCAGCTTGTCGATTCATCTTTCAAGATGATGTTTTAACTGTTGATGGCTTGAGAGAAGTTATATTTTTCTGAGTCCTAAGTATGTATATCACGAATATTTTAGTATCAGCAGACAAGTATGCCATGTACCTTCATAAAGACGTAAAATAAGCATGACCGACATGATTACGGTAGATACCTGGTATTGTATGTATTTCGATTTGTTACAACTTGTCGGTTATAACTTACGAAGTGTTATACTTTATGATTCCTTCGTAATAAGCATGATTGATGACTCTCGTACGCTTGTCAGCTGTATTATTCAATCAACACTGATTGATGACTATAATAGGAACAATATTTTTCGGTTGTGTTGCGCCCTCCTGGAGTTCGCCTGGATTTCATGAATAGAATCCCCACGCATCTGGCTTCCGCCCCAAACCTTGAAAAGCTGCCAACGTTAATCGTTCGCCAGCTCTAACAAGCCCGTGCACAAACCGTATACGCTCCACGTATACACAGCTGAGTATTCCGCCTGTTCGGCTGTGTGTCGTGGTTTTGCTTAGAAGAAAATTATGCGAAAACGGCTTATGGAACGGGCAGATGGTCTTGGCATGTGTTTTTTATCTTCAGCGTTCATTAAGCGTCCCGCATTGTGTTATAGACAAGTCGTCGTTTCCATAGGGTGGACAATTACGTCGGATTGCAACTTCCATTTATCACTCCATGCTCTACTCTGCTCAAACTGCTAATCTTTATGACGCTGCGTCCAATCTACTTTTATTGTCTGAGAAATCACAGATAAGTGTTTTCATTGTCGGCGCATTAGTTTAATGGAGCATGACTTGTTCCCTTGTCATTCATTCAGCGTTATGAAACCTGTATTGTGTATATAATCCGAGTTTATTACATTCTAACCTTAATTGCGGTCATAAAGCTATATTTAATATGATCGGTTTAGGTATTAAAATGCCTAATATTCTTTAGGCATTAATAATAAAATAAAATACATTTAATAATAATGAAATACCTAATATTTTATTGGTTTAGGTATTGAAATACCTAATATTATTTTTATACTTCCTCCATTTACTTTAGGTAAATGCAATTTTTTATTTATTTAATTTATATGAGGCCACTCCGAATTGAAAAATGTTCATGCTTTTTTTTTCTTTTTTTATGAAGCTGAAAGAATATATACTGTATTATAGTTCACTATCTTCAGGACCATAAGGAACTCAACAAGAAAATAATAATAAATAAAAATACATTCTATAGAAAGTCTTCATTTCACGCGTTTCCGAAATTCACACCGCTAATTTTTTAAATATTTTATATGTTCTTCAAAGCAGATTAGTTTTTTTTTCTATGCGATGCAAAAAAAAAATTTTTTTTATATTTCAGTATTCAATTTTGAAACTTTCAGATACGTATATATTCCCCGTTTCTCAGTAGAAAAATTATAATTTGTAGATCTTGCCTCTGGCATCTGTTTAAATAAATAAGATTTTTGTCACTATAGAAAACCTAAACTTTACTTGCTGTGAATTCATTTTATAGTTTTAATAATGATAAAACTGAAGGAAAATCAAGATAAAAAGTAGCCTTATATAATTGTAAATATTTATTATCCCAGGTATACATATCACTTCTTATAACGTGATTTATTGTTATTATCGACTATAAAAAACAATAGCATCAAAAGTTTTCTTCTATTTGAAGATTAATACAAAAGTTCTTTATAAAAATACATATTTAAATGAGCATAGATAAATCTGCTGTAACTATTAAGAACTGATATTTCTTATATTAGGGGAAAACTCTTGAATAAAGAGAATGAATTGAATAATTAAAAGGGGGAAAACTGGTGTATCTTCTTTTAAATACTGTGATTCACAATTTTAAAATTGCAATAAATTCTGTTTTACTCGAATTGTGAAAAAAGTTATTTATTTAACACTTATCGAAGTCTGAATGCGTTCAAGTTCTTAGAAGTCTGAAATTGTAGGCTCGATTCTCTAACGTAGATTTTAAACGAACGCCCTTGACATCTCATCAAAATATTTGAACAACCGTCGAATACCTATCTTATCAATAGATAGTAAATGTGATAACGTTTATTTTGAAACTTGTACCAACGTTCTTGGTATAGCAATTGAATTTTTCCTCTAATGAAAATATTATATTTTTTATTTATTTATTATTCAGCTTATAGATTTGCACCTGCGCAGTGGCGCATCAAGTAAATTTGGTCACTGTTTTTTTTTTTTTATTTAAGAAAGTCAAAGTGAAAATATTATTTAAAAAAATTCTATTGTTTTATTTATATTGATTAGTTTAATGAACTATTCCACAATTCACTAAAACATTTTACTTTTGTATGAATTAATATAAAAAACAATAAAAAAATCATGTTTTCTTAACAAGAATTTATTAGACATTGTTTAACTCCTTAGTTTTTAAGAGCGCCTAATTATTCAATATCTTCAAGCCTCTATATAAGGAACTTAAATCACGGAATTTTCATTCCCTTTAGTCAACCAACTTCCAACTTAAGGCCTTCCTTATAAACTTTGTTTTAATCATTGTTCATAATACTTCAAAAGTTTAGATTAAATTATCGATTAAAATGCTTATTTAAAGGAAAATTCATGTATAAACGATTCATTCTGATTTTTTTTTTTTTTTTTTTGTGTACGCGACACGTTGCGTTATATGACAGAAATCAGAATATAGATTAGGATTACTTTTATGGTCTTTATGATGTATTAACTTGTTTATCAGTGGTGTTTATTTCACCAATAAAGTTTATGGCACTTGTGCTGTGCCGTATCTATAATCTCATTAATTTATTTTAGTTTTCAGTTGTAAAATTGTTGCGAGTCTATTTTTTTAACACTTCGAAATACACATATTATTTTGGATGTTAGGGCCTGAAATTTTAAGTAATTGTCACTTTTATCGAAGAAAAAACTTGATATGATATTTGACACGCACTATTATAAGTTGAAAAAACTGTAATTTTTTATTGCACAATGTCTTGATTTCAATGAGAGAAAATTCACTTAATTACTTAAATATGTATAATTCAATAAATTTTCAAGACCAAGACTATATTTAATTTAAAAAGTTATTTAACTTAAATGTATTTTCTACATTTTCCTGTATATATATATGGTTTCTTTTGAGTGATATACCTTCTATATGATGAAGTCAAAAAATTTTTATTCTAATTTTTTCCATTATTGCTTTTATATGGGCTATATTGTATTTAAAAAATTGGGAACAAATTTAGAACTATTAGGTAATTCCAATGATTGGGTTCTTCGCTTTCTTGTTTGATGGTTAAACGCATTTTTTTTTTTTTTTTTTTTTTTTTTTTTTTATGCATAGACGTTTTAAAACGAACTCTTTGGGTTTACTCCTGAATATTTAATTTAGTACTTCAATCCCAGCCAGATTACTATATTTTATAATTTTCTTGAGATGCATAAAATAATCGAACTCGTTTTAAGTGTTTTCTCGTTTCATTATTATTTTCATTAATCATTTACTAGGGTTGAAAGCGTATTTGAATTCATGTAACCTAACCTAACGCCGTTAACAGCTAGGAATAAATTTATCCGTAATTGATGTTATTTATATGTACGAAAGTAGCGGAGAGTATATTGCCGTTTGTTACTTAGTCCTCCAAATGTGATGTAAATCTAGATATTATTTTTTTATCTCATAATGCTGTTAATTAATTATGGTATGTTGAATTTTTTAAACTTCTTTAGTATGGTTGATAATTTGAATTTTTATTCGTTAAAATTAATAAAAGTAAGTAAGGTTCATTATTTGAACAACGTTTTCGTGTTAAGATAATGAACCTTACTTCAATCTCAAAATTACGAGACCTGTGTACCTCTCCATCACAAAACCACTTTTCAAACTACCCCGTGTGACCATTTAATTACTATATCACGGAAAATCCTGAAAGACATTTCTGTTATCACAATAATTAGATGAATCGAATTTAACCAAAAAAGAGTCAAGCGGTTAAAAATAATTACTGAGGCGGTTTCTATCTAGAGATTAAGTGAATTAGTCAGGCGTACACGTTAAATGTAATTATTATATTTTTTGTTTAATCAGTTGTAATCGATCGTTGAACAATTAGTCAAATGTAATATCTCATTACTAGTAAGATCTATTAGGTTGATTTAACTGCCGTGATCAAATCAGGTTTTTATTATTATCACGGTATTTTTTACGATAATTACTGCTTAATAATGAAAACCTGATTTTATACCACTACTTAGACCTTCATGGGTTGTAGTGGTACATGTTTTTTTATTATATCATTAAAAAATTCCAATTAAAAATATTCTTTACCTAGTTTACCTAAATTAAAGGCCAGACCCTCTAGTTATCAATCGTACCGTTCGCTATAGCTAAATATGTATTTCGCCGTCATTTTTAATATTCTGGTGTAGTTGGTAATGCACCGCACTAGTAATGTGGAAGACCCGGATTCGGGTCCAGAGTATTGCCAATCTTTTCT
Organism: Aelia acuminata; assembly: GCA_911387785.2. Lineage (NCBI taxonomy): Eukaryota > Metazoa > Arthropoda > Insecta > Hemiptera > Pentatomidae > Aelia > Aelia acuminata. The sequence continues at coordinate 112,038,162 of OU426982.1, read as the reverse complement.
ATTCTCATAAAATAATAAATAATTAGATTCAGTAAATATATATATTTTAAATATACTGGCTGCAGCAACGCAATAATATGTAAGGCATTTATGGCATGAAGGAACGAAAGTGCCCAGAAGCACCTCTTTCCGGGCTTGACCCTAATTCAGGAGAGGAGGTCTCTCATCCAGCTTCTTTTTAGCCGCGTTCTAACGGACAAGTCAACCAGCTCAATATTGTGAATTAATCTGTTGTTATTTCCTTCCAATTTGACTAAAAAGCGTGAGTAAAGCGTTCGTATAGGTTGTTGGATAGTCGGTAGTAGTAAGACGTGTGCTTTAAAAGTGGCGCTTCGAAAAGTAAGGAAATTTGGCTTAATGACCATTATTATTTTAGTGATGCTATATAAAATAAGTAGAATTATTATGATAGGCGGTGATATGAATTGTGATAAGAGGCTAGGGACCGATAGGAGGGAAGTTCTCGTAACGGTTTTGCCTGCATTTTTTGCTCGGGCTACCTGGGGGAACGAGCAGCTGCCTTGCCTCTCTACACTAGGAGCAGGTAGGCAGCAGTAGTTGTGGAGCAGTCTGCCTCCATTCGACGGCACGCTTAAAACTTTCTCTCTTCCCCGTTTTTGTTCATAGATTACTATTCAAAGAGCTCTTATCTTCAGTCGTGAAAAAAATACTAACTGAGGATAATATAAATGAAAAAAAAAAACTTTATATTTTGTAACAATGATATGGGTGATGAAAAGATATATTTCAGGAGTATACGAGCCCGTAATTATGAAAGTTGCCCGAGTTAAAAAAAAAAGTTGATAAGTAATTTAGGACATTAATTTAAACTAAATTAATTCACTTTTGAGGAATAGTTGATATAATCAAGTTTTTAAAAAATAAAAAAAAAATTAAAAAAAGAAGGAACCTCTTCCATTTTCGTTTTTTTATTAATTTATTTTATCCAACGATTCGGGCTTCTGGCTGATCATCACGGGATCATCTGTAATACTACACTGGAGTAACATTAGGTATTAAATAATCCGCAATCGTGACTTTTGTCTAAACTTTTTATGTAATATAAACACAGGACACTTTTAAGATAAATGATGGTTGATCGTATATTTAATAAATATAGGAATAGTCAAAAATCTACAATTAGTATTTAACTATTTTATTGTTGCCAACATTTCGACCCAACAGTGCTGGTCTTCTTCAGGGCTAAATGAACAAGACAGGCAAACAATTATAATAACATAGAACGATATACACATAGAGTTCTAGGTATTTATAATCGACTGTTAGGTCGAAGCGTTAGCTGCTGTTGTTTAATGCCATTTGTAGATTTTTTACCGCCAACCCGGACTATTCCTATGTTTAAAAAAAAAAAAAAAAAGGATTCAACATCATTTATTGGCTACTTTCACATTTTTTTATTTTCATTTTTTATCCCTATCTGGACTCACTGCTACAAAAGAAAAGTGTAACAAGTGTGTTCTATAAGAACGAATAAATGATTTTAAATTTTAATTATACTAATCAATGACATGTGTTTATTACATAAGATTTGACAAAACTGATAATTGTGGAGTGCTAAATAATTTTACTCCAATAAATATGGTCCAATAGCCTGAAACGTTGGATAAAATAAATCAAAAAAAAAAATCGATCCGGATCCTTCTTTTTAAAAAATCTTAAATTAATTTATTGTAATTTTCTGTTATATTACTACATTTGAAGAATTAAAAAAGCTTTTTGTAACTCTTTTTTGTTTTTTTTTTAACGCCGTCACTCCGCGGGGTAAATCTTCAACTGGCCCCAATCCCTTGTACCCTTTAATTACCTAGCCGTGTACCTTCCTCGGACTCTATTCGGAACATGGAATCCTTTTTCCATGTACGCTTGCAAAAAAAATATCCCGGCGTTCATTTATTTAAAACGTAGAATTAAAAAATGATATGTCATTGCATGGTAGTTTTTTAAGCTTATTTATTAGAGCTTTTCTTAATATTTTTATTTTAATTTTCGAAAATAATGGTCTTAACTGTAATATTGACATTGTGATTTTCGGTGCAAACATAGTTGATGTCGATAAGTTATGGCAAATTTCAACTCAAATTAATCTAAAAAGTTGTATAATATCAGCATTTAAAAAGAAAAAGTATTTCATTGTTTTTCAGCTATCATTACGGACTCCCTAAGCGTCTTAGAGGCGATCGGCAATCAGAACCCCTGTAATTCTCTTATACGAGAAATAATAAACATATGGTGGGAACTGGAGTCGATGGCAAAAAAAGTTATTTTCATTTGGGTGCCATCCCACAGAGGAATAAAGGGGAATGAGGCAGCCGATCAAGCAGCAAATATAGCTAGACTGGGAGAATCAGAGAATGTTATAACATTGAAAGAAGTCACAAAAGAGGATTGGCTGCACCAACTGAAGAAAAACCAAAGCAAAATTTGGGAATTAAGGTGGAGGAACGAACAGTCCAAACTATCGGAAGTTAAAGTAGATTGCAAAAAGTGGGCCACAAGCACGAGAATCTCAAGAAGGGAAGAAGTCATAATATGTCGAGTCAGAATTGGGCATTGCCAATTCACGCACGAATATCTTCTCCAAGGACTTGAGGCACCCACATGCCAGGAATGTGATAACGTGCCCCAAACGGTGAAACACCTTCTAATAAACTGTGCAAAATATAAACAAGTCCTAAAAAAAACTAAAAATAGGAAAAACACTTAATGAATTGTTAAAGGACGACGAGGAAAATATTGAAACTTTGTTAAAATACTTAAAAGAAATCACGTATTACAACAAAATATGAGTGAACATACCGCCAATGACCCTACAGGGTAGAGGCGAAGATAACAGAAAAAAAAAAAAAAAAAAAAAAAAAAACTAGGGTTTCTTATTAGATAATTTTTTTGCATTACGCATAAATAATATTCAAGTTATTCTTGATTTATTAATAATTATATTGTTATCTAGAGGTATAAAATGTATAATTCCTGAATTATTATTATGTAGTGATAGAATTTTATTTTTATGTATGAACTGGTATGAAATCAAATAATGGTTAATAAAAAAATTAACTCTGAAAGAATTTTTTTAGGTTCGTAGCGATGGGAGTTTAAAAGAACCAGTCAGATATAATTTAGCATTACAACTGCTTCCAGTTACTAAATATTTATTTTATAAACTATTTATTATTGATGAGATTGAATAACTTCGAAACTTCAATAACATTATTAGATATTTTAAGTTAAAATATATAACTCTGAAAGAATTTTTTTAGGTTCGTAGCAATGGGAGTTTAAAAGAACCAGTCAGATATAATTTAGCATTACAACTGCTTCCAGTTCCTAAATATTTATTTTATAAACTATTTATTATTGATAAGATTGAATAACTTCGAAACTTCAATAACATTATTAGATATTTTAAGTTAAAATAAACATTTAATCGAATGTAATTAATTGCAACAGGTTACTTAAGGGAATTTCACCCTTTCAAAACTCATCCAAAAAATAAAAAACTGATTTTATACAAAAAAATTATATTTGTCACATCATTTTTAAAAGTCTGTCTAAATTGGATAACTGACTCTTAAATGGGTTAATTGAACACATATTATCTAGTATTAATTAATTAGTAAGATGCACTGTTCATGTTATGTTTAGTAATTGCACTAAAGGCCTTGAATGAATAATTATGTTTTATCAAGATTAATATTAATAATGTTATGCAGTATCTTTATAAAACTCTCCTTTGCCCTGATGAAGATCCGAAGCTTTGGATCGAAATGTAGGTCCATTTAATAAAAATTAAGCTGAAATTTGAACAGTCGACTATTATTTATCTCTGAATTATTATTTATGGTTATTATACGTATGTTTATTATGTATAATGTAGTTTAAGAATTGGTTGGAATCAAGTTGCTTTTATAATTTTTTTTACGATTCAAATAAAAAAAAAATCTGTCAGAAAACAAGACACTTTATCCATCCTCTATGTCTTATTGAGTTTGTTCCCTTCAGTTAAGAATTTACCTGCTTGGTTATTAGTTAACTATAATCTACTAATTTTAAACGCCTATTTCTAGTTGTTCGACATAATTGATCAATTATCTTATTCCGGGTTCTGACAGTTGACACCTTTTTTTTTTTCTTCTGACAATCGTATACTTTTTTCAACCTTAGACGAATTTTATGTAACAGAGTTTTTAAAATAAAAACGTCCTCTCAGCGTAATAGCACTGATTTCAAACTCGTAATAACCTTGACACTTGTAGATTGTGTTTTCTTAACCGCAAGAAAACTGACACACGATTACTATCTGTTTTACGTTTCATTCTCAATACAGTTTATGTAGTTTTTTACTGCCTCGTTTTTATAGCTATCGTAGTTTTATGATGTCGTAAAATGTGTCGTTATTAATGAGCGGAGTCGTAACGTTACAGGTTTGATTGTTTTTTTGGAAACTTCGTAAAGTGTTCTGTGGATAAGTTTGTGGCAACCAATATTTTCTTCCCTTAAGGATCAAAAATCGAATTAAAAAAAAAAAATTGGTAATCTATTTCATTTGAATGTTCTTAAGTTTGTACTTTCACTAACGATTTATGAATTTATTTATTTAACTCTATTTTATTCAATTTAAAGTCATCTGTAGCTTATTATTTTATTTTAGTCTTTTAACATTGGTAATTTGTTTTTGTTTTTTCTATTTTAAGTTTTAAGTTGTTACCACAATTAGAAAAAAATTAATTCAAATTAACTAAGTTGATAAAAATATATTTTGGTGTGAATCAAAAACTGATGATCATCTCAGTTACAGTGAAAAAGTTCTAGAAATGTTTGAAACTGTTACAGTCATCTAGCAGTACGTGATTAGATAGCATGTGGTACTAAATACAAGAAGCGATTGACTAGTGCTTAGTCTATGTTACTTTTGCGTCATTGTTCCGCCCCTGTTTGTTACGGTTTTGTAATGTTGTTACCAATTTAAACTTTAATTGTTAATGTTTGTTTGACATTTTTATAGTCTAACTTCACCTCAATAAAATTATTTATACCCACATTTTTGTTGCATTATGAATAAAAATTATTCGAGCCGGATTATTTGGGAAGTCCTAAAGCGAAAATCAAATTACACATGCTAACTTAAATTCGTACAGAATAAAATTCATGTTTAAATTTATAATTAAGTAAACTCTAATCGAAAAAAGAATTTTAAGTATTATAAATAAAACTTACATCTGTTTTTATTATAGGGTAAACCAGAGAGTTATTGATTCTCAGTACAGTTATTGACACCGCAAATGTAACTTAAATAAGTAAACAAGTACTAATTTTATTTCAGGATATTCATGAATCTAATGTTTGAAGGGTCCTCTAAGTCATTATATGAAATAAGTGTTTAGCAAACTAACCATTGGAAAGATTTCACAATTAAATCCACAGGGTGTCACTAATTAGTTTTTGCACTTTTTACAAAAAACATTGACATATTGTAAAACTATTAAACGTTTTACCCAAAAAAACCTCTTGAGTCTTTAAGAGGAGCTATAGGAACTTTCAATTTGATCCTTTCATAAACAGTTTTTTTTTTTTTCAATTTCACCACAGAAATGTAGTCTTAACAGTGTCGATAACTGTCCGGTTTATTTATTTTATATTATATTTTTTTTTAGTGAACCCTTATTTTTTAATTTCATTTTCCTTCCTGTATTGATGTTAAATTAAATTAAAAGTTTAACAAATCTCAAATCTAACCATTGTTAATAATTACTTAAAGATTTATTTACAAGTATTTTAAATATAATAAAACTATTAAATCGAATCATACCATTCCGAACAAATGGTAGAATCTCAACAATTTCAAAGAGAAATAAAACAAATACGTTTATAATTATTTTGTGCCAATAAAACTATGCTAACAATTAACATTTGTATGCAACTTTATTTTATTTTTATTAAATAAGTTATTTATTAATATTTTAATTTTTTTTGTTATTTGGAGCTTGTATTTTATTATGTAGAATTTGCCCCGTTTAATGAATTCATAGATGTTCAAATAACTTTGATCAGTTGAACCAATAAACCTGTTGATTTATATAACGAAAGTAGGATAACGATCGCATGTAACTTGTTTCTTGTTAGAGTAGATTAGAAGTTATCCCTACATTCTAAAATTTATGTCTTTATATAAACTTTTAACATCTAGTAGCTATATACATTTTATTTTCATTTAATAACGTGTTTATTATCACTTATGTCTATAAATTAGTATTAGGTAAATACTAAATTGTGTTGTTGGTTAGCAGTTTCTACTAATAAAATATATAGCAATGTTTATGCAATTTTTTTTTTTTATAGTATAGTTTAATTATTTATTAACCGCCGGACGCAAGTTATGTGACATTTTCAACTCTGACCTTAAAATTATTGTACATTGCATTGCAAAAAGTAGATATTTCATCACAGTGCAGTATGCTGATATCTTACGTAAGGGCGGGACTTGCATAAGGCAACTGAACTATTGATAAATATGTTACAATTATTACGAATGTATGTTATTAATATAATTATTATAATATTTAAATAAAACTAATATTTTTTTAAAATAACAACTTTTTTCTTCTTTGTTTCAGGTAAGTTATAAAAAGAGGCCTTATTAACTAAGACTGAGGTATTTTTAGAACTTTAAATAATTTGTATGCTCAGTTAAGTATACTCCTTTATATTTTTTCATAATTAAATTTAATAGTCATTATTTAAATATTTTTTTCTTCGAATAAATTTAATTTTTAGAGATTAATTTTTAATAATTACGTATTTCCTTCTTTTTTTTTTTTTTAATAAAAATGTAAATTGTTTTCTTTCAATGCTTTGATGTCGGTAGTGAACAAACCTTTGTGCATGATGAGTCAATAAAACAGTTAAAATCAACAGTTGAACTGTTTATTGAGGCACGAACGATTTTGTTTCAATAAAGCATGTTCGGTCCGTACAAATACCCGTCCTGAGCACTGATTAATCCTTGAATAAATAATAAATTAATTGAACCGATACTGTCGGTTTTTTTTTATTATTTTTTTTTTTTTTTTTACTACATAAAAGTTAGATTTATATTTCAGATAGATTTAGTGTTGTGTTAGGTTTTTAAAATTTATATTGTAACTCAATTGACCAACCTATTCAATTTTTTTTTCTGTAATGCTTTATAAGTAAGCCCCTTTTATTTTTTCTGTTATGATAAATTAAAATCATTTTAAGATGGTTTAAGCGTCCTTTTTTAGTTATCTGTACTTGAATATTAAAATGTTAAATCTTAGGATGAAGTTTTTTTTAAAATTATCTTGTTAATACTTAAAATCAGTTTATTTTCAATTAGCTGAATTTACACTTTTAAAAAAAAGAAAGATTTTCTTCATTTCCATTTTTTTTCAATGATGCTTTTTCAATTAATTTGTAAAAATTATGTATATCGCCTGTTTTACTAAAACTTTAATAATTCACATTTCAGAAAAAAAATTTAATAATAAATCAATCATTTTGTCATCCCAGGGAATATGTGTTTCCACAGTTCCCCCAGGTTAAATATTACGCCTATCGATTTCTGATCTCCGCCGCAATTTCGAAATTTAAATAAAAAAAAATTTGCCGCTAAATTTCGAGGTTCATCTTGTTGAAAAAATTGTTGTTATTGGAGTTGTTATAAACTTTTATGCTACTTAATTTTAATGAACACCTTATTAAACTATCATTCTTCCTTCACCTCAGTTAAATTTTTTAGCATTCCTTGCCTACACTGTCGGCATTAGTATTTAAATAATCAAACCCTGAAAACCCGGTGGAACAAACCGTTGGTATTTGAGTACTTTTTAATAAGCAGCTGAAATGGGGGGAGGGGGGGCACGAAGGGTCCGCTATCGATTTTAGTGCCCCCCCCCCCCTAGTTTACGATGTTCATTAGGAGAAGGTAAGGCGGGCACACGGCCAAGTCTGCCCCTAATCACCGCTCTAAAATCCCGCATCTTCCATGAATAACAATAGCATTTGGATTATATATCCAATCACGTTTTGTGTCAGGATTTATATCTGTCTTCCACCACCTTGATCCTGTAAAAGCTGGCTTCAAATACATATTTTTAAGGAGGGGATGTGAGATCGTGATTTCCCTTTTTTGTTCTGTCGATTTCTATATGAATTAATCGAACTTATTAACCGTTTACAAAGTACATACTAATAAAAATTAGTTGTTTTTATCTTGTTGTTGTAAAAGTAAAACCAGAATCTCTAATTTACTGGCAACTTTAGTAACTTGAGCTAGACATTTTTTACGCTTAATATAAATAATCTCTTTGAGAACCCAAATATTATTAATTTCCCTTCACCAACATTTAAACAACCTTGCTCCTCCTTTTGACGAAATATTCCTTGATCAACATTAATTCTCTGCTCCTGCTCCTGGAGATCTAAGCTTTTCTGATTTTCTTTCTCGTCCCAAATTTCTGGTTGGGATAGTATGGTTTCGTCTACTTCCAGTGCTGCAGCATTTTCAGGTATCTCCTGATTAACTGAATTTTTCTTAGGTTTTTTTTTTAGTTCTATTTACAACATCTATAATTATTATTAATTTATAATAAGTTGTCTCATTCAATCCATTCACCTATTTAACTTTACAATATATTTTATTCCCTAATAAAATAAAATTGTTATAATTTCCGACTGTTACAATTGTTACTTAATTTAAAAAATAAACATAACAAGATTATGCCAAATGAAGCTGAGGCTATGCATGGGTGTCAACTATAAGCACAGATGATGTCAACTTTACAAACAGAATATTCCACTAGTTGACACGTTTTAACGGATAGTTGACACTCCTGTTGAACATTGGTTAGGATGGAGCTACTAGATCAGTGATTCCACCACCGATATTAAACCCAGATATTTTTCAAATCAAGCAAATTATTTTAAACTATCAGTTTCATCAGAGTAAAAAACACCAATAGTTGACATCGATGTCAACTATTGAAATTAAGGATTAATTTTTGTTCTAATAGTTGACACCCACATTTAAGCCCTAAAACATTGTATAAATAAATCGAAAAGGATATCAAATGATTCCCATGAACCTAATGGATATCATGAAAGTATTTAAAAAATAATTGAAGACAAATAAACCAACTAACAAGCTTATTTAACTTGACTTCCACCTTAATGAAACAGGGTAGCGTAAAGTTTTCAGGCCAATAGAAAATTTGCCATTACAACCTCTCACAAATAAGCTTGAGTTTTCATCACACTAATGTCGATGGCAGCACAGCTAACTAGTCTAACTTGGAAAATTACCACCAAATTTTGAACCAAAATAATCAACCCTGAATCTTATTATTCACACTTTTTATAGAAAATGTCAACTATTGGAGCACTGTCAACTATTGGTACAGTTACCCTATGCTAGTAGATAGGAAATTTTATAAAAATGTCATAAGTTATCTAAATATAGAATAAATAAATAAAAGTATAAAATGAGCTTCCGATTGAGCAACAAGTCAACTCAAACTTATATAAAGGGAAATTTAAATCTGTATTTAATCATTTTTACTTATATAAACTATAAAACTATTTTATTTAAAAATAAATGATTATTATTTAATAATTTTTAATATTTAATATTTTTAATCTGTTTTTAATATTACAATACCGAAACATTAACGTACGCAGACGATACAACAATTTTAACAATGACCCTAGAATGGCTCCATTAAACTTACAAAACCACTTAATTTGACAAAATATTACTCGCTTTGGAAAATGAAATTAAATCATGACAAATCACAACACATAACATTCACACTCCGACGAGATACATGCCCTCCTGTTTATATCGGCGACCACCAAAATCCTCAAACAAAGTACGGTACCTTGGACTAATATTTGACAGAAGGATGACTTGGGGTCCTCATGTCAAAATGAAAAGATAGGCTTTAAACAAACGACTGAAAATACTGTACTCACTATTTTCCAAATCATAAAAATTGAAAATCAGACAGAAACTCAATACATACACATACTTAAATGAAACCCATTTGGATATACACCTCACAAATTTATGAATCAGCAAATAAAACACATTTACAAAAACTACAAACCTTCCAATCCAAAATTTTAAATAACTAGTTACGAGCGCACCTTTGTACGTTAATAACAAAACACTACATACCGACTTACAACTACCAACTATCGACGAAATAAGGACTCTCTATTCTGGCTTCCATACATATCAAAATACGCGGACATAACGATAGACTTATTAATGACATGGCCACGACTGAGATGCCTTTTATGAGGCGACTGAAAAGGAGTTGGTTGAGAGACATCTTCCATCATGCCTAAAATGCCAACATAGAAGTTTATATCACATTTGCTGATTATCGCTTAGCTGCGACAGGTGCGAGTTAAAATATGAAGAAAAAAATAATAATAAGTAATAATTTTTTTTTATTAAGAATTGAGAAGCAGCATTGCAATTACTTTTCTTCTCTAGATTTTTTCTCCTCTAATCTTATTATTGTTAAATTTACAAACCTAAAATTTAATAAAATTGTCTTAAACATTGTCGTAAAAATTGTCTTAAACGGCTTATTTAACTTAAAATCCCGTTTTGTTGTTATACGCCACATTTGTATGATCATGCCTTATTAAAATTAATCTGATTGATTAACCTTTATCACTAGATGCCAAGGAAATGCTTTATTAATTATGAAAATGAATTGTAAAGAGGGCATTTGGCTAAACAATGGAGTAATCGGAACTAGGGCAACGCTACCTGGCATTTTATTAATGTTTCATAATTCAAATATTTTTACTAAGGCTTTAAAATTTTTTTTCAAAAATATTGACTTTATTGAAAACTCGGAAAATTCTCAAAATAAAAGGCAACAATACATAAATTCGAAACGGATGGTACTTGCGAAGTTAAGAAGTTAGTAAGGAATTGAGGAGTCCCTTTGATCTAGTCCAAATATGACCATTCATGAATTTATCATAATTTTTTCTCATAGTTAAACAATATATATTTTAAAAACCTTTGGGTAACATATTTGCTGGAAGCCTTTTTCACATAAGCACCTCTAGTTAAAAAATTAATTTAAATACTTATAAAAAATATTAATAAGTATTACGAAAGCATGTTGAATATTTTGTTTGTTTTATTTAAAATATTCTTCTTACTTTTCATTCAAACATTCCCTATGTTTCACTGTCGCAAAAGAAAAAAAAATGATAAGAAAAAAAGTCTTGTATATATCTCAGGTAATTTGAGGAGGACAGGTTTTACGGCTTCATGTACTCAGTATTCCCTCACATAAACTAAACCTGTGTATCTTAAATAAATCTAGATTTACCTAACTGGAGAATTCCTACATTCTTAAAACAAAAAATAAGAAAAATCAAAGCTGCAAAAGAAAATCTGTTTGTTCGTAATTTTAACACCAGACCTCGCCTCCCACGAAGATCTTTCAAGGTTGTCGCATAGCTGTCTGCCTTTTGTGTGTCTTATGCTCCGTTTTATTTCTGAAATTGGAAATAAACTGTATATAAGTACTTACTATCATCAAATATTAACGAAATAAAACATAAGCTGTATGTTTATGAAGTATGATGTTCAATATGTAATACAAATATGTTCATAAAGGCCTGGGCATTGTTTTAAATTAGTTTATATTGTTTTGTTCTTTTGCAAAAATGTTATAATTATATTTTTCATATTTAATTCATTAATCTTATTACCGTAAAACGAGGTGATATTGTGACTTATGGGGTGACTTTGCGACAAGCCTATTTTTCTACAGTTTTTGGAATTTCCCTCCTTAAAAAGAATCAGGTTAGGCAATTCAGTGTACTTGTCAGTTGGTCAGTAATGTGAAGCAACCTACTGGCCACATATGGACCTCTATAACTTTTTTCATTCCATTTATCATGGTGCTTTATTTCAAGGTTTCAACTAAATGATAACAATCAAACATATATGAAATAAAGCACCATGGTAAATGGAATGAAAGAAGTTATATGTGGCCAGTAGGTTGCAGCACATTACTGACGAACTGACAAGTACACTGAATTGCCTAACCTGATTCTTTTTAAAGAGGGAAATTCAAAAACTGTAGAAAAATAGGCTTGTCACAAAGTCACCCCATTAGTCACAATATCACCTCGTTTTACGGTACTTCAATTTAAAAATATATGTATACAAAATTAGCGCATATTGTAAGAACAGTAACATTTATATTATTACTAAATGTTCTTATCTTTCTTGTTAAAAAAAAAAATAGTGAAAAGCGACCTATTTTTTCTTAGTTAGTCAACCTATCTACCGTATTCGTCGATCTAGTTCCAATGCTGAAGTCATCATCGGCAATTAGGGTAATGAAGGATCATCACTAAAATTAGGTCGTGTTTGCTGTTATTGCAATAACGTCCATAACTATGAAATTATGTAACATTGTTTTTGAGAGGGTCTAGCGTTCGTAAATGTTGTCTATGAAGAAAAAAAAAAATATATATATATATATATTTGACATATACCATACACACCATATTTAAGCTATTATCTATGTCTTTGGTATACCCTATCATAAGAAGTTATTAGGGATTGTTATTGGAGACTTTTATATATCATTGGATTATTGAAGTTCCTTATCATACATTTGTTCGATGTAATGCCAAATTGAACTAAGCTTTAATAATTAAAACAAAATACTTATTTTTAAATTACGTACAATGGAGGTCCTAATAAAAAAAAATATCTTGACTCTGACAAAATTTTCTTTTAAAACGGTTGTCCTTAACAAAAATTTTACAGTAATGACCTTTTGCTCTTGTTCGATCTGACATAAATATCGATCTCCTGGATGCAAACTGACTAATATTGCTTTTAAGGCCGCCACAGGTCAGCAATAATAGACCGTACTCGATTACTTGAAATTTTTTTTTTTTTTAGTGTAAAAGATTTGTTTTCAATATTGTGAAATTCATATAGTGTTAGTTTCGCTCTTAATTTTTTCAATATTTATCAAAGTTATTATTGTTTACTACTGCAAATTCTATTTTATTTTATTATTTTTTTCTGGATCTTAAAGAAGAAAGCCTGAAATCGGGCCAAAACCTCAATATACTTATATATTTACAATGTCCAACTTCATAATACTCGCACATAACGTAAATCAAGTAATTTTAGAAAAGCGTTAATTTTCTTTTAAGTTCTCACTTTCTTTCCCTAAAATTTATTTAATTTTTTAAAAATTAGTTTGTTAAATGTGAGCCCTTTTTCTCTCCCCTTTCGTTCCTTTTCGCTTTATTTTATTAATTTTTTTTATCAGAATAATAATACTCGCCTCGATTTATGTATATAGTCATAAATATATCAGCCCATAGAATTGTTTTTAATACTTATCAATAGTGTTCTCTAATGCAAATTTTTTTTTTTTTTTTTTTTCGTATCTAAAGGAGATCTGAAATCTGGGATAAAACTTTAATATATTTAGAAGGTTTTTATATTGCCCATCTTAATAAAACTCTTAACACTCATAAATCATATAATTTAAAAACATTATTTTTCTATAAGTACTCACTTTCTTATTACTTAAATTTGTTTTATTCAATTTTTACGAAGAAAGCCCTTTTTTTCTCCCCCTTTTCCTTTATTTTATTTCTTTTTTTCAGATTAGAATAATAATATTTTTCTCAACTCGATTTATATATACAGCTATGAATATCAGCCCATCAAATATTATATGTCGAATGAGTGTCAAATCGCACTCCGGTCCCTACAGAGCTCAATAAGTTGCCTGAATGAAGACCATAAATTCACAATTCAATCACATGTAAATCAATTTATGTCGTGGTGGGGGGGGGGGGGGGGAGCATTGGTGGTAGGGGAGGTAATATTGGCTATAAAAGGGGCGGCATCTGTAAAAGAGAACCTCGGGCCTTAGCTTTTATTAGAAGATAAATCGAGATTCCCTCCATCGACTTACGGCCCTAGAATCGATATTACATTTGTGAGCTCATAATCGCCTCGTGCTTTGTCGTTTCATTTTCTCGCTATGGAATCGATTTATAAGTCTCGTACCGAACCGATTTTTTTATTTGTTTGATTTTTTTTTTTCACTCTACATCTAGGATAAGAATATATGTGATATAAATATTTCCAGCAACTAATAGATATTTATAAGGTTAATTTTAAAATTATAATTGTTGACTGGAATAGGTTTTTACAAGTTTATAACATAATGCTAAAAGAATGTAATAAAGTACATATTTCTTATCCATTTTTTTTTTTAATTCGATTTTTCTTTTGTGTGATGCTTTTTTTCTTTTACAGGAACATAAAAACAGAGCTTGGTAATTTTCTCTCATCTTGAATAAAAATAAATCTAAACATTACATCAAAAAAAAAATGTTCATTATTATATACATGCTGGCTGCAGTTGTAGCATATCAATTATGAATATAATTAAATTTCAGTATGTTTTATGTATTTTTTCTAAAGTAAATTTTAGTGAAAATATGTCATTAAATTACCATTCCTTTGTTAAAAAACAAAACAAAGTGAATAAATTTAAAAAAATAGAGCAAAAGAAAATCTTACATTTCTAAATAAAACTTCCTTCTAATTCAATACTTAATCGAAGAAAATAATGATAGTGATTTGAAGTTTTTTTTTTTTTTTTATATAAATAAATCTAAATGAAAAAAAGAAGATATAAATCATGCTAAAGTAATAATCCTATTAATTATTTTCTTATTAATCTTGAATAGGTACATTTTCCTAACATCTCATTAGTTTCAAAAATTCAAGTTAAATGATGAAATCAAAAAAGAAACTACCATCGATTTGTTTTTCTTGTAATTAATGAAAATTAAGTTCGTATAAATGTTTTTTTGTCTAGTGACATAATAAATAATACCTCAAAATTGAATTTAATCCTATCTTTAGTTTTTTTCTCGCTAATTGGACTTGTTAACTTTTATAAGCCAGAGAACTTTCATAATTTTTTCTCGCTCTCCTCGATAGCTAATAGCAATTACTATCGGATTTTTCTTGGTCCGATTCCTGTTATTATGTAATAAAAAAAAAATATAACTTTAAGATGGAGAAATAATAGTAATAAAATAATATAATAAATAAATCGGGCAAAGACCTCGAGGGGAAAAGCCGTTATAGGACGCGGTCGTTGAACACGGAGCCCGGCCTAGCATATCTCCCACGGGCTTTCCTAAGAAAATCGAATTATTCCGGCACCAATGCTTTCATGACATCTCATTGAACCTGTCTCGGTGCTTTCAGCTTTTGCCATGAGTTGAATAATGTCTTTATTCCGTTTATGTATTAATCTTATCATTTCTTATTTTCCTTTTTTAGTTTTAGTTTTTTTTTTTAAAGAAAGTTTTTCTATCACCTTGTACGCTAGAGACCCTATTAACATCATCACAATGTTGAATTGAGATTTCACGTGTCGCTTTTTAATGAGCAATATTCATTTGTATGCAAGTAACGTTATGAAAATTCAAATGAATAACCTGCCGTGAATTCGCAGAAGAAATCCTCATGTGCGTGGCCTTTAGTTAAATTACTCATTAATTAATTACTTAACTACTTCATATTTTTACCATTAACATTTTATTATTAATCAGCTATTTAATTAACATTGTATTAATTAGTTTATATTATTTAAGCATAGGCGGATCCAGCCGATCGTAAAGGAGGGGCTGCAGTCCTAAAGGGGGGGGGGGGCTGCAGCCCCACGGACCTTTATTTGGATCTGCTAATCAGCTTTTTTTTACCTTTATGTTCCTTTCCCACAACTAAAATTCGACTTGTTCTGCACATTATTTGTTCTTTAACTTGCTTTCTTACATTAAGGAAAGTCAAATTCTACCTTTAAATGACGAAAATTTTTCCAAAGGGAGGGGTTGCAGCCCCCACAATCCCCCCTTGAATCCGCCAATGTATTTAAGTAATTTTAAAAGGAAGCGGAATGTGCCAATTTTCCCTGTGCATCCTTCCTGATAACACCTAACATTTTTTCTATTTATTTCCTAATAGGTTTTTTTTTTTCATTAGGCTACATTAACATAATAAATACCTGTGCACGCATTGCATAAATCTGTGCGATCTCTCTATACTATGAAACTTCTCGACCTTGTGTCGTAATTTTTTTTTTTTTTTGCTGCACACGTGGATGTAATTTTATTATTTAATAGTTCTTTTTTTCCACATTTAAACTATTGTGGGAAGTCAGAAAATATTCATTGAAAATTACGATTACGTTAAAGTATGCTAGTCAGTTTGTATATTTTGTCAGTTAATATTAGGTATATTTTATATGCATTGAAGCTATTTTTTTTATTTTTATTATTTTATTGTAATTCTGACACTTGTGTTTATTTTATTTTTTTATTACTATTAAGAACTTACAAACAGCTATAAAAATTCACTCATATAAATTTATTTTCAACCTAAAATCCTTTTGAAATAAATTACGTCCCTCTTTTTTACTAGCTGTTGGATTCTAGCAACCAAGAATGTTCGGAATGTCGTGAGAGCCCATTTTATTTTTTTATTTCTTCTAATTCCTTCTATGGAAGCCTTGGAGTTCCCAGTTCGTTGCAGTCATAAATTTTATCACTTAATGAAGGTATTGGAACTTTTATTTTAACGATCCAGCCTTGTCTGTTCCTAAATTAAGTCTCTATTTGCATTTCTGTTTTATATCTTGAGTTTTAAAGACAGAAATGGAAAAATGGTTACCAGTAGTGGAGGCGATTCATACATAAATAAAAAAAAAGATAAACTCTGAAAAAAAAGGAATTAATTATAGAAAAAATATTGGAAACAGAAAAAATCGTTAATATAAGCTCCAGGGTACTGTTACGAAATACAGGCGCCACTGATGACATTTCGTCGCTAGCACCTCTATTTAGGAATTTTGTAAGACGTAAGAAAATGCATGTATTTTTCAAAATATTTCTCACGGGTTAGAAATAGCTACGACCTTTTTGTAATTGTTACGGAAATGAAACAGCTTGCCAAATGCATGCCGTTTCATAAACCAGGCTTAGTTTTTAACTAACTTACTTAAATGTATGCTAAATATATTTTTTTTTATTATTTTAAATATATGTAATGTAACACTTCTGTGGGTTATAAATATTTATTTTAAGAAGAATTACAATTTTCAATGCCACACAAATTATAACAACACAAATATACTCATATGGCTTGCGCTTAACAATCAAGACTAACTGACCAGTCAATCGCTCCTTCTATTTAGTCTTAAGGAGAAGGGTCTAGAACCTCGTAGAACGTCGTGGATGGGAATCGAACTTCGTAGTCACAACCACGTGATATGACGTGATGTTCGTTCCAACAACAGGGGCTGGGACTTTTAAACCTTAAGTTCTTTTTTTGTTTAACGTTACAATAATATTCTATTCTATAATCTAGCAAAGTTACTAGTGCTGACGACTGCGTATATTATAAAAGAAGTATTTCTCTATTTAGGGAAAAATACATTATATATATATATATATATATATATATATATATATATATATATATATATACACATTATATTTACACACTTATTTTTATTTATTCTTTCGGTAAAACATATTTTCCAAGAGTGCTTTTTCTACACCACCAGGTTAGCCAAATTCGGTGTGACAAGCAATATTTCGGATGCACTTGGTAACAATGAGGTCGCAGCGGTAGTGAAATTCTTAAAAGAAACAGATTTATTAAGAAAAATTTTTTTTTTTTTTTTTTCTCTCACCTCCCTTCATATTACAAATAATTAATAATACATAATAACAAAAAGAAGTTAAAATACAATAGCATAAATAGTCTAAATTAAATATTTAGTTTATGATACAGATAGTGCCATGAAATTATTAAAAAGTACGAGAAAAAATGTGTGATGGAGAAATTAATATTAAAAGGTACCCAAACAAGATTTGGGTATCAGTTAACAAAGACAAATAAATAGACAAAGGCATTGATGACCTTAGGGTTTTATGCCTTTAAACCCCAATAAACAAACAAACTTATTTTTATGAAATTATTTTATAAAACATGTCAGTTAAATTAATTTTCGATTTACATCAACATGAAATATTATAGATATCCTTACTGCTCACCTTGCCTTAATTGTGTGTGTCATCTAATTAAGTGCACGATTCGAGGACATTACGCAAAAGCAATTCATATTCAAACTGTATTAAGAAATTAATATTCAACGTACGTGATTAGAATTTCAAGCGTAATAGCCCATGTGTCAATTTTCTCTCTATTCTCCCCCAAGTGGGAGTTGAGGGGTAATGACTGTGGTTGACTTGCATTGCGGGCGTCCCAGGACTAGAATTTCTTGCGCGCAAGCAGTCATCATCCACTTACCGCGGGAACTGGATGTGATCATTGATTATTAGCCTCCTACTGGGTCATTTCTCTTGATGTGAGGTTAGTGAGCTATGGGAACACGGTTCTGAGGAGGGGCCCCGCATGTATTTACCGCATGTTTAATTTTCCTTCGTGTGTCAAGAGGACAGCTGCGTGGGACGGTAGCGGATTCCCGCATTTCAAGATTCCAAAGAGATATTCGGTAAAGGAACACCCGCTGCCCTGAGAAGAACTGAGTAGATATTTGAATAATAGAGTGGCTACTCGGTTCCCAAACGGGAATAAAGTGAGCTATGAATTATGTATGCTCTCCTTCCCCGTGCACCTCCTTTACGCAATATGGGGACTATACATTCTTCTAGGCCTCCTCCAGTTTTATTGCTATGTTCCTCCGGCTTCCTATGGGAATAATTTATTCAACAGTTATAAAAGCCTCAGTTACACCTTCAGAATTATCATCGCGATCTTATAGAAACACAATAACAGAACAGCCGTTAAGGATCTCAATTTCAGTGCATTAAAAAGGTGTTTCCTGTTTAGTAGTTGAGATGAAATTAGTTAGATTGAGATTACGCTCAAACGACATCTTATTCCCCTCAATTGATTGACAAGAAGGTGCTTTTTTAATTTTATTTTTTCACCAATGAACATTAAACGGTTAATCCAGGAATATATATCGTTGTTAAAAATAGGAATATAAAAAATTAATAGTTAATATCTAAGCTTAATTTCATCAAGGAAAGGATTATGCGGTCAAAGAAACTATATGTAAGGGGGCAGAGTGTCTCGATGTCAGCCGCTGTGCTACCGAGTTCGAATCCTGGCTTGGCGGGATATCTTTAATAATCTCTCCCAGATCGTCACTGTAGCTGAAACGCTCTCCTGGGGTATGCCCACCGTCTATAAAGAAAAATGAAAAATTAAGTGGTAAAACCTGGAGTTTAAGAGTGATAACGATCAAATCGCACACTTGCACTACCGCTGACATAAAAAACAAGATCAATGATTCTTCCTTACAAAGTACTGAACCCAATACCCTTCAAGAGTCGTAGAAATACAGGTTTTGTAAAAGAAAAATCTATATATTTAGTAATAAAAATATTTAATACCGTATTTAGATTCTTTAACCGCTACCCGAGACTAATTCTTTCGTTTTAATATGACAAAATTAAATGAAACTTTCCTTTGTGACTTCCTAGGTATATTAATTTATTGATTTTTCAGTTCCTTGTCATTTGATCGTCTATATTTCTGTTTTATACCAACAAGGTAAAGGTTAAAAAATATTGTTAATGAATTTTCTCTGATCGAAAGTATTTAATTAAACCTTCTTTTTTTTTATAGCTGTATATAATAAATCTTTAACTTTTTTATGGCCTTCCTAAAGTTGACCAATGTTTCTTATTTTTACAAGAAGGAAAATATAACGTTGCCTTTTCATTGCGCTATAAACTTTTACGCATTTCTTTCAAAGTATCATATTTTACGTCTTCATTGCCGTCTTAAGTTTAGGTTATAGCATTTTGAGTGCCGAAATTTTGAATAACTAATTAAGTTTATATCTACCTTTTACTGTAGAGCTGTATGGGCATCAACACTTTTTTTTTGTAATAAAGTTTTTTTTCTCTTGTAGCATTTTAATGTTCATGCTATTCCATCCTCTAGTCACAATTAACAGGTTTATGTTTTTAAGACATTACTTTGAAATCTCGAGCGCGAGAAGAGGGATGTAAAGATTATTATAATCATTTATATTCTAATGGTTTTCCATTTTAATTTTCAAAACCGCACTGCAGGAATGGTATAAGTATTATACCCTATTCCAAAAAAAAAAAAAAAAAAAAAAATCAACAAATTAGTTTTTATAATTTTAAGTTTTGTAATTTATATATATATTTATTGGGGGGGAAAAAATCAGCCTCCTATAATTTAGAGGAAATGTTCGTACTTGAAGCAATTATTTAGAGAAGTGTAAATTAAGTTCAATAAGAAAAAATATATATTTGTAAATATTTTAAGAAATAACTAAGAATTTTGATCACACTCAGTATCATTGTAGATATCATCATAAAATAAATTGAAAGAATATAAATGTATATGAATAAGAATAAGTGCAAATTAAACAGTAATAAAATAAACGTGTCTTTGTATTACTCTGGACTCAGAAGCCCTGATGAAGATCCACAAGTTGGATCGACACTTTCGTTTTTAAGAATAAAAAAGTTTTAACTGAAAATTCTTACAATCATTCAAGCTATCGTAAAGAATTACAGTTGACCATCTCTCACCTCTAAACTAGTAATATATATATAAGTGAAATATGTTGCCAGGAAAATGTTAATTTTTATCCTTAGTAATTTTTATCCTTTTTAGTAGATATATTTAAATATTAGTAAATTCATAAAGGATCGCTGGAGGCATATTAACGTGCCCACACACTGCTTCGAATAATGTAATCAAACAGCCGAAGATGTCCGATCTTTCTATTGTTCCATTATAGGATTAGCCGAAGATGCACGAGACAGGCTGTTCGTGTAAATGGTTCTACGCTGTGTAAATTCACTTCAACAGATCTTTTTTTCTTTCCTAAAATAAAGTTTCTGTTTAAATATTATAAACCATATTACAAAATAAAAAATATTATTGCAGTTATTTTTAATTCTAAATTCTGATTATATGGTTGACTTCATTTTTATAGATTAACATTTTATATGGTCACCAGTGTCCATCCTATTTAAAACATTTGTTCATTATTTGATTCGTCAGTGTTGCCCATCTTTTTTTAGATTTTATCTTTATAACTTCCTTGTCTGAAGGGATGTGCAATATGAGCTATAAATCCATACCACAAAGGAAAAACTCTAAAAAAATAATAATAAAATCCCCCACAAACACCCCCCTCCAAAAAAAAAAAAAAAACAGCTGAATGGCTGAAGATATGGAGCCCCTATAGAAATCATGGAGAGGCACCCTTGATGGGAAGTGAATAGATGCGCCCATAACCTCCCGGATAGTGGAAGGTCAGGATGTGGTAATTAAAGCCTTCGGCTTTTCCCGTCCTCCCAACAATTTTTATTTTATTTACGTTATTGGATTATTATTTATTGAAAACTTATACTAGAATTTTATTTTTTTTAGTTAAAAAGTTGAAAAGCCCGAATCATTCTCGGAATCGTAATAAATAAAGAGAATCGGTATCAATGCAACAAAAAATAAGGTATTATTTTTTATTGCAAAGATTATTTTTTTTCTGAAGTTATGATTTTTTCAACGTGCTTCATCTTTAAGTCAATCTTAATATTTAATTTTCAAAAATCAGGGGGTAATAATGGGCACTATAATTTTAAATTGCCGAAAATAAATTTAGATTTAGTTTAATAGATAATTAACTATCTTTTATCATTTTAAATTACACATGTATATAATTATTTAATGTTACATGTAAAAATGCAAGGTATGTTTTTGTATGTCGTATGTTTTTTCCCTTTATAAGTCGAAAAGTAGCCCATGGATTTACTTAAAACTTTATTTTAAACATTTAATGTTTAATCAAATATTATCCCTACTTGACATACATTTTTAAAAAACATACTTTTTATGTTTCTATGGAGAAAAAGTGTTGTAAAGGACAGAAAAATATATTGATAGAGAATGTGTATTTCCGTTAAAAACTTGGATTCAAAATTTATTTCTCTATAAAAATGCGTGTAGTTGCCAAAAGAAAAAAAAAAAAGAAAAAGAAAAAAACCTTATGTTGAGGAAATTATTTATGTATTTTTTAAAACTTCTATATTTTCAGTTGTTGTTTTTTTCTCTTTTAACGTCTATTCATACCTATCTAGCGAATCGTGACAATCAGCAAATGTGATAGGTTAAACGAATTATAATGAAAGGCATTTTGGGCATGCAGAAAGGAAAGTTTCCAGCAGCACCTATTTCCTGGCTTGATACTTCAGGAGAGGAGGTCTATCATTCAGCTTCTTTTCAGCCGCCTTTCAACAGGCATGTCAGCCGTGTCCATGTCGCTAATTAGTCTATTGTCATGCCCGTACAATTTAAGATGAAAACGTGAATAAAGATATAGTTGATATAGGTTCTAAGTCTGTCTGTATGTAGAGTTTTATTACATTTTTTGTCTGTGTTCCATAACCGGAGAAAGATATGTTTTAAAAACGTCTGTAGTTTTTATTTTTGAATTTTTGTAGTCAAAATCGTTAATCAATGGTCAGAATCTTATTTTCATATATTTATTTATTTATAAACCATATCAGTGTTTGGCCTTCGATGTATGGGTTACAATAAAAAATAAACATTTTATTGGAAACTTACAGTAATCCTGCTTTTATAAATAAATAGGTTTTTAGCCTTTCTTCAGGTTATTGGTAAAATAATATTAGCAATAATAAGGTTTATAAACAATTTTTAAAAATTACCTCAAGTGGTAGAAAATAATATTGTATCGACAAGGCAATCATGTTTGGAAATCCTATTTCCCAATGACCCAGTAATGAAGGAGGGCTGACTAGGTAAAGAATAGGAAAACAATGACTGCGATATAAGGCAATCGGACTCGACAAACCCGAAAGGGAACAAACAAACACGAGCAAACGGAACGGTAATCGCTTTTGTTCGATATTGCTCAAATCGGTGGAAGCATGATCCCAACACGCGACAGTAGCAATTACCCTACAAATAGTACTCGCCCGTCCCCAATTTGCAATCCATTATGTATCACTTAAGTTTCCTTTTCATTCCGAATAATTCTCCTTTGTGTCTTTACCATAATTCGACAGTGATTTGTATTGATTTATTTTGTTTATTTATCAATACATTTACTCATACTAACATAATATTACTATTAAACAACCGATTACATAAAGTGTTCGTAAATCCTTTAAAAATGTATTTAGGACCCGAAATAAACATTTAGTTTATTTTGACAGTGATTTTTATTAATTTACATTTACTCATAAAAACATAAGATTACTATTTAGTTATTTATAACAAAATGGGCTCTACAACCACTTGGGTCATTTTAGCCCCCATAGAACATTTGCAAAAGAAGGGATAGAAATATTGGAGTAAAAAATAAAATAATACAATAGTAACGTAAACATTATGGGTGACAGAAAACAATAAAGAAGGTAGTATCGCTATTAAGAATTTAGGTGTTGCTTAGAAGGGTTACTGTAAAGGATAATATTATAAATGAATTAAAGTGAAAACGAAATAGCAAGGAAAGGTAATAAGGAAATACCTAAAATAACAAAATACGAAAAAATACAAGATACATAAAAGAAAATACACAAAATAAGAAAATACGAAGGAACAAAGAAAGATAATAAGAAATACATTAAAGTTTAGCATAAAGATTAATTTTTTGTAGAAACAAGAACATTTTTTCGGCCATCTTCGATGTGTTATTGAGTATCTTGCCTAAGATTACTATTAAACAACCTACTACATGAGGGGACGCAAATCCTTTAAAAATGTATTCAGGACCCGAAATAAACCTTCTGTTTATTTCCTGATTAATGTAATTGTTTGGTGCGAGTAGAACTATGATTATAGTTCATATTTTCCATCCTTCGTTAATAAAAAAAAAGGTATTATTTAGTAATTCGTTTGTTTATAACCAATCGTATACGTGCTTTATTTGTTTAAGTTCTATTAATGTTTTAATGAAATGAATTGACGACATTATAAATGAAACAATGAAAGGTCGTTAAGCATAAAATATTATGATTATTTCTTTGAGTGTTAAAGTTTTCCTAAGACCTTCCTTGACTCCCGCTTTATTTTAAATCAATTTACATTAATAATAACTTAAGGCAAAAAGGAGAACTCACTATTTCAACGTCAACCATCTTTGTTGCCTGATCGGCACGACACGCTTAAATGTCCTCTTCGTTATTCACTTGTTCTTCAGCCCGTTCGTATCCGTGCCGTGAATTGGAAAGCAGGAGCCCAAGATAGGTAGTGATGGAAATGTCTGATTCATGCGGCTAAAGATCTAAAAGATCCGTTTAAGACAACTGAAAAAAAAATCTTGGATTCCATTAAATGCGATGATTAAAAGAATCATACTAACTGTTGGTTGTTCATTCGTCATCATGATTCCGTACTTAGGCAAAATACATAACGATGAAGGGAGGGGGAGAATGTTTTGTGATGAAAATAAAACAGGAGATAAGGCAGTAGAAAAGATAAATATTAGAAAAGAAACCATTACTTCGGAGGAAAGAGAAAGCGATGAAATATTCACGGTTAAAGAAAATTGATAAGAAGGGGTTGTTGCAATCCGTCAAGCCCTGTCAACCGTGGAAGGTTTATTTTTGCCTCTGGGGCCCGTAGTAAAGAAGAGTTAGTGCTGTTAGAGAATTATCAAGCAGTCTCCTTCATTGCTTCAATTTATAAGTTTTCCGACTTTCTTTATTCTACCCCCTTCCCCCTCCTTCTATTTTCCCCTCCCCCCTTTTCGCAGATTACACTCTACAGCTCTCCAACTTGTTCCCTGTCCTCACTCAATTAGAGTTGAGCGGAATCAAACTTCTCTCCCCCTCCCTAACATCTCAATTTAATTAACCCTATTAACAAAACTTCCCTTCAAAACAGTATTTCTTTCATCTTTTATTGCAAGCAACTTTTTAGCCTTCATGATTTATTCATTTATTCAAAAATTTTAAATAATTTTAAAACTATTTAAAACCATGGTAGCTTAGCTGGCTAACGCACTGCAACGGTGTTGCAGAGACCCGGGTTCGAATCCCGGCCATGTCCAATCTTTTCTTTTCAGATTACCAAAGACCATTAAATTTTATAAATATATAATCAACAATTACAGTCTGTCAATTAGGATTCCACTCTTGGAAATTAATGTTCATAGTTCTGGATTATCTTTGCACTATCAAATAAATAAATAAATAATTACCCATTTCATTCAAAAGAAAAGAATAAGAAAGTGAAATTTTGTTGAACAATGTAATATATAATAAGCAATTACGGAGAATTAACTTGTTCCACTGCAATTTTACAAACAAACAAATCAAAGATGCATGATAAATAAATCAAACGTTTTACACGTCGAAAAAGAACGTGCGAAGTACGTTTACGACGGAATACACACTTCTCTAATTCGCTGAGCAATCATTATGTAGAATTAGTGGATAGAGATTTATACAGACAGATTTAACAAAATAAATATTTAAACAGAATTAGCTATTTGGAAATTGATTCAGATTTTACCAAACTGTAGAAAATTATAAAAACTAAATTTTGATTTTTTTGAAAGTATGTGTTTTCAATGTCCACATATATCCTTAATACGTTTAACTTATAAACCATACATATAACCTTATAAACCAAACACATATAACCCAAATTTCATTACTTATTATTAATTCCTTACTTGGTTCTAAAATTTTACTGTATTAATATTACGTTTGCAGGGTGTACGATGTCGCTTAAAGGTTGCGTCGAGTGCTGGTAGGTAACGCCCGAAACGGTGCCAGTGCAAAGGGTTAAAATTTAGTTCGATAACGACGAACAAAATATCTTCAAGAGTTGTTTAATGCTAAAGAAGAAATACTTGATGAAGGATGGTCTTAAAAATACTTTGTTTAACCCTCAAACAAATAAATAAATAATCATAGTTTCTAATGCTCAAATATTTTCGGAATAAGTTAACTTTATTGTAAACAGTATTCTGGGTTGAATTAATTTTTATTTGAAGAAAATAAAAAATATATAAAGAAGTATCAACAAGCGTAACCATATGATCAATCTTCAAAGCAAGAGTAACTCTCCAGTCCGTCGCTCCTTATATTCAGTGTGAATCAGAACATTCTAGAACGTTCCAGACAAGCGTAGAAGGTACTTGAACAGTCACGAACATGTACTAGAACAGTTGTTCCAACTACAATTCTAGAACTCTTTTCAATCATATTTTTTTCTTTGTTTTGTTTTTTGGTTCTCGTTTATTGTTCGATGAACGGTCATATTAAAAAATTAAATATGATTTTCTTACTGTTTCTCTTATAAATTACCTTTTGCCGTCTTTGAAATTTATTTCAGAAAACTGAGTCATAACTTTAATCATGACCGAACATTGTTGTTAGTTAGCATTGTGCCCCTGGCCATTTCTTTCTAATGCTTAACATATCTCAACTTTTAAATTTTCTTAATATTAATTCCTAATTTTCGGAGTTAAATTAACACTAAACATGTAGTTCGCGCATGCGTAAGAGTTCCAGAACGGTTGTGTACGGTTTGTTGGAACTGAGATATAAACTATAAATAGTTGCAATTCCATTAATTAAAGTTTTATTGAATAGAATTTTTGCCATGTTGCGAAACTTGTTCTGAGGTGTCTTGTAATTTTTCATGTTTACAAGCGCTTTTAATGCTGGTTGTGGTACTTGCATTCATAGAGGAAAAAAATTATTTTCCCATGGTAATATGTTTTAATTAGTTAATTAATATTCTTAATATACAGCAGATTCTTTAGATTGTTCCTATTTCTGCCTTTGAAACAATTAAATAATTAAACAAATCTTTTGACTAATATTAATTGGTAGATTAATTCATTTAAGCCAAATAATTGCTCAAATTATATTTTTCTCCAATTAATAAACTCAGGAATATGTTGTATTATTATTTTTTCCCTGGGAAGAATATTCTTCTAATTCTGTTTAAGATCTACCATTGTTTTTAGTTGTTTATTTTTGTTACAGCTTGTTTAGTGTAATATAGCTTAAAAATTAAATTATCAAACTTATATGTTAGTAATTATAGGAGAAAAAAACTTAACAGTTATTCAGGATTTTGATTTGGTGAAAACATAAATTTTATTTTTTAGCTTTTGTTATCGGAGTTAATTAAATAAATAATTACCATCTAATAAATTTTCATTGTTTAGATCGATTATTAGTATCCCTCTCGTTCTAGTGAAGGTAGGATAATTTATTAAGTTAAAGAATTGATTACTTGCCCTGTCAGGATTACCACATAATAAAGGTATATCTATCAAGCTTTCGAAGGTTTTTAACTGCTGTATACATAATTCAAGGATTTTATTGAATCTCTATTTATTTTATATATATATATATATATATATATATATATATATATATATATGTATATATATATATATTGTTATTGTTTAATTTTTATTAATTTAATAGTCTGTTTTAGCTTTGTTTATTTCTTAGTCCAATATAAATTATTTTTTCATACATTGTTTTAAGGGAAACACATATACCTAAGTAAGAGATTGGGGCCAGCATTTCTTCCAAATCTAAGCAAATTTTTTTATGAAATGTATAATTCACATTTAAATGTTTACTACAGATACGCGATTTATATTTATCAATAGAGCAATATTGAAAACAATTTTTTGGTGCATTAAAATATAGGTAGGTAATTAAGCTGAACGCAAATTAAAATGCATTTTAGCTCTTTACTTGTTGCATGTTTCATTACTTGAAATGTTTCGTGACTGAAAAACCTTCACGTATTTCGAATTTATTTAGAATATACTATACCGCTTCAGCTTATTTTTTAGTCGTAATCAGATACCTGGAATACAAAAAAAAAAAAAATAAAAAAAAATTATTTTTAATATATACGTTATCGGTTTCCTTCCTAGCTTCCATAGTAGATATTGTACATAAGAACTTAACCAGTATCCTTCGTTGTGCTTTTATCTTTATTGCCACCTTATAAAAAGGCTCGTTGAAATATTCGACAATGGAGACCAATAGGTTACCCGCCCCTGACGCTAACCGCCTTCCTCCATCGTGTATTTGTTGTAATCTTTAAACGCATCTCGCTTTAAAGTAAATAAAGTATAAATGTATATAAATAGCTTGGTATACATAATGCTTCCATTTACCAACCATGGGCCTATTAGAAAAACAAAATATCATAAATCTGCTAGAGCTTGTTTGTTAAATATTTTTTATTATAAAAAATTTTGAATTATTTTATGCTTTCATGAGTTGCTGTTTCAGTTTTTGGTGTGGTTCGTGCGTTCATCCGCTCAAAAGCCACAATTATTTTTTACCCATACCATGGCTGTTTCTTTTCTTATGTTCGTCTCCCTTTCCATCTGCCGTCGGCTTTTCAAGGTGAAGCTAAGGAACTTACGGAAAGCCCCGCCTTGGCGCTACTATCATTCAATGATTCAAAATACTAACTTCTACAAAGCACAGAACACATTATAGAGGGTTTTTTTTTTAATCTTGATATATAAAACAAGCTATAATGTTTGTCACTACAAAATTCAAAAAGTAGCGAATGGATTGACCTAAAAATGTTTCTCAACGTTGAATTTTTAATGTACTGCTTATTCCAAATTTCCTAAGGAAAAAAAATATTAAAGAAAACAAATGATTTTTTCTCCTCACATTGTTATGCAGAAATGACAGTTTTTTCCTTCCCTTCAAATGAAAAAAATAATCAAGAAAATTGGATTATTATTAACAAATTTATTGCCTTTAAAATTTTTTCTCGAAAATTATTGATGGATTGAACTGAACATTTAACAAAACGTTGCGAGTTAATAGAAGAGTGTTACTATCATTGCATACAGTGTTTTCCAGTGACATGTTTTTCATTCCTTCCTATTCGATAGTCCTCATTCCTGTACGTACTTCAAATTTTAAGTTTTGAAATTCCATAAATTCTGTTTAATTTTTACGGTCTGTCAGAAAGATATGATAACTATCCTCTTTTTGAACATGAAAGTAGCATTTTATGGAATCGATAATCTTTTGTTTCCCCTTTCAAGGGAGGGAGTGTGGATTAGGCTGAGCCAGATATTAAGTGACGAAATAAATAATATCTACACATGAGTAATTATGCGCTATGACGTTTCTCTGAAACGCAAGATGGTTAACTTAGGTTAACTTGCTAACTAAAATGAGTTTTTTATTTTAGTTTTTCCCTCTCAACATAGTTTGTATTTTTCGTGTTTGGAAAAGGAGGACGTACCCTTAGCATTTTATAGGAGACCCAAATATCCCAAGACTGTAAGTGTAGAGGCAGGAGGCACGGTGTGAGGTGACATGGGTATGAAGGAAGGGACTGGATGACCCAGGAATCGACCCGGAACACACTACCTCGTCAGCTTGCACCCTGCCCACGTGTCAGCGGTTCCAGAGGTTGTTTAGTCAACAACAGTATCGCATTCTCCTCTCACGAGCTGATAATTACCTAATGGATGTTATTAGTACAGTCTATTATTGATTTTTATATCATCATTTTTGCTAACTAATAAAAAAAAAATATATACATAAAATTATTAATAAATAAATTAATAAATTATCTTTGTAAACGAGATTGGGCCGAATAAGCTCTTCCTCCTCAAAGGCCATAAAGCTTGTCCCACCTCACTGGAAATTTCATTTTTCTTCTCTTCTTAAAGTTAGCATGAAAGAAGAATTATAAAAATGTTAGCACTTTTACGACTACATTCTTCATTTTCTGTTCCACGTTTTTTCCTTTTTTTATTTTTCCCTTATGGTATTAAACTACAAAATTATGGTTCCTCCGAAAACCCACCATCTAGTAAATATTTCTTTTTCTGAAAAATTCGTAAACGCTTCCTCTTTGTGATTTATCTTTCTCTTAATTAATTTTGTATTTGACATAGCACGCTGGGCGAGCTGGAGGGTGATTTGATCGAGATCACCTATTCTGGTTTTCCCCTTTTATTAATTATATAATTTGGAGTATAAAATTTATAAATACTGGGTGTGAGCGTGGTCCTATCACAACCGTAGACCTAGAAGCAAGGTGTAGCTTGTTCTTTTTTGTTTTGTTTTTTATAACATGCAACATTTATTTTAAGAAGACTTAATAAAAGTATATACATATATAAAAAAAGATATATACAACAAGCGCAGCGACAAACTTATTTGTTTCGACCTAAGACATTTTTTTTTCTAAAGATAAAACTCTTTTCTGTCTTTTACAGGTCTGACGAATGCAATTTGGAACTAGGCAAACCTTTTGTATTTTCATGTGGTGCGTTTAAGATGTAAGGCACTCGTGAAAGAACCCTATCCTAATTATACCTGAATAGACAAAATTTATGACTCCCATTCCCACACCATCGTCCGATAATTCTTGGTAGCATAAATCAGAGTAAAATATACAAACTAACTAGCAAGTATGATAGTGCTTGGGCTCATGACATTAACAACGGTAGGATCTACTAGATGCTGAAATCGGAAACAATATCAACTTCTGATTACCATATGATTGATTGAATTTCCAACAGGCAGTCCTGTACTAACATTCATGGTACGATAGCTCGACTATTACGCATGTCCCTACCCATCCACTGATTTTATTGCTTGTTAGATCGCTGCGCTGTTAGTCAAGGCGAACTGCCAAAGAGCAAGAGTCGTGAAAATAATTGAACTGTTTGTTGGAACAAACCGTAAAAAAAAAAAAAAAATTATAAATTTGAGTCTTTCTTCCTGAAGCCCAGCTAATCTTTTTGATTTTTTTTTCTAAAATAATTTAAAGTTGGTACCATTTTGGGATAAGAGTGATGAATATATAAATATTTTATGTATTACTGGTTTAATCAACGTTTTAATTTGGGAGTACTGTCAAGCACGTGAATGACAGTTTATCAATATTACTTATTTACGTTGTTCATTAATTCATTGTCAACACACGAAGCTGTTGTGTGCCGACTCTGAATAAATAAAACTCCTCTCGAATCGTTAGTTTCATTTCCTCTTTATTTCACTCAATAATTTTAAAAAGGATTGGATGGAAAAAAAAAAGTTAACCTTTATTTTCCTGCTGGTTTTTCCTCATTGCTTTTCATGTTAAATATTTGCTTTATTTCGATGTTTGACTCTTAATTTATTGATATTTATTCCTCGATTTGGGTTTCTTTTACTTCTCTTCTGTCATTCATTGAATAACCCTTTCATAAAATAAGTTGTTATTAATTCTTAAATTTGTATTTAAAAAAATTAATTATTAAATAGTTATATGTTATATATATTGTATAAGTAACCGATTTAAAAACACGGCGTAGTCCATTTTTTGTCTTTTCTTCTTTAGGACAGCCAGTTATATTTTAGTAACGTCTGTTATAACCTTGGTAATTCTAAATTATACGTAATTTTATAACTAGCAAATGCTAAAAAACAAGCAATGCGAACAATGTAATGCGAACAAAACTGACAAAAATATTAAATTAAGATACGACTCTGAAACACTCACAAAAAAATAAAAATAGAGATATTCTGCGTGGATGTTTAACAAACAATAACGTTTTGTGTGCTCCTCACTCAACTTTGTAACTGTCATATTTATGTTATCCAGTTTACAAAAAACAACTATAATTATTAAAATATATATTACATTAAATACTTACATTGCTTTCAGTAATGTGGATAAAACATCATAACAGCAGTTCAGATGAAATCATCTTCAGTAAACATCTATAATCAAACTTGAGTTTTATATTGATAAACTCGATAACATGGAAATATAAAATAAAATATATATACATGAGTAATCCAATATATAATAAATGATTGATTTTAAACATTGTCAACATCAGGTATATAAAAATAACTCAACCCATATATACCATCCGTCGGGAAATATACGACTAAAAACAATTTATACACAAATATATTAAATTTATAACTATTAAATTTGCTTTTAAGTTAACTTGTATTCTTAAAATTTAATACATGTTTTATTGAATATTTTTCAAGTCTTGATTTATCAATAACAACTTGGTTTGTTGTATAGATCAATATTTGTTCTGTAGATCGATTCAGTTATTATGAGTTCATTCTCTTTCTTTCTTTTTTTTTTACATATGTTAAAGAAAAAAAAAATACACTAGATATCGGAACAAGGCTATCAGTTTTTTTTTTTTTTTTTTTCTAAATGATTTATGACGGTGAGATATTTCATGTGCTTATCTCCCGGCACTAAAAAAGCCGATTGCTAGATTAAAATGTATACTGACAAATTTATTATAGATCAACGTAGTTTTTTGCCTCGTAAGTTATAGTTGTACTCGGTAATGTAAAAACGGCTTCAAAAGAAATAGCAGGTTCACGGTGGTCCGACAGCGCTAAAGATAGTCGAAAACCCCTCATTACGTTTTCGTTCCGTTGGTCTTCTTTTCTTTATTAGAGGATCTTCGCTTTCAGTTTCCTGTTTTCACCATTTTCTTTTTTCTTTCGTTTTGATGACACATTTTTAGATTTTTCCATTAAAATCTGATTTTAGCTTAGATTTTAACAGATATATCTTCTTTTTTTTTATTTATTTATATATTTTTACCGGGCATAAGGATATAAATAATACCAATTAAAGAATCAGGAATTTATCGATTTATCATTTTTTTTCAGGCTAGGTCCGTCTATAAAATTACTAAAAATATATGGTTTTTAAGAAGTGAATTGGGGATATGGTTTTATTTTATTATGTTTTAATAACATTTCTTTAATATCTGAAGAAATTAACGGAGTTTTTTATAATGTTTTTAGTGTGAAAAAAAAAATCGTGTCTGTATCCCCTGTTACATTTTCATTGTAAGGATTTTAAAGTTCTTAATCATATTCATTTATGGGAAAATTATGAAATTTAAACTGCTATTTGAAAGATGTAAGTTGCACTGTGTCTATCTTATGCGCTAAAATATTGGTTTTATGCTGGTTGTATTAATGCTTAATATTAACTTTAAAAGGAAAAGAAAACTCTACTATAAAAAATCATATTGGGCATTTCGATGGACAGTTTTCTAATTCAATTATTATTATTAAAACATAGTTTAAAGTTGTAATACCAATTATTTAAACCAAATAAATAAAATACTAATTTTAATGATACTAATTTTTAATGACGTAATGTGTGGAATATAAAAATATTTCGAAAATGCAGAACCTAAAAAAAAGTGAGTAATTAAATCATTATAATAAAAATGAAATTGATACTAAATTCACACTGATATAATTTTAAATTTATGTCAGATTTTAATGTGAATATCATCAAAGATCATCGCCTCTAAAAACATGTTTTCTGTCACTAATTGATAAATAATTGATCATTTTTACTTTCACTTACCTGAATATATAGTATATAGTAAGGGGAAGTATTGCGATCGTGAAAAATTTCGACTTCCGGTTTTCAACGGAAATACACGTTTTGGGGTCCCCTGAGTCGAAATAACTTTTCATGTTTTTTTCGATTTTCTCAAAAACGGCTTTAACGATTTTGATTAAACTGAGTATTTGATGTATTAATATGCCCGAGATATGACTGTAAAAATTTCATCAAAATTGATTAACCGGAAGGGGGACTTTACTTATTAAATTTTATATCATTTTCACGTGTTTTTTTTAATTACTCAAAAACAGCTCTAATGATTTTGATCAAACTGGGTATGTGATGTATGTATATGCCAAAGATGTGATAGCCAGCATTTCGTCAAAATTGATCAAACGGAGGGGGGACTTTACTTAATAAAATTTGTACCATTTTCACGTGTTTTTTTTATTTACTAAATAACGGTTTTAACGATTTTGATCAAACTGGATATTTGATGTATGTATGGTATACGCCAAAGATGTGATACCCAACATTTCATCAAAATTGATCCAACGGAGGCACTTCATTTTATAACTTTTTTACAAATTTTTACCTTTTTTTCGATTATCTCAAAAACGGCTTTAACGATTTTCATCAAATTCATCGTGTTTAATGAAAATTAGATGTTCTTTAATATCAGGTAAGCTTTTTTATTATTAAAATGTTCTGACGGGGCTTAAATGGGGGCCTTTTTTGTTTTCCTATAAAGTACCTTTGTTTATATGGAGAAATCCGTCTCTCGTTTCGCCTAAAAATAAGGAATGACTAAATATGAAATATGATAAAAATCAAGTAAACATATAGAGGAGAAAAAAAGAAAAATATTCAGTCAACTCATAAAACACGTTGAGCCCACGCATGCTGAGTACAGCTTTAATAACGAACCATTGTTCATAATTAAAGCCGATCTGTTCATTTAATGGAAATTATTTGTTTCATGGTAAATGAAGTTTTCAACAAGTACATAGAGAATTATAAAATCAGACGACTTGGAGTATATGCTTTTATTGCCGAATTACCACTAGTAAAAACTTTTATTTAATAATAAAAAAATTAGTGCTTTTTATAGAGCAAATAAAAACAAAAATAAGAAATGAATGTGGAAAAATGTGTCTTTGAGAAGTGGCAATTAACAAAACACATCAATTTCTAATTTAAGTAAGTTGGTAAGTGAAAGTTGTGTGTTGCGCGCACGCACCAGATTTTTTTGTTATGGTTTTTAGAGGAGGTTCTCCCATTAAGGTGGAGCAAGTTCGTAAAATCGAACTTTAAACCATTTTTCCTCCATCCTGATAGAATTTTTCAGGAAATAGAAAAATTGACCGTAATACGAATATATTTTAAGCTTTAAAATACATTACAAAACATTAACCTAGTATTGATAACTGGATTTTAAGCTTGGCTGAAGTAGAGGTATTTTTAAGAAATAGTAATAAAGAAAGAAAATATATATTGCTAATAACATAATATTTTATTATTCACAGACTATTAAGTGTTTATGTCTTATTAAAATTATATTTTTATATAAATTATATTTTTAATTTAAGAATATATATCTTTATTTTACCAGTATTACATCCTACATTGAGGTAGAATGTAATACTGTTAAAATAAAGATATATATATACTTATATGATAATCGGAACTGAATTGGAGATTATAATTATTTATAATCAATAAACAATTTTTTATATGTATATAAAAAAAAAAACAGATCCTCAGCTCAGAATATAATTCCAAGTTAGTGCCGGGGGATGTTATATAGGACTAGGGTGGAGTATAAAAAGCCCACCCTTAAAAGTTATGTTTCCATACCACATCTCTTTTTTGTCTTCTTCCTTATGATCCCTCTACCGCTTCTACAAAACAGCTAAACAAAAACATTTCCACCGCTTGCTTAAAACATGTTCCACGTTTTAATTTTTTCCTTTATATATTTGTTTTTAATCATTCCTATTATTATTTACGGTTTTCGACATTTTTTTTTGTTTTGTTATATATCAATTATTAATAAGCGTTTATCTCGCAAATTGCTTCTGTAAACATCACGCTTCGATAACCCCTGCTCTGCTCTGGCCAATATGTCATAGTAATCATGAAATCAATTAACCTCGTTTTATTTCGATTTCGATTAAAAAAATTATTTTTTATTAGTCTGAAACGTCTTTATTTAATCATCATTGTTTCTAAAATAGGCAATAACTAGATATTACAAATAACTTATTTTTCGAAGCCCTAGTATTATAAAATTAATTTAATAATACTAATATTTAATTAATGTTCGATGTAGAGACAACTGGCTTTTTTTTTTTCATTTTTATTTTATCTGCATAATACAAATGTATTCTGTTATCAGAAATAAACTGTTTGTCCAAGTTCCGATAACGATGTTTGTACAAGATTTTCATTCTATGAAGTTTGTGTTGTAAATTTTAGAGCAACTTTTCGTGATTTCATTTTTTTTTTTTTAATTTTTTTAAATTATGGAAAATAATATTTTCAAGCCATATTTTCTCTCTCTTTAGCTTGGATGATTACAACGTGTCTCTAAATGATTAAAGTGTTCAACTCAATCCCTTTCTTTTTTTCCTTTCTTTTTTTTGTAGAAATGAAAACATTATAGTTTTTTTTTTTTAGAATTCAGAAGATAAAGTTGTCAAAACGTATAAATTATTTGAGTGAAACTTAACTGTTAATTAAAAATGTCAGAAAGGTATGATAAGTCTTATGGCAGTGTTATATTGAAAAAATTAAAAAAATATTTTTTAGTTTGGACTTAACAGACTAAGTTGCAAGCACGGCTATAGTTATTTCTTCTAGTCTATAGGTTTATAGGCTATACTCAGTATAGTGACTATTGATTATTTACGGTAAACTATCATTGATTAATGATTATAACATAAATATAAACATTATAGTTTATTCATATGGTCAGGTACGAATCTAGCTTTAAGGGTTAAAATTAATTTCCTTCCGGAACCACTGTTGTTAAAAAAAGGTTGTTATAATTTTATAATAATTATTAGTTTGCCTGAAACGGCCTGAAAAGGTATAGATAATATGCAGGCAGTTTATTGATCCTTTCCTTGTTTTTTTAAATATTTTTATTTATTTATTATTATTGTTATTTTTTATTGTTTTTCCAAAACTAAGTTGATAAAACGTTCTCCGAGGATGTTGAGAATACAATGACAACACTCACCCGAGGTGTAAACTTGAAGAGTGTTTCTAAACACGAGACTGACTATAACCACATTGGTCGTGGCCGTGAATATTAATGAGACCGATGACTCCGGACCCAAGTCAGCCTGCGCGGGCGCCCCCAGGAGTCGTCGAAAAACTGCCCCAAAGAAAACAAAGAGTTTAAAAAAAAAACAGTACAAAGAGGAGTGGAAGATTTTGAGAGGCCATTAATAAAGGAACTTGAAAGCGGACTGAATAGTATTCTACTACTAGAGTAGTTGTCTGTGGTCTATTGTAGTACTATAGAATCTGTCCTGTATCCTCTGCGTATGGTCTCTCAGTCACCTTTGCTGGATTTCTATAGGCTGGTTCTTATCTTAAGGCACTTATCTGAGACGGTCCAATATATGTAACGTTTTTGTTATTAACAGCATAAGGAAAAAAAAATACAGTTTCTAGATTTGTTTGTAATAAGCCTAAATATTGCAATAGGCCAATTCTGATAGCAAAACAATGTAATTTTATTGTGTCCCAAGAGTATCATATTCTAACCGTTTATAATAATAAAAAGAAAATGTGAAACTATAAAATACACCTATAATATTGAAGAAATTTAGAAAGATTAGACATTTCAAACAGAGGAGCGTTACCTCTGATGCTTGTCTAACTAAAAATCGCGAATTCATATTTCTTTACAAATTATCTTCCAACTTTCCTCCCCTGTCTCTTTGCAAGACCTCTTATATTTTATCAAATATTTTTGAAACCTTTTTAACTCTCCGATATAGAAGGCGACGGATATCAAAGCAAGGGAAAAGAATAAACTTTAATTGGCCCTTATGAAAAACATTTTTTTTTTTTTTATTGACTTTTCTTGGATTGCTCGAGCGAATAGATGCTAAGTTTATTTGTAGGAAAGTTGTAAAGATGAATCCTTCAACATGGAACCTTAAAAGTTAGAATTTTTTACTTATAAGGCTTAACGAGTTAGATAAAGTGCCTTCATGTATAATATATATTGATAATTATTTCATCAATATCATTTATTTTAAAGAAAATAATTTTCTCTACGTTTTTGAGCGGGATGTAATAAATACACAAATCTTAGGTAATAGGAATACGGAGAATATACATAAGCCTATTCTGATATTATTTTGTTTTACCCCGCACCAAACCAAGCGGGTCATTAGCGGTGTCATAATAATTACGATAACATTTATGTTCAATTTAAATTATTACTTATTGTTAGCATTGGTTAAATTACACTAACAAATTTTATGTCTTTGAGGTATTTGAATGCATTGTAATTTTTTCTTAGTCATCTGTCAGTATTTCAGCCATAGTAACCATATTGTATTATGTTCTGATGTCAGTGTATCGACTACAATATGTTTTAGTGTTAGTGTTGTTTTACATGGTACCTAGAATGAGACTTTCAAGTCTCGCATTAGGTATCAGTGTGTGATAGTTGCTGCATGGCCTTTTCTTAATCTGGTCAATATCTCTTCTTCATTTCTTGATTTTCAAAACGAGGATTATCATTTCCTGTTTTATTTCCTTTAATTTGTTCTAGTCTGAACCCACTTCCAATGCCACTTCTCCTAAGGCATTTTTATTCCATTTTTTCCAGTCGCCAACGGTGTTTATATTAATTTTAGTGGTCCCGTAAAATGCCCTAAACGTCGGATAACAATAAATTATAAAAAGCAAAATGTGTTAAAGGTTCATTTATTTAAAAAAATTAAAAACCTTATTTTTATTTTTTTTCTATTTCGTTTTTCAATAAGAAAAAGGTTTTTACTACGCTAATTTTATGGTGTATTTTTATTTTTTAAATAATAATAATTCCTTTAATTAATTTATAAGTAACTTGCTACCGTTTATCAAGAAAAGTTCTTAATTTTATTATAAATATGGGTTTTGAAGTATTTCGTTCGGAATAATGGTATTGAAATATTTTCACAATTAGGATTTAAATAAAATATTTAACTTACAAGTTTTATAATGTTTTTCTTATATTTTGAGGCATTCGCAAGATTAATTATTTAATAACAATAATGAGATTCGAAGGTCTTAACTGCTTACTTGCTATGAGAAGGATCGTTTGAGTCTACTTAATTGCTTCTCCACGCTTTGGTTTCGCTAACTCAATAAACTCTTAAGATGGAGGGGG
Organism: Aelia acuminata; assembly: GCA_911387785.2. Lineage (NCBI taxonomy): Eukaryota > Metazoa > Arthropoda > Insecta > Hemiptera > Pentatomidae > Aelia > Aelia acuminata. The sequence continues at coordinate 111,999,217 of OU426982.1, read as the reverse complement.
CAAGTATTGATCCGTTCCAAGATACACCCGTTCTCTAGAACTATTTTATTACACTTTAGTTTATATCCTGTATTAAATTTTTGATGTATTCTATATTAATCGCTCTCTTGTTGCTTGCATAAATAAATCCATTAGTAGAATTATGTTAACTTGGAAATATACACTATAAAAACTCTAATCAAAGAAGTTAATCTCATTGAATATTTACTAACAATAAATATATGTTTTCTATACGGCCTGAGAAGAAAATTTATACATACTTCTTTTTCCATCATTCGGTTAAGCGATATCTGTTATTTTTGCTGAATTCATTTTTCCTCCGTAAGAGATCTTTAGGGCTGTATTTATAACAAGGAATTCCCTAATTTATTTTCCAAACCAATATAAAATTAATATTGTCATTATTAATTTTTAATAACTAAGTTTTTTTTTCATTATGAATTATTAATTTTTATTTTATTTTGTTTCAGGTAAGGGAAAAAATTAAAAAGAATAATTGCTTTAAGGTGTATGTGTGAGTTAAATTTATACTATTATTAATGTTGTGAACATTTACCTAATAACATTTAAGTTTATTGTTAGCGCTCGAAATATTTAATTTTATGGGCATATAATCTAACAGCAGGCTAAGAAGCAAGCAAGGCACTTAAAATTTTCAAGTGCCCTCTTAATCTTCTACCACTTAAGCTCTCCCTGTGTTATATAAAAGGTTCTTACAATACTTTAAGTTCTGATATAATTTAAAACTTGAAAATCCTCATTTATATTTAATTATTTCTATTTGGATAATTCGTACCTTTGTATTTTATAAAAGTATGAAACATTATTCAAATATAACAGTTTACTAAAATAAACATACAATAAAGAGTACGAATTTTCCAAAGAAAAATATTTTTAAAAGTCCTTCCCTGAAAAATGTTAGAATTTAAGTTAGTTATTCCGTCAACTGAAACGCTCATGTATTAACTGTGGGTTTTAAGTTGTTTACTTTCCCATAAGATTTATTAAATTTTTCAATTAATCTAATCTTCATTTGTGGCTGACCACCATTTTTAAATTATTTTTAAATAATTTATTTTTTGAAGAGAAAAGATTTGGCTCCGCCGGGAGTCGAACCCGGGTCTCCTGCGTTACATGCGAGGATGCTAACCGCTACACCACAGAGCTCGGCTCAAGGCAGAGCAAATCCTTCCTCTTCACTGATACCTACTCACCCCTATCTCACAAGTTTTGCGAGTAGTAGCGGGAGGTGGACAAATTTTGTCCAATTTATGGTATTTTTATTGACTTAAGTCAATTTTTTAAATTATTTTAATTAATCTAATCTTCATTTGTGGCTGACCACCATTTTTAAATTATTTTTAAATAATTTATTTTTTGGACAAATTTTGTCCACCTCCCTCTACTACTCGCAAAACTTGTGAGATAGGGGTGAGTAGGTATCAGTGAAGAGGAAGGATTTGCTCTGCCTTGAGCCGAGCTCTGTGGTGTAGCGGTTAGCATCCTCGCATGTAACGCAGGAGACCCGGGTTCGACTCCCGGCGGAGCCAAATCTTTTCTCTTCAAAAAATAAATTATTTAAAAATTATTAAATTTTTCCTTTTCCGCATACTAGTGGTATTTTATAAGTTATTGGTATTACTTAATTCTTTACATTTTAATGAAAATCTGATGTAAATGTATTTTATTTTTATTAACTTTTCATTCATCAATTGTTATTAATTGAAACATAATTTAAACAGAGAAAAAAAAAAAAACGTCAACTACCAATTTTTCCTAGCATTTTATTTTACAAATCCAGTCTTTATCATTGCACATACTTTCAAAATTGAATAAAAACTAATTTTGAAAGTATGTGTAAATTTGAAACTTAGTAGAAAAAATAATTTTAAAATTTGTAAAAAGATTGTAAATGATGTTCCAAATTTTTGAAATGTAATTCAGCCCTCTTCGTAGCTTCTGTTTTGGAGATTGAGTCAAATTTTTATTTCAATATTTATTTATGACCGTATCGTTAGCTTTTTGAAAAAAAGAACCTTAAAAACAAAAAATAGAATTATCCAATTTTAATTATATGCGTCATCAACACCATTTTATTAACTATAGGTCTAAATCACTTATCGTTTAAATGTTCGATTGGTGTAAATCAGCGTTTTGAGTTAATCCTAATCTCATTTAATTTTCAATGGGAATTAACAACCGAAGCCTTTGGCGATCGATGAGATCTACATTGAAGCAGTTTAAACACGGTAAATTTGGAATTTAGCAAAGCATTATTTCGTATTATCGTATTATATTCAGTAATGCTAGGCGAGATCGTTTATGTAATTAACACGCCTACCTCCCAGGTATCAGTTTATTCGCAAAATTGATTCCGATTTATGAGGAAGAATTAACGTGTGCGGTCCATGCTATCATGACGTTCTATTTGTAGAGAATTAATCTTTTCTGTACTGTAACGTAAGCTGCCACGTGTGATATTTACTACGTATACTCACTACCGTAATTCATGGCGATACTGAACAGATAATTAATGTTATGATTATGCATTGATGTTGTTACACGATTAACATAACAAAAACGCAATTGATTTAGACCGAGATGCGCTTGGAAAAAAAAAGATCTGTAATCTGTATCATTTTGGTGGAAACTCGTGTTCCAACGCCTCTACATTTTACTCCGAATAAAAAATGTTATATATTAAAGTTATAGTACATAAAATTCTGTGAAATGCGAGTTCCTTATTAGGTTAGGCATTTTGTAGATGCTTAGCTGAACTGATCTGAAATTTAAACAAATGGAAGGGGAATTAGTATTACTTCTAGAAGTAAGGTACTGTAAGCTAGAAGTAAACGCTACGAACAAAGTCATCTTTTTATTTGTATTTATGCAAAGTATGAAGGTAATTTCATAATCAAGGAGATTGTTTTAAGGAAAATTTGATGCTCTAAAACTTTTCCCTGCAACATTTTTCATTTCGATTTGGTATCAGTACATGAGTTTTCTCCAAAATGGTCGCAATGGAGAGAGTTCACTAAAACCGCCGAAACAAAAATTTGCTAACTCGTCGTGAACGCTTCATTTTTCGTCTTTAAAACATGGTTTTCGACGCCCCACAGAGACTTTCGAGTTAAACTCGTCATATCAAGATCTTTAAAATGAGTCCAAATTAGATATTTTTTCTCGAAGTGCAAAAATAGGTGTCCGTTTGAGTTAAACGACAATTTCGACATTTAAAACCCTTAGGGGTTACATTTTTGAAATTCCTTTCTTAGTGGTTACCTACATCGCGTTTATAATTTGAATTCCGAACTTCAAGTTTCTATTATTAGTAGTTTTTGCTCTGCGTTGATTCTGTCAGTCAGAACAAAGCCTCTTATATATAGAGAGATGAATTTAATGAACTCGATTTCGTGTAGGGTTGGACATGCTGATAAAATTTTCGTCTACGGGGGGGCAGACAGGTAAAATTCTTATGACCGTGGTGGGGGGGGGGTATCGAAGTTTCTGAATGAATAGGAATTTCTTCAATTTGCAGCTTTTGTTTCTCATATTTTCAGAGGACGCCCATGATGAATTTTTTCTTCAGTTATAAACAAAAACTGAAAAAAAGAACAAAAAATTTTCCTTTTTAGGAGGCGTATGTGTACAGGTTGCGTGGAACTACATAGCACATGTGTACAGGTAGCGTGGAACTATCAGACAGAAATATTCTCTTAATGTCAATACTGTAAGTATTTTAAACTCTTTTTCGTAGTTTTCATCAGATAATTTCGATTTTTTCAAACGGACTAGGTCCAAATCGATGAATCGAAGGTATAAGCTTATTTTTCGCCACTGGCTGATGAGACTATTATAAGCCCTGATTAAGCATTAAAAAATAATAAAGTACCGTCTAAATAACCTTATAAAAAATCCAATAATAAATACATTCTTAGCAACAATAAGAATTATTCATTAAGAATAATAAAGCTCTTAGAAATTCGAAAGTCGTGATATATTTTGGATTGTGTTTGAAAGAAGATACTGTATAATTAATTATACATTATGATTGAATATGTTGATAATATGAGCAAACAACGTCATTAGTAACTGATAGTGTGCGGGAAGCAAAGGCGGCCAAGATAAAATGCAAGTGTAATTAACGAAGGTCTTTACATATCATCGTTCCAATACCCCTGATCCTTACAGGCTTATTGAATACTTACTTAGGCTTTCGGTGTGGAATTTTAAGTTACGATAATTATGAAAATTTCCCATGTATTTTCGGATTATCTCCGACCTATTTTTATGAAAGTATGGTGTCATAATTAGTTTATGGCATATAAGGATATGAACTCTGTTTATAAAATTTAAACGACCTTCGTTAAACAATTATGTATATTTTTTTAATTTTGTATCCTAGTAATAAAAGACAATATTAAATTCCTTTCATGGTTTAGTATATTGTTTTTTTATACAGATTTTATTACTTTTCAAGGCCCTACTAAAAATTCCATCTACAAAACTTTCTCTTTGTTAGTTTGGTTAATTCTATCCAGATTCCATTTTATGGAGAAAACAAAATTTAAATATATACATCAATTAGAAAGTAAACAGAGAATGAGCGGTTGGTGATATGAGTGGGCGTTGATTGAATAACCTCTGCCTGCCACGTTCAGTCAATAATATATTTATATTGTACTAGAGCTCTTGCGTTTTAGCTGTCACTTTTGATAATTTTATTAATTATTAGCTCGTCATTTATCATGCATACAGTATTGTATGTTGTAGACAGAGAATGTTGGCAAATGAAGTATCCGAAGATTATATTCAGTTATAAGTAATTTGCCAATAGATTCAAACCGGAATCTAGCAATGTTTAAAATTAATTATGAGTTATTAATTAGGTACTATGTTTTATTAATCAACCATAGTTTTTCAATCTGTTTTAGCATCACATTAGTTAGTACCTAAGGTAAAATGGGGCAAGTGCATTGGTCTGATATTTCTGATTAAGTGCTTTTATTACATAAACTGCCTTCTGTGGTATGAAGTGCGAAATTCATGGCTGCTAACTTTGATCAGAGTTGGGCAAATTGTAATCAGAATAATGATTCATGACTATGAATAATTGGTAATCATAAAACAAATGAAAAATGAATAACCATTATTAATAATCAGTACGGAGTATTTTTAATGATTATTGAATGTTTATGGTATTCATTTGAAATAAATAATGAATAACTGGTATTTAGTTATTTATTATTCATTTCAAATGAATACCATAAACACTCAATAATCATTAAAAATACTCCGTACTAATTATAAATAATGGTTATTCATTTTTCATTTGTTTTATGATTACCAATTATTCATAGTCATGAATCATTATTCTGATTACAATTTGCCCAACTCTGACTTTGATCTACTATAGCGATCTGTTGTAAGATGTGACTTCACTGGCACGCTTCATGGTCTAAACTATTGATTTAGATTTTGTGTCAGGTTGAATGAGTAAAATTTTATCAAAATATATCGCCTTAGTAAACACGTTTTTTATCAAGAAGCAAAATAATTACTTGGAGTTCTTTTAATCTGCGCTTATCCCAATAAATAAGCATGATCTTTAAACTCATGATTTTAGGAGAGGTTTATACACTTTAACCACTTAAGTGCATGATTTGGACTTGAAAATATTTTTAAAGTAAGTTTTAGGATATAGAATAATCAATTCTTCAGCTGAAAAGAATAGTTTAGGGTTTATATAGCATTAAAAATATTAGCCTAGTTATAAATTGATGGTTTTTTATGGTGGGTTAATGTTGAACTTCGAACTCCATATCACGCATATACCGCCACTTCTCCTTACTAAGAAAATCTAACTTATTTTCAACTTCAATTCTGTGTTAATACATGGATAACCAATGCCTTAATTTCTTTCTATTTAAAAGCAGTGACTTTATCGTTATTTTTATTTCATACTACTTATTCCGTGCTTGTGCCTATTATTTTAAAAAAATCAGCCAAGGTTTAAAAAATAAGTGCTCGACATTTAAAATAAAAACCACGGTTAAAAGGCAATAAGATAATTTATATTTTTATTAATTCGTTTTCCTAAAAACAAAAAATCTAATTTAATTTCGCGTTAAATGATTGTTTTGTTTTTTTTACGTTGGAATCTCGTTAATTCAGCCTAATGAATTTTTATTATTCATAATTTACTTTTTACTTTTTAATCAAATGTAATTTGATTATAATTAAATAATATTACATCAAACTTTCCTGCGAATTTATATCCCTTGGAACCAAGATGCTTGCTTGCTAATATCATAATTTTGAAATTTGTCTTAACGAGTGATTAAGGGTAGAATATACATTAATTGTTTAAAGCTATTGATGTCCTCCAATTATTAGTTATTCTTAATAGCTGCTGATTTGGAATATTTGTTTATGATAGATTATATAATATAAATAATTATATTACAATTTATGCTCATGATTATATTTCAAAATTAGTAATTGTTACAAGTCTGTCGTACATATATTTTTTTAAAATTTTTAAAATCGTTTTTTTTTTGTACCACGCCATTGAATCTCTATTCAATGAGCTACCCAGTTTTCTTTATGAGACCCAATTGATCTTGTTCCTGACCAGGCATAACCAGTTCAAATAAACCGCATCCTTTCATCCGATAGTTAATTTAGCAGGCCAATATTTGGACTCGAATACCCCAGCGATATTATTATCATGGTATTTGTAATCTCTATTTACATTTTAGTTAACAAATTTGCTAGAGATATTTTCTCGATACATCATAAATGATCTGGATGCATTTGAATGCATAATAGAATTAGCATGTGCAAAACCTGTCCGTTACAAATATTCTTGCACCTGCTATTTTCGCATTATACTTTATTTGCATTTAAAATACTTAATCCACGTGTATGAAATTAAGAGTCTTGTAGTAATACTAATAAAATTAAGTGCAAAGGAATTCTCATTATGAACACATGTTTTCTTGTAAATAGCTTCTTAATTTTAATTTTCTAATCAAGAAGAATTGAATTTGAAGAAGAATTGATAAATATTTATCTGATTGTTACAGTTTTTACAAATGTCAATAATGAAATGAGATTTATAAAAAAAAACCGTAAATGAGTAAACAGCATGCTAATATAGAGAAATCACTATTGCTAAATAGTAAAAAATATTTCTACATCGCATTCATTGTCCAACGTAATGTAACTTATAGTAGCACACGACACGCGTTTAGTGTTTCTAACTATCTTTTAGATAGAAAACAACTATTTACTTCGGGGGTCGCCTGTGGTATACTGGTCAGCATAGAAACCTACAATAATAAAGGTCAATAATAAAGGTCGCGGGTTCGCGTTCCGAGGCGGCGCTAGGATTTTTTAATGGGAGTAAAAAATCCTTGTCAGTGCCGTCCCTCGAATAGGACGTAAAAGGGAGGTGCTGAGCCTGTACGATATCAGTTACTCGTTAAAGATCCCTATCCTAATTATACCTGGATAGGCAAAATTTAGGACTCCCAGTGTAGCTTCATCCGATTAGCCTTAGAGGCATAAAGTGACGTTAAAACGAACAAACAAACAAACTATTTACTTCGATCTTATTATTTCTCACGTTATAAAATTTATATATTAATAACTACAGTCTATATAAATAAAGATGAAATTCTGTTTGTTTTTTCTTAATAGAAATCCATACCGTTTGTCCAAAATTCTCCAAATTTCGCTCGGTGGTTCTTTCATACCAGGTGCAAACACCTGTCCATATTAAAATTGCATAACTTCAACCAATCTCTGGGTATATTCTTAATTGTTATAAAAATCGTTTTGATCTCGCTTTACATTTGTTTTTAGGAAATCGACCGTTTGAGTCTATAAAAGTCTCACTTTATAGATTTAAAAAATGAAATTCTACGGGTGAAACCGGTTTATACAGCTAGTCATACATAATTATAAGGTTTACTCTTTAGTTGTCAATTATTAAATTCATAAAGGGTTATCACACGTACAATACAAATTGTCGACACCGCAAGGTTCCATTACACTGTGCGGACCTCACTCGCGAACAAACAATCCCACCTTGCCTAATTATAATTAATAATTTCTGTACCGGCGAACTACGAACAGATATTTACACTGAAACGTGAATCTAGCGAACGATGACGTCTGACCGCGCCTATTGCACCTTAAGGCCCGGTTCACACGGACGACACTTTTCTGCGATCCGGACTGTAAACCTATAGGCTTGTGGTCAGGTGTACCTGGAGTATAATGGACCGACCGGATTATACCATTATACTGCAGGTCCCCCTGACCACAATCCTATAGGCTTATAGTCCGCAGTAAAGTGTCGTTCGTGTGCACCGGGCCTAATATAATAATTTTCAATACAAAGACGGCTGAGTTGGAACTATCAGCTGTTCTGGCTTTTCCACTAATTTATTATGGATAAAAACAAAGTCAGAAAAATGTTTAAAAAGAAAAAAAAAAGTCTAGAAGCTTAACTTAACTAACTCAAAAGCGACACTAGTGCTCTGCCCGAAAACACAAAAGAGATAAAGTACAGAACAGATAAAGTACCGGTTCAAGGTTTTGTTTGGATTAGCCGAACTGTTCGGGACAAGCTGCTCGACGGCAATGTTCGCACAGTGTAAAGACACTTTTAGAAGACGGGGTCTACGTAATATAAAAAAAAAATTAAAATTAATAATTCACCCTCCTTTCAATTTTCTTCGAAATCGGATCATATTGTGGGATTTGTATTTTCTTCGGAAAAGTATGGATATTTGATTTTTTCAATTTCACAAAAAAACATTCTTAAGAATATTTAAATTATCTTTGACATTATAAAAAAAAAAAAATTAGAACCATATCCATTAATTAAAAAGAGAACTGACAAAAATATTGTTATAATGTTGCTTAAACGCACCTCTGGGGCCAACTGGTTCATTAATTTATTATAATTATTTTAAGAGGAGAAAATTTGTAGAATAATAATTTAAATACTTAATTAATTGCAATAAGATTTTTGATCACATATAACTGATAAATTGTGCTGTATAACGGTCAATTTAAATATACTATAATTCAGGCATGCTCGTATTCGTTGAAGTAATTGAATAATTATTAGTTTGAACGCGCTACCTTTTTTAAATGGTGTTGACCTTGGTTAATCAACACTCTCTGTATTAGCATACGTCCGAATAAGAATCATATTATACAATAAAAATTATGTGGAAGCGTTAAAAATTCCTATTCGAATATTTTATTTATTTGTCTAATTATTTATGAATATTAATGTCGAAATTATACAAGTGATTCAGTTCTTCATACTACGACACGCCGATTTTTCGTTGCCGCGGACTGGTTGTAGGATATGTTAATTCGTACGTCATCCTTCATTCTAATTTGCATTACTTAATTTTTACAATATTCCAGCGGCCATCGACAACGTGTAATAAATTACTCCGCCATGTACCTATTGATTTTATTATATATTTTTTTTTTTTTCCCCTCCACCTCCAGAATTACAGGATTATTTAATTCACTAAATCAACATGCAGCCTAGAGCTGCTCTCCGTTTTCTTTAAGCTTCCGACAGGCAGGGGAGGGAACTGGTTTGTCGGACATTGAGACCAACATTGGCGAAGGTTATTGACCAGCCATGAACAAGCCTGCAATATATATATATATACATATATATATATATATATATATATATATATATATATATATATATATATATTAAGTATATTAATATAAGAGTTTTTAAATTGAGACACACGGTTCTAAATTATTTTTACGAAATTTTGGTGAACTTGAAAACTTCAGCTATGCTATTGTGCAAGTAAAATTTATTATTATTAGCTTTTCAAGAGTATCATGATAAATAAGTAAATATTAAACAACATTTAAAATGGTTTTGATGTCTAATCTTTATTTAGGAATTTATCTTTTATTCAATAAAATAAATAAATATTTGTTATTCAGTTATATAGTAAACTAGCTGTATATCCCGGTTTCACCCGGGAATTTCATTTTTCTAATAGTGAGAAATAGAAAGATCGAAGTAAATAGTTGTTTTCTATCTAAAGATTGTTAGAATCTCTTTAGCCGTGTGGTGTGCTACTATAAGTTACATTACGTTGGACTATGAATGTGATGTAGAAATATGTTTCACTATTTAGCAATAGTGATTTCACTATATTTGCATGCTGTTTATTCATATTAATTTTTTTTTTTTTTTAAATCTCATTTCATTATTGACATTTGTAAAAACTGTAACAATCAGATAAATATTCATTAAATTTATTTATATAGATTTATTAATATCACAAATAATTTGCTATCGAGAAACTATTCAATATTTCATAATTTGTTTGTTAATTTTTAGTATTTGATTTGATTTATAGTTTTTATTTATTATTCAAATGCCTCCTGACCAAGATTTTTCATTTTTTATCTATTCTCTGTGTCTATTGGCGCGGAGGAATCCGAAGGAAAATCGCTCATTCAGTTGACTAGATTTAACCTGATGCTCTAACTCTACCATCCGCTGGTTAAACCTAGGTTTGCAGAGACTAATTGACTATTGAATGTTATTCCAACCAATTACAAAAGGTAGCCTGCCTGAGCTTGCTAATACCATGATCGGGACCGTGTCAATCTATCTCCTATGCCTGTTAGGTTGTTCAAGTTAATGTGTTGATTTCCTCTTGGATTTTAGTTAATTAACCAATATTAATATAGTAAATTAAACAACATATTAGAAGAGTAAATTAGGCAATGCATTATTAGTGTAAATTAAGAAAATTATAAAGCCTATTGTAAAACTAATGTGGATTTAAATAATTTTATTGACGTAAAATTACAATACTAAAATATCAAAGCTCAAATTAATAACAACGTTACAAAACAGTAACTAGCTGTGACAAAACAGTGACTCAAAAGTAACCATATGCTTCGATGTTCAAGGCAAGAGTCAGCCTCTAGTCGATCGCTTCTTGTATTTGATGAGAAATGGGTCCTCCCAGGAAGGTTTTGATCATCCCAAAACATGTGTTCACTTACTAATACACGACTGTAACGGTTCCTGGTAATTCTGGAACTTTTTTCAATATAACAGAAATAATCACCTGTTTTTTTCGTCACAGTAGGTATTAGTAGAGTAAATTAAACAACATATTAGTTGGGTGAATTAAACAGCGTTTTAGCAGAATTTTCAATTCAAGTTTTTCATGTAACTAGCTTATGAACCACAGACGTTGTCCTCTCGAAATTTTAATAAATTGGTTTGTGATCGTTTTGGTGAAAATTGATTGAATATTTAAAAAATGAGAGAAACGTTTTTCTTTGGTTATTATTATCATCAGTTATCATACCCATTAACGGTTGTGACCTTGGATTTTAAATTTGAGGAGAAGTTTATCTTTTAAGATAATAATTAAATAAAGACAAACTGAAAAAAAAAAAACAGTAATACATTTTTTTAATTATTTAAGTAGTTAGCAGTGACACCCATTTTTCCTAATTGCTGTGATATGCAGTTAGGGCAACTTTGTCAATTTTTCTTTGCATATGAACCTATTAAAAAGTAGTTAAATCGGTCTTGCCGTATATCATTAAGCTGTTGATATTTATGAAAAAATCGTAAAAAAAATAAATTAAAAAAAAAAGGTTTAAGTCAGTGGGTGGTATTATTTTGTAAAATGGTACCGAATTCATTTATAAAATGGTTGTGAACCTAAAAAAATATTACTTATTTAGAAGATCATCGTTTATTTTTATTTTTTATAGATAGAGAAACATTTTAAAAAATTAAGAAAAAAATTTTATGATCCCTGCTCTTCTGCAATTGAATGTCGGAGGCATCTCAGCGATCCTTCGTATCTCGGATAATAAAAATATACTAATTTACTTTTATTTCTATTTCCATAGGAATAGATTAGATGATTATGATGGAATAATTTATTCAGAATTTATATTCGCCATTAGGAATTATATTTTCTATAATAAACCTGGAATTCGAATGGTGTCCATGCTTGAAGGGGGTGGGGGGGGGGATTATATACGCCGTGAAAATGGGGTGTTATCAGAGACGGCATCTCTATTCCTTCTTAGTACGACACTTGTATATAAGAACTCGGCTGCAGCTCTTAACGGTCCCATAAAGTCCCGACCTCCATCTCCACCTGACGGACTTAATAAATTAAAATAAGGTTATCTAGTTTTATTCATGAATAAAATATACAAATGCATTACTATTTTCAGCAGTGTATTAGTCATTTGGCGGTACCAGCTTGGCCGTATAAACAGAATAATCTCTTGCTGATTCTTGAGTTGAGTCCTTGTTTCAAAGTACCGCCTGCTTGATTATGACATAAACATATCTTGGATTACCATATTTTATTATTTTTTTTCTTGTAGATTGAATAGATTTCTGCAGTTATTCTAAATTAGAACTTTATTTTACTTTAATACACCAGTAGTATGAGTACAAATTAACTTCTTCATTATTTCTCTTGGTTTTTACTCTAAAATCTTATTCCTTTTGGAAATATAGGTGTGTCAAGGAAAAGTAATGAACATATGAAATTTAATAAAATTTTATCAGGTTGTTATCACTGGTCTGCAACTATGAGTCAAATGGAACTTGGCTGAAATTTGGTTATCTAAAACTGGATTCACAAATTTAAAAAAAAAAAAAAAAAATGTTCTTCTTATCCTTCGTGTGTATTTTTTTTTTTTTTTATAAAAATAACTATCTGTTTTAAAATCTAAAAACTTTCCATTATCATTGATCTCAAAAGTTCAAGAAAAGATTAAAAACAGACAAACGGTTGTGTCAAGACATCCATACCATCCCTATTACTCTTTGGTTTGGGTTTATTATAAAAAAATATGTTGTGCTAAACATATTTTCGCCATCAGATTGATAAAATTGGAGATAAAAGATGAATAAAATTGATAATATTTTAGATATGCACACCTTTTGTAATGCCTAAAAATCTCTTCAGAATCGGATATCGGTAGTAGGTCATATACCCATCATATGAACATTTTTCCCGTAAAGTATGAAACATGAACTTCTATAATTTTTTGGTTAAAAAAAGTTAACAGACTATTCTCGCTTACCCGGATATGATAAAACTAAGAAATTTGCCCAAAAAAAAAAAAAAAATCTATGTATAATCGGTTATCTCGAAGGAAGGTACATTTATAAACAAGTCGCTACTCATTTATCATGTTGTTCAGCGGTTCATTTTCTATTCCTATCAAGTGTATCTGAACCATCTGAACATTATGTCTCGGGCACTGCCTTATGTGACCAAAACTGGACTTATACTGGAATCACTGCATTATTCAAGCATCGGATGCATTCCAGAATGTTTTTTTTTTGGATGCCGACTCGGCAGAGAATATTAAAAAACCAAATTGATTCATCTACCGTTATTATTTTGCTCTTTGACTATGTATCATTAGATGGAAAAGAAAAGAAGTCTTCTGGTACAGGCTTGAGGGAAAGTAATGAATCAAGATGACCAAAAATGTACACGTTGGATCTTGAAGCTTCGGCTTGATTTGAAGTCACGTACGGTACGTGATGTTCCTTTCTTCATTTCTTTTTTTTTTTTTCTCTCTCTCTCTCTTTCCTTCTCTCCTAATCCTTAACTTTTCAGTTAACATTTCGACCAGGATTGTAAATTATTTTCATGGTTATAAACAAATAAACCCTTTTAAATGAAGACAAATTGTAATAATAAGGTTTTTACGTTAAATCTACACATAATCGCAAATGGTGATTCAACTCAACACAAATTTGTGACACCGATTTCTACACTTATGAAAACTTACATAAAAAAAAGTAATAAACTATGCAAATGAGAAAAAACTGATGGAAAACTTCTCTAGCGTACTTGTCCGTGCGACATCTCCGTTTAGTTAGATATACAATTTATAGAAATTGAATGTGCCTTTGGTGGATACCCTCAGTACTACTAGGTTGTTACGAAAGTCCTTGTGCATATCAAGTTGTTTACATTGAGGTCTCTAATTTAATCCTTATTTAATCTCTGACGAATACAATTCTTATGTCAATGTTTACATTAACTAATCCTCTAATTATCTATGTACGCCAACTGTCACTGCCTTTCATTCAGTTTATTAAATTTCACTAGAAATGTCGGAAGAAATATTTGTCATCCGCGGCCTTCTTAGGCATTATTGGAAAAAAGGTTTTAGTGCAAAGGCCTCAGCCGAGGAAATTTCTGCAGTGGAAGGGGAAAGTGTGGTGCATCGAAACACGGCCGCATTTTGGTTCAGGCGGTTTAATTCTGGGAATACAAGCCTTGAAGATGAACCTAGATCAGGTCGTCCTTCAGTCGTCGATGATCCATATACATACAACTTTTGGCTGAAAGATGGGTTAAAGTAGTTGAAAATGATGGCCTGTATTTTGAAGAATAAATTTGATTTGTAAATTTTGTACTCACATTTGAATAAAATTAATTTTGTGAACAAGGACTTTTGTAACAACCTAGTATTTTACTGCTTGGAGTATATTCCCATGTATAGTAATTACCACTTACTAGGTGACCTTATAATGTAAATATATAGTAGATATTATAAAAATATTATTTTTATTATTAGGTAAAGACTAACAACAGTTAAGTCGCAGGTTCGCGCCCAGTGGTGGCCCTAGGATTTTTAATGGGAATAAAAAATCCTTAGCCATACCGTCCCTCGGATAGGACGTAATATGGAGGACCCGAGCCTGTACGACCTCAGGTACTCGTTAAAGATCCTAATTATACCTGGATAGGCAAAATTTAGGACTCCCGCTGTAGCATCGTCCGATTAGCCTTAGTGGCATAAAGTGACGTTAAACAAACTAACTACAAGATATTGTAAGATTATTCTCGCCTCTTCTACGTAAGCCAAAGAAGGGAAAAAATCATTTTCTGAAAAATTATTCAGATATGTTATAGCCGTTATTGTACTTCAAAATGTCCACAAACTAGACTTCGTTGAAATTTGAAACACTGTAAGTCATATAAATTTCCTTCTTTCTACATTTTTTTTTTTTTTTTTACTTCTTTCAGTCCTAGTTAATGTTTCTTACTTAGAAGACCGAGTTTGATTGATGTGAAGATTTTTTTTATTTTTTAGTTGCCATTCAACATTTGACTGGTCTAAGACTTCATATGAGCTGAAATTAAACACTATTTCTAAATTCTTTCATTGTGGTCGGAATTTGTTTTCTTTTACTACAGTAACTATTTAAATAATTAATATGTCTATTTAATTTCCTATTAATTTAATTTAATTACATACATTATGTTCGATTTCAATTGAGCCTTTCAGTAGATAAAATGACTATGAATGGGATTTTCCAAAGAGAAATATTATTTAAAGTGCTCTGCGGCAAAATATTGAAATTGGTTAGTCATTCTGCCAACTGAAATACTCAATTATAGGTGAGAAAAATAGTTCGTCATTTTTCAATACAATCTTTAGGAACCAGCTAATTTGATGAGACTGCACCTGAGCCCTTTCTAAACTATTTGGAGATGGCACTGCGTTCCTCTACGTTACCACAAGTCGCTATTTCCTAGGTGTTTTCGCACTCTCATTCTATTCAACATGTACCTGTATGGGTCATTATCTGAAGATGAGTAGATTTCACTTGCTAAAATTTCATTATTTAAAAGTTATAATTTCGGTACAAACGGTACGGTCTTTTATCCAGACTACTTGATAGACGTTCAAAATTATCTTTGACAAATAAACTCACATTATACAAAGTCTTATTAAAACCTATATGGGCGTACGGGATAGAGTTGTGGGGCTCTGCAAAATCGTCCAGCATCCAAAGAATACAGTCTTTTCAGTCAAAAGTGTTGCGAAGAATAGTTGATGCACCATTTTTTGTTAGCAATGATATAATACACAAAGACTTAGACATGCGAACTATTTCGGAAACAGCCAAAGAAAATTATAATAGCTTTCACCTAAGACTGACCTACAATACAAACCCTCTTACGGAAGCCTTAAGATGCTCGCACAACCCTTTCAGTCCACCACGTCGACTACGCAGGTGGTGGCCAAGAGACTTGCTGAGCTAATCTGTCATTTCCAGAAGGAACGCTCATGTAGCAGCCAGCAAAATTTGCTCATTGCAAGTAATTTGCAGATCGCAAATTTATAATTGTTAAATGTTTGTTATTAAAACAATAATAATTTCGGGCCGAAAAAATTTATACGTACTCAGTGGTATATTGCCCTCACTTTTTAAGTAGTAGCCAGACAGGAGAATCTTTAATTGTTGTTTTAAAAAATTATGAAAACAATTTCAAAGTGAGGAAGTGAACAGTAGTGAAAAATGTGTTAAGGTAGTAGTAAACTTTGAGAAGTGAAAGCAAAAACGCGTATATTTTAAAGAAATACAATCTTAAAAAACAATAGAAAAACCATTTCAAATTCAAAAATATAAAATTCCAGTCAAAAGTAAGCTTAATATTAGAGTTAGGTTAGGTTACAGTTACATCCTTTGGTCATAGTTTAGGAATCGTCACTTTTATATTCAAAAGCATTCTCAAAATCTTTTGAGAATTCAAAGAATGGAGGCGTTCGCTCCCTCATTTAAGAAATTTTTGAAAAAGTGAGGGAGTGAAGTATTTAAAGTCTTTATTATTTTTTAATCACTGTAATCACTGTAAGGTTAAAGTTGAAAAATATTGCAGAATCGAAAACTATGACCATTTTCCATCGAAAAACAATAGTTGAGTGAAAAAATTACTTGGAAATTCAACAGTTTTTTTGAAGTGAGGGAGTGAAGTAGCTATTGACCACAGCGTAGATTAGATAACAACCTAAATCTCACAGCGGAGGCAAGCGATCGCAGACCTTGGTTGGCAGTCGAAACGATCCTAGGGTCTTCCCTGAACCGATTCTTTCCACCCCGGGCTTTGAGCTATGTTCCTCTCAACGCTCAGACCATCCAACACTTAATGTGAGGCAGTGAAGTAAAAACGTCTGGACATTCCTTTTTTTTTTTTTAATTTATTGTTATTGGTAGCAATAAATGACACCGCTTATTTTTTCATGGAATCTAGAAGTAATTACTGACTTAACCGATTAATCAATTTAATCAACCACTCAATTGTTGAAAGAATACGAATTTTTAAAGTAGCTTGCCTGGGAGTCGGACAAGATGAGGGAGTGAAAAAAAAATTACTTTTAATTTTTTTTAACCAATTATAAACTTAGTTTAGAGCTAAAACATAGCCTCTATAGAACAACAAAAGGAGTGAAATAGTTCATATTACTTTCACTTACCTATATATGAAATATATAGTAAGTGGAAGTATTGCGATCGTGAAAATTTTCGACTTCCGGTTTTCAACGGAAATACACGTTTTAGGACCCCCTGAGTCGAAATAACCAAGTCCCGCGAAATGGTTTGTGTGTGTGTCTGTGTGTGTGTGTGTATGTGAACAGACTAGCTCAAAAACTATAAACCGTGGGAACCTGAAATTGGGTATTTAGTGTAGGTATATGCCCGCGATGTGACAGCAAAAATTTCATCAAAATTGCTCAAAGGGAGGGGGTATTTTATTTAATAACATTTTACGTTTTTTTCGATTTTCTCAAAAAACGATTTTGATTAAACTGAGTATTTGATCGATTTATTTGCCCGAAATATGACTGTAAAAATTTCATCAAAATTGATTAACCGGAGGGGGGACTTTACTTAATAAATTTTGTATCATTTTCACGTTTTTTTTTTATTTACTCAAAAACGGTGTTAACGATTTTGATCAAACTTGGTATTTGATGTATTTATATGCCCGAGATGTGACTGTAAAAAATTCATCAAAATTGATCTACGGGAGGGGGGACTTTACTTAATAAATTTTGTACCATTTTCACATGTTCTTTTTTATTTACTCAAAAACGGTTTTAACGATTTTGATCAAACTTGGTATTTGATGTATTCATATGCCCGAGATATGACTGTAAAAATTTCATCAAAGTTGATCTACGGGAGGGGGGACTTTACTTAATAAATTTTGTATCATTTTCACGTGTTTTTTTTATTTACTCAAAAACGGCTTTAACGATTAACAAAAATAAGATATGAATGTAGAAAAATGTGTGAATTTGGGAAATGATATTTAGCAAAACACGTCAATTTCTAATCTAAGTAAGTTGGTAAGTGAAAGTTGTGTGTTGCGCGCACGCACCAGATTTTTTTTTTCTAGTAACTAGCTCTCATTTGAATGGTTGAAAATGGACCGGACGTACGATTTACACATTTTTAGATAATGACCCGTATATGTTATATGTACGTATTTATATGTTTATAAATGCTATAAATCCTGAATTGTTCCAAGAGATGCTGAGATGTGATGGCGGGTGAGTCGGATTAGAGGTGTAAACTCCTAGTTCTAAAGATAGCAGGCACTCTTCCCTTTCGACAGTAACAGGGAGGGATCCAAATTTATCTAGTCGGGATTAGAGTCCTCTCCTGAGGAAACCGCAGCTTTCACACTCGTAGTTTATCATTGTTCACATCTGGGTTTGAGTCCGGGCGGCTTGTCCTAGCAATAAACTCTACGGTAGCTAATAACAAGATGAGATCAGTCAATTCTGCAATTGAAACGCGGAGTTGAGAATATTTGTTTGTTTAATTACCTTTTTGCTACAGTGGGTATCCTAAATTTTGCCTATCCGGGTATAATTAAGATAGGGATCTTTAACGAGTACCTGAAATCGTACAGGCTCGGGATCTCCTTTTATGTCCTTTCCGAGGGACTGCATAGCCAAGGATTTTTTACTTGAGCTGAGATTGTCTTAAGTGTTGTTCAGTGTATTATAGATACATTCATGCAAGTATATTATTGTCCGCTATATTTTACATTTTATATTTAAAAAACATACACATTAATAATTATAAAAATAATTCTGTATCGTTTTAACTTTTACTATAGCAGATTCTTGGGCTCGATATTTATTAAGATTTAGTGTGCTCTGGTGGGTTTCTTAACCTCTATTAGATAGCGCCCCATAACTAGATATTTCAGGAATTTATTACTTTTTTAACAAATTTTTATCGCTTCACACCTTTTATACTTCAGGTAAGAACACTTTAATATGTTAAATGATGTCATGTAACTTTAAAAATTATGTCCAAGGATTTATTAAGTTCATAACTTTATAAGAATTTGAACATTTTTAATTCGCCTCGTTCCCTTATTCGATTAAAAATTAAATTTTCTGTGGTGTAATTTCTTTTAATATTTCATTTTATGGATACTCTTACTTGCATGCCCATCTGGTGTATTAGAAATGTTACTTTTATAAGATGCTTTTAGATTGGACCTAAGAGTCTGATCGGTTATTTAAAAAGGAATCAAGCATGAACTGGTCATTTATTTGATTAGCCGCGGGTTCGTTGACAGTGCTAGTGTAGTTTTTGAGTTAGTTTATAGGATCATATTTCTTTAAAATTAAACACTTAAAGCTATGTATGACTCGATTTAGTCGAATTTATTTTTGATACAATGATAGTAACTTAAGGTAAAATCCAGAACTGTCACTATTTCAACTTCAGCCAATCTGTGTTCGTTGAACTACACGATTCACTGTAAAAAGGAAAGCTGTCGTTCGATGCAATTTAAATCCACCTTTAACAAGTATTTAATTTAAGATCCTCCATGGGATGTAGTGGTGCTGTAACACTGCTCTGTAATTAACAGCTCTTTCTTATAATTATCTGCAATTATAATGAATATCCCTGAGTTCTTTATATCCAGTTACATGAAAGTAGATAGTATGAAATAATTAAAAAAAAAAAAAAAATGTTTTCCCCTTGATATGTATAGAGATCGACATAAACTTTTTCCAGCGGAATATTTTATTCGGTAATAGGACAGGAATAAATCAATAGAAGAGAGACGAGGGGATAAAATATTCACAGGTATCTCGGATCTCATTATCCGTCCATAATTATTTATCGTTCTTCCATAATTTGTTCGTATTTTTAGGAATTGATTGATCAAATCAGAAATTACTGGATCCTTCCCTCTGCCTGTAGTTTCATCATTCAAGGACTGAGTATCGCGTGAGTAGCGTGTCCGATTCGTTTCGGTTCCGGAAGTGCCCTGTGAAATTTGCCTTCTCACTTAAATTGAAATGTTTTTTTTCCTCTTTTTTTTTTTTTTATCTATCACCATTATGGACATTTCGAACCGTGAAGGGGTCTAAATTTTCAGGTTGACGTTTTATATACTTTTTTTCTTAAGCCTCTTCTTAATTTTTTTTCTTTTGCGGATGATATAATAATTTAATTTGCAGAACTCAATTATCTTCATGTTTTAAAGCTATATTTAATCAAGAAACCTCTATTTATTAGTTTATTTATTTTTCAATTTAGACGTGCATTCTATAATTCATTATTTTATTTTTTCTTATTCAACGTTAATCGCTGCCGAACAGACAGACTTGCAAGCAGAGGTTAGGGTGTTTTTTGAACGTTATAATTTTCAAATTATGTTTGACAAGGGCATTTAGCCTATTTAATTCCAACAGTTTTATGGTCACATTAAAAATAGCTTGAAAGTAGATGCGTCGGACATTAAAAAAATAAGTGAGGATCAATTCGTAAATATTTTTAGACTGGCCATAGTTACATAACACTGATACTCATCTAAACGATGTAAGATAACTACAAAATATATATAAATAAACAAAAATGATTTCACCATTTTGCCAGTCCCAAAAAAAAATGCACTGAAAAAACAATAACACAAAACATGATGCAATGAAAATAAAAGTATATTGGCACGTTATCCAAATGGAGTTAAGCGTATAATTAATATTTCAAATAAAACTAATTCCATTTAGTTATGTTAAATGAAATTTTGTTCGATAACTAACATTAAATGAATCATTTGCACTTGAATTTAAGCGGACAGAATAAAAAAACATATATTTAATTTTATGGGACATTTTATAAAGAAATTTTGTTTATTTATCCAGCTTAGTTTAGATTAGTTTTTGTATTATTTTTTTACTCTCACTATCTCATTTTGAACAATTTTTTACCCCTTTTATATTTAAATATTTCCCTTTTCTCTCTGTACTCATTAAAACCGTAATATTACTCATATATTTGTCTCATTTTAGCCCTGGTACTGACTCACAGGCTTGGGTCAAAACGTAGTTGAATAAAAAATATTTCGGACTGAAACTCCCACTCGTGAAGGATTAAAAACAGAAATATATTCTACCGGTTTTTTTAAAGCAAATATTTAATTTTAGTATGAAATTAGCGATATATAATTTTTATCAGCGCTAATAAAAAATTTAAAAACATAACAGCATAATTGATCCTAATTATTTCTGCTATTTACAGCTTCATAATGCTTGGATCTACCACTAATTTATTATACAAATTTTTAGTTATAAATTCAAATTAAATATACCCCAAAATTATCTCATAAATCGTTAATTGCGAGGAAGTAGCTATTTCAATGAATAATATCCCGAGAGTTAACGATTCAAAACCGCTGCCCATGAAAGTGTAGGCTTAAACCGCCGGATGAAATATTACCCAAGGAAAGAAGACACCCGTGGGGAAAATTTCTCATCAGCATCCAGTTGAACGAACAAAATTTATTCACTAATATGAAATTATAGCGTCTCGTTTTAAATTGCTTATAAGTAATTGTATCTGTAACAGTTAAAAGATTTGAATATATATAATTATGTATATCTGTATATGTTTAAATAACATATCTATATTTAAATTTTATTTAAAATAACAAGTCCAATTCTCTGGTTGAATCAATAGCACCTTTTATGGAATTTTAGCATTTCGTTTCAACATACTTGAAATATAATTCTACCTGTAACAGTTAAGAGTTGCATGCATAATTATGTTTACATAAAATACTAAATATATCTGTACGAATATGTGAATATCTGTATAACTTTTAATAAAATATCTATGTTTAAATTTTATTTAAAATATCGAAACTAATACTATAGTCGAATCAATATCACCTACTAACTAACGATCTAATTCTTATAAATTTCAGGACTGTATCAAGATACCTTCCACTACTTTCACTTGTACTTGAAGAATGAGTGTTTATGATGAACACTTTTTAACATTTTTTTTTTTGCTTTATCTTCATTGGACATGTTTTTGTCTACGTTTCGGAGTCTCTCCATCTGATTATTATTATTACGTTATAGTTTTTTCTAAGTTTCTTCTTATTTCTACATTCATACAATTTAAATTTCTAATTTTAACCCAGTATCAAGTGTCATGGCCGCAACTGCAGTTGTACGTTTCAATCGCTCCGTGATTTTTACTTTGTTGAGCAGTTGTTTATTACTAACTCAGCTGTGAATCTCAGTATACTGTGACATTATAAACAATTGAATATTGTTGCATTCACATTTTGGTGAGGTGAGTGATTATTATTAGCTATTAACAAGATAAATATCGTGTGGCAGTTAGTGATATTACATACAGAGACGATAATTCCCCTAGCGGGTTTTATCGTACTACAGATAACCGAAGGCCTACAGCTTGTATACCAACATCGTGACTTCTGCTGGTCTCGAGTTCAAATCCAGGACTTTAATTTTTTTTTTTTTTTTTTTTTTTTTTTTTTTTTCTTTCCGCCGAACTATTTGTATTTATTATTTCTATCTATAAGAGATTTTATTTCATTTATTTATTATTTTTTTAAAATGATTTATTTTATGAATGTAAATAGTTTTGTAAATAGTTTAATCATATAATTTTTTTTTTATATATATAGAGGATTGTTTTTTTTTTTCTTTTCAATTAAATTTATTATGTCTAACAATAATATGGATTTGGACAAGAACTCTTCCAGTGAAGACTCAGAGGAAGAAACTGCTTTCTCTGAGATCAGTGAAACCGATTCACAATATTTGAAAAGGCGTACACTACAAAAGCGCCACCGAAACTCTGCCCCGGGATCAGCGGGTAACTCGCCTAATAAAAAGAAAACTAAATCAGCCAAAAAACAGCCAGCTGAAAAACCTCAATCCAAAATCACTCGCAGCAAAACCACTGCAGCCAACAAAACTGAAATAACAGAAACTAGCAATTCATCAAGTAATACAAACATTCAAACTGCAACTGTAACCGATTCATCGGTCAAGACCCCAGAAACAAAAGTATTTTCTGAGCCAGAACCACCACCTATCTATGTAAATAAAATCCAGGATTTCATCGCATTCGGTCAAGAAATAGCCGACTTGATCGGGCAGCCCAACTTCAGATGTTTTTCAAGAGTTAATGACATAAAGATCAACACTAACTCTAAAGAAAATTATAAAAAACTGATAAATTATTTAACGACGAAAAATTATGATTTTCATTGCTATCAATTAAGGGAAGAAAAATCCTATAGAGTAGTCTTGAGAGGGCTACATTCAACTACCCCCCCATCTGTCATCCAAAGTGGCCTTGAGGAAATCGGTCACACCGTGAGACGGGTATCTCCTGTTTTACACCCAACACAGAAATATCCATTGCCACTATTCTTTGTGGACTTAGAGCCAGCAATTAACAACCCGGAAATATTTAAAGTAAACAGACTGGTATATTCAATAGTTAAATTTGAAGAACCAAGAAACAAACCTATTATAGTTCAGTGCACGAAGTGTCAAAATTTGGGGCATACAAAGGCCTATTGTCATCACCCTGCTAGGTGTGTCAAATGTGCTGGAGCACATGCATCTGACACTTGCAAGAAACCCAGAGAGGAGCCAGCGCAATGTGTCCTTTGTGGTGAAGGTCACCCTGCTAACTATAAAGGCTGCCCAGTTTATAAAAAAACCTACCGACTGAAAACACATAACCTGGCAATAAGAAACTTAAATACTAATCAAAACTCTACACAGGCACCTGAAATAGAAAATTATGAAGATTTTCCTGAGTTGCCAGCGCACACAATCCCTCAGCAACCTTCTACCTCTACTGCTACCTATCACCCTCCACAGAACATTAGAGCACCGCTAACGAAAGTTGTCAAAAAACAACAGCCACTTCGTCAGGCGCCTCAGACCTCTCATCCTAAGCCCCAGACATCCAATCCTAAACCACAACCTCCGCGTAAGCAAACCCCACCTCATCATTTACCTCTAAGAGTTAAATTACCACCAGAAAATCCTCCGTCAGCACGTTCCTGCCCTACCTTTCAAAATAATATCCCTTCAGAAGAAACTCTAAATCCACCTCCACGTCCTCAACGACGTGCTCAACCCACATCCAGCATCCCTAGTCACAAAATCTATCCACCGCAAGTCCATGATCCTTTTCAAAACCAGAATCCAAACGACCTCAATTCAATCCTCGCATCATTCCTTTTAGATCTACAAAACACCATTAAACCGCTCATCGCTCTTTTGACCAGACTCCTTTCAGAATTCCCTATTAATCCTCCACGATGAGCGATAAGCCCCTTAGTGTCGTTCTGTGGAATGCCAACGGACTACATAACCGCCGCGACGAACTAGACATTTTCCTTCATGACAAACATATTGACATTGTCCTCATAACTGAAACCCACTTCACAAAACGGTCACACTTTTACATACGGGACTACATCACTTACAGATCAGACCATCCTGAAAACACTTCCCACGCCGGTTCTTGCATCCTTATCCATAAATCCTTATCTCATTCCCTTATTCCTTCCATTCCAACTGACGCCATTCAGGCCACATCGATATCAATCTCAAGTGATTCTCACCACCTTACATTCTCAGCTGTATACTGTCCTCCTGGCAACAACCTCTCCCATAATCTTCTTCAATCCTTATTCCATTCCCTCGGACCTCGCTTCATTGCTAGAGGAGACTACAATGCTAAACACCAACGATGGGGTTGTCGAACATCCAACTCACGTGGTAACATCCTATCCCGTATCGCATCTTCCAATAGCTATTCTGTACTCTCGCCCAATAATCCTACCTATTGGCCTACCTCGCTCAAAAAACGTCCCGATCTCCTGGATATATTTCTTACCTCTCAGATTTCCTCCTCCCATACCATTGTCAAATCCCTGGACGACCTTTCATCAGATCATAGTCCGGTCTTGCTTTTATTACATTCAAGAATTGCTCCCAAGCCCTCTCTTCCTACATTGATTACAGGACGAGTCAACTGGGACAATTTTCGTGATGACCTTGAAAATAAATTAGACTTGAACACTTCACTTAAAACAAGAGTAGACATTGACAAAGCTATAGAAACACTTACAATATCGATATCAACCAGTATAAAGGATAACACCCTAATCAGTCAAAACAGTAATCTGCAACAGACTAACCTGCCACAGCATATTCGATCCTTACTAAGAGAAAAACGTAGAGCGAGATCGAAGTGGCATAGGACAAGATATCCTTCAGATAAAACTCAATACACTAAACTGACTAACAAACTAAAATCAGAAATAAGAAAATTCAAAATTTAATTAACTTCACCGAAAATCTCACAACTACTGACAAATCACTATGGATGACCACGAAAAAGATACTTAAGTACAAGGACTGTAATCATCCCCTCCTTACTGAATCCCAAACCTGGACCAGAACTGATGAAGAGAAGTCGCAAGTTTTCGGTCAATACCTATTCAAAACCTTTAACCCACATCCTGATATCCTAAATCCGCATACCCTAGAACGTATTGAAGCAAAACTGGACATTCCCCTCCCGATGACCCCTCCTCCTAAAGCGTTCCACCCTTCCGAAATAGCCTTTATCATACAAAGATTACCTTCCCGCAAAGCTCCTGGACATGACCTAATTACATCCCATATCTTAAAACGGCTTCCTAAAAAAGCAATATTATTCCTAACCTACATTTACAATGCTGTGCTTCGCACGACATACTTTCCTGATCCCTGGAAATTATCCATTGTCAAAATGATCCCAAAACCCTCAAAACCACCAGAACAACCATCCTCCTATCGTCCTATCTCTCTTTTACCTATCATGGGTAAAATTCTGGAAAAACTCATCCTTAAACGGCTTTATCCTATCCTAGACTCTAATAGTATAATCCCAGACCACCAGTTTGGATTTCGAACATCCCACTCCACTATCCAGCAATGTCATCGTGTGGTCGACGTTGTCTCGTCTTCATTGGAGCGCGGATTGTACTGCACTGGAGTCTTTCTCGATGTGGAACAGGCGTTTGATCGAGTCTGGCATCCGGGACTACTGTACAAACTCCGTAAATTCCTACCTCCCACTTACTTCCTTATTATCCGTTCCTACCTAGCTGACAGATTATTCAAAGTAAATCACAATAATGCATACTCTCCCCTCTTCCACCAGTCAGCTGGGGTTCCTCAAGGCAGTATCCTAGGTCCCATCCTATACACAGTCTATACAGCTGATATCCCAACCCATCCCAACACTGTAATTACCACTTATGCTGATGACACCTGTGTGCTATCAGTTAATAATGATCCATTTATTGCATCCCGAAACCTTCAAGCTCACATAACAAACCTTGAAAAGTGGTGTAAAAAATGGAGAATCAAAATCAATCCCAACAAATCCCATCAAATCACCTTTACTCTCCGACGTAAACCTACTACCTCCTGTCCTACAGTATCCTTCAATAACTCTCCACTTATCCCTGTTGAACAGATCCGTTACTTAGGACTCCACCTTGACAAACGTCTTACTTGGAATCCACACACAAGATTGAAACGACAAGAAACCGCTCGACGTTACCGTCTACTTCAACACTTACTGGACAAACGCTCAAAACTACCAATCTACTACAAAAGGCTCCTTTATATGACAGTAATAAGACCTATTTGGGCTTATGGAATCGAGCTTTGGGGCTCCACCAAACCTTCTAATTCCTCTCGTATCCAATCCTTACAGTCCAAAATCCTTCGAAAAATCCTCAATGCTCCCTATTTTGTAACAAATAAATTAATCCACAAAGACCTAAATGTTCCATGTGTCGCCGATTTAGCCCGATCCAGATACCAGTCCTTTCATAGTAAACTCCAGACCCATCAGAACCCACTCGTATCCACCCTTGCTTCCATCTCTATTCCAGACAATCCTCCGAGGCGTCTGAAAAGAAGATGGCCTAGAGATCTTTTAAGTTAGACATTAGTTGAGTACTATCAGTGGATAGCTTCTCTACATGCTTATTCAAGACATTATTTTCTTTTTTTTAGCACATTTACTTAATGTATTATATGTAAATACAGTTGTAAATTTCAATAAATTAAATTAAAAAAAAAAAAAAAAAAAATTTTAACCCAATATCTTTCCATCAATGTTATTACAACATTTTGTACGCTCTGTCACATATTCTAACTGAGACTTCGTACTTCAATCTGTTATTTCCAACAATTGTCTACTTTCAGCTTAAAATGTGTTTTTTTGTTTGTTGTTTTTGTTTTTTACCTAATTTTTTTACAAATCTGCATATTTAGTGTTTATGTTTTTGAAATTCGAATAAACAATTTTATATTCTTTTACTAATTTTATTTATTTTCATTTTGAAAAAATGAATAAAAAATGAAAATATTTATTTTTTCATCTTAAAAATAAATATAATTTCGTCAAGCACAAAAAATAGACGGTTTGTTATTAGTGTTTTCTTATTTTTCACTGGGAAATAAAATAATATAACAACCGGGGGAAATCCTAAACCAAACTTGTGTTATTTGGAACAATAATTGATGTTTTTTTATATAATAATTTAGTACGTTATTTAATGTATACCGGTTATTTTATTCTTGAATTCGATATCTTCTTATCCAGAAAAAAATGAAAACTATTCTGGATAGGCTTTCGTTCAATTAGTTAATACCATGCCATAAAAAAGAACAAAAAATGTGTCGGGCACGTGTGGCTTGACATGCCGTGAGCTGGGACAGGGGTAATCACTAAATGGGAGGATAACAGAACATGGTCCCTGGACTCAGGTACAAATGCCCAACCTTTGAAGACGTAACTAGTCTCAGTTCCCTTGGACGACCTACTTACTACCTGGGCACAATACTGCTCTATTATTATATTCCCTTTAAAATTTAAAGTTTAAATCCATCTATCTTCCTAAACTTTTGCGAAGTTTACCATATGCTGTAGTTCGTTTTGGTTTTTTAGGTTGTCATCAGTTTATATATATCCCTCAATCGTTGTGATCCGGACTTGACTTGAAGAATTCGACCACTAATTATGTCTACCACATGACAGGAGAATTTAATGAACGAGGTTTAAAAAAAAGGAAAAAAAAGGAACTTCGGTAATTGATAAAATTCTCTTATAGAATTATCTTGACTTACTATATTATACTTTATTACTACATACCAGTTAGCTTGACTACTTTTGCAGACCCATATTTTGCTATGTTATAAAGCTAAGCAGATAAAGAGTGGTTAATGGAAGGGTATTGGTGAGTGGTTAGTAAAGAGTATAGAATACCGTATAGGCTACAATCGGATAAGGAAGAAGGATAAAAATTAAGATCGATTTCGTTATAAGTGTTTTGTTTAATTACATTATTTTTTTTTAATTTCACTATTTTATCCCTATCCACTAGAGATATAGGTCAAAAAATCCTCACAAAGGGCGAAAAAAAAAAAATAAATAAAAAAAATTATATCACTACAATCTTACGGCCAGAGAAATTTATTGTATCAAGTACATGTAAAACCATACGGAAATCATTTTAAGTATTATTCCTCTACTCTTTAATTCAAAAGGTTATTCATGCTAAATACCATAAAAGTAAAATGATATTTATCTATTTTGAGGCTGTATTTATATGACGGTACAAAACTCTTAAAAAGCTGATTTAATATATTAGAAAACGAAAATAAGAAAACTTACAAAAGGTATCAATTTTGATTTAGGCCTTGCCTGAAATAACTAAGATGGAAAATTAGGAAATAAGTTTTGTTGAAAAGCGGTGTAGCAGTTGGTGGGGGTAGTTGTTACTAAGTCGGTATAGTTGCCAACAGCCCCATCTAGCCTTTAATGAGAAAACTTTTCCCGACCTTTCGACGAACCCCCCTCCCCCCCCCCCATCCCACCATGGCTAGAATTTCTATCAACACAGGTCTTCTAGCAGGAAAACACTTCTCGGAAAATTATTACTGTGATTTTATTTATAAACTGAAGGGAGGGGGGGGGGGAGCCAATTAGGAAGGGAAAAACAGGATAAAATCTTTGTTAATATAAGTTTAGCTCAACTCAAAGCTTAGTTTCAGAAGAACTCATTAAATGATAATATTGTCAAACATAGAAGAGGTATTTTAAAATATTTTAATGAAGGCAAAACCTGTATAGGATTGTAATTATTTTTTTGTTCAACATTAATTTAAATGAAACGATAAATATGCTTGATGGGCCATACCAGCTAATAATTTAAAACATATATTTATTGCAAAAATAAAACACAAAACCATATCAAATGAGTAAAAAATTCATAATACTTACATGAAATTAAAAAACTAAATACCTTTCTAGTGATCTGGACAAAAGAAAAAAAAATATTTATATTACTTTTCATTTAAATAAAACCATTGAAAGATTAAGACTTGACTTTCCTTTTTCACCTGTTGTATAAAATTATCCAAATTATGCGTTCTTTACTACCTAGTAAAGTGAATTTCCGATCCCAAAAACTTTTATTTACTACTTTGATAAAACGGTTGACTAGAAAGAACCCTTAAAAAAATTTATTTCGTATTCTAGGTTCTAATTTGTGGAATAAGTAAGATTGGCAGCTTATAAGTCGATTTTAGTGAATTTTCAAAATAGCTACTTCTAAGTTAAAATGTTCTATAAAATCAAAATTTTGCATTCAAATAAATAAATAATCCAAACCACGCCCTCCCCGTTGGGAACTTATGGGCCGAAAAAACTTACTGCAAAAACTTGTTGAAATTAGTCAATTTTACTAGAAAGTCGACTTTTAAATATTCTTAATATTTTTTTATAATTTTACGTTTCTCTGTATTAAAAACAAATAGTACTCACCACAGAAGAAATGTATCACATCTATAAAAACCCTGGGATTCGATAGCCAAGGATAAAATGCCATCCCAATTTAGATGGCACGATCTCGCCACCTTCCTAACGCTAACGTCTCACGTTGGAACAAAACGAACGAATATGCCTTACCATCGTTTGTCGTATTTCCTAACTGTTGATTACAACAAAACGGACTTACAATTAACTAAGATCGCATTGAAAATTAAGTTCTGCGGCGTTGTCCACCCTTCAGGATATAGGTATTAAGTTCTGCTACTTTATCGGCAAGAAAAGTGTCTAAGCTTTATCATTCATGGTTATCTTTATTTTCAATTAACAATTAGCGTTCCACACAAATACTAATGCAGAAGTTCTTTGTTAGGTTTTATACAATTATAAGTCGTTAAAAACTATTCTCGTCTGTTTAGCGAGTGTTATATTTAAAAGGTATTTGAGGTGTCTATTTCAAAGGATTGCATGCAAGCTTCCTGACAGAGGTCCTTGATTTATGATTGTAACACCTTAACGGTGTCACTCCATTTATATTCTTCTTCCTTGTATTTTTTTCCCTTTATTTTATATTTTTCTTCTGTAATTATTAAATTATTCAATATGCAAATTGGCAGATCAATTTATTGTATCAATATTTCTATAGATTATAATGTAAGATGAATACTAAATGTTTTAAAAACCCAAACGAAAACTGTTTTGCTGAAAGATGTTTCATGTGTTCTTTACCCTGTTTTGAACTTCATTTTTTGATATTTTTTCTATCCTTTTGAATGTTTCAAAAATCAAATTACGAATGAAGGAAATGTTAGAATATGTTTCAGAAAATTAAATTACCGAATTTTATCGTTTATACGATCTCTTAAAATGTTGAATAATTATTAATTTTTTAGATCTTAAAATTAAACATAACTGTTGTAAAGCATTTGGTATGTGTATAATTTATTTTTGTATCAGTTATAATAAATTTATTTTATTTATTATTATTAGTCATTATGTTACCTCACTTTTTGATGAAGTAAACTTATATGTTATTTTATTTTGATTTCTTTAATAATTACTAAGAATTTTTATATTACAAAGATAAAGTGGATTCGGAGGGCGGTCAAAAGACCTACAAATATTAAGGAATTATTTTATTTGTAGCCTACATTTCTATATTTGTAAAATAATTATAAATAAGATAAAATTTAAAATGTTTTGAAATTAAAGCATGTAACAATAATTATCAACTAAGTAAAATTAAAAATATGCGTTTATTTATTTTTAATTTAGATAATTATATTTATTTATACTTATGTACATTTGTTTAGGTTTATTTTAACATTACACTGACATATAATTAAATATTAAAGAATATATTTTTGTTTTGTTACAGGTATGATTTTCACTATATTAGAATTTCAGAAGAAGTGTAATTGGATTTGGTTGTGAGTACCTCTTCATTACTGTATTTTGTAATTAATTTATTTGCTATTTCTTTTTGTTAATTCTTAATAATTAATTAAGCTTAAATTATTTCACTAATAATAAATAATTATTTACACATGAATTGTGAGATTTCTTATTAATTAAAAATGAATATGTTGGTTTTCTGAAATATATACTTTAGTCAGTTGATTACGGAATGAATTTTAATATATTATTTTTATTTTAATATTTAAAAATTAAAATTTATCCATCACCATTACATGCATTTACATAAATTTTAATTTTTAAGAAACAATAGATAATCATGTAATCGACATGTATGTAGAAAAAAAAAATTAAATAAAACAAGAAGAAAAAATAAATTTAGAAAGCAGATGTTTAAAACAGTTACTGATGGTTGTGAAGCTCCTCATTTGCAATTCTATACCCAGGCAGCCAGAGTTCCCCTCATCTTCCAAGAGTCAGACCTTTCTTGAAAACAAATAAACATGAGAAGAGGAAATTCTTTTATATTTCTAATACCCGGTCCTCTATTAGTATAAGTTGTCCTCTAGACAATATTCAATTACACTTTAATTGCTATTCTTCCTTTTTTTACCCTGGATTAAACTTTCAATTCTATTCTTTTTAATCTTTTTTTTCTCATAATATTTGCATTATAATACATTTAAATTGTATGCCAGTTGTTAAGGTTGTGTAAGAGAAAACAATTTTTTTTTGTGGATGCTGCCTTTTGAAATTGCTCATAACTAGCTTAAAATCTCTTCCAACATAATTTATTGCTATATATATATATATTTTTTTTTTGTAAATTACGTTTATGATACTTAGAAATATTCGATAACATGCTTCAGATAGTACAGATACTTTTTGTCTTATATATCGAAAGTATCGATTCTATCATTCGACATATCGGTAAATATATATGTATATATAGATAATGTTTTTTTACCTTAACTTTGTAATTGTAACTTGTATAAACTGGCGTGAAAACATCTACACCATTAGGTGAAATAATTCATGCGTGTATATATTTGTGATTCCCATGAATAAGTGGTTAGGTAAAATTTCCTACTTTTCAGCATACGCCTTTTAAGTTTTTATGGTATTTGCATAAAATCAGGTTTTCATTGTTAAGCGTTGAAATTTTGTCAAAACACTAAAATAGTGGCTACTGATTCAATTCATTAAACCAACAGTATAGATCTTATGAAATGAAATGTTGTAGTAAATGGTTGAATGAAATGAACTTAGTTTAAGATGCGTTCAAAATAAATAGCAATAATATGTAAGAATTACATATTTTATTATTGCCAAGGTTTCGACCTAAATTTCAGGTCATCATTAGGGCTCTTTGGCTGGTGGTATCCAACTGTGATATCCACGTATGCCATGCCTGAGGGCTTCCTCCATATCCCCTCTCAAACATATCTGTCTCTTCTTTATAGTATACATAACATATCTATATCTCTTGCGTGCATCCACTCTATGACCGAAAACCTCTTCTCGGGCTCATCCAGCCACGATCATGATAATGGGAAACATTTTAAATTCATTGAGGGTGATCTCATTGAAATCACGTCTTAGCAAAGGTGTTGACTAAGACACTTCTGGATTTTGATAATTTTAAAAATAAATGTGTGAACTTGACTTCAATTTTCTGTTTTCAAAAAATTATGAGCACTTTACTGATTGTCATGTTACCTGAATATTCAGGGTAATTAGTCCCCATTCGAGATATTATCTGCGTCATGTTGCTGCAACCTAATTGCTCAAGATAATTGCATGAGATAATGCATGACCTCCGATGCATTAGTTCATAACAGAAATGAAGTCTACGCGTTAGATAGTTATTGGAGATTATATCTCTCTGTGGGGATTGATGTACCAGGGTTAATTTGCATGTCAGTAATCTGCTAAATCTATCCGCATCTCTTTATAGAATCACTTTACAATTCATTTAATTGAAATTTACTGAAAGATTGAAAAACAATTACACGATTGATTCTTTTTTCTATCACATTTCCTTTAATGATGAAAGAGCTCCTCTCATTTTAATATTAATTAAATACTTTGAACAGTCTATTTAAAAATGTATGAAAAAAACAAAACAGGAATTGCAGTTACCAACATTCGAAATTTAATTAAATTTCTCTCGACAAACACCATTAAACACCCATGGTCAGATGTTGGCAGCAGATATGTGCCTTTTATTTATGAACACAATTTTTAAAAGTAATGAAATTTACGTTATATATATTAACAATAGTTACTTTGGATCCTATGCTATTTGGTAGAAACACCATGTGTTATTTAAATATATTTACTTAATTTTTTGTAATTAAAAAAAAATAGTCTTACCTAATAAAGATTTTTGGACTAATTACCTATGCGAGTGGTAATTAGTCACGAAAAAAAACCGTATTAATTACGTTTTTTTTATATTTTAGTTCGCGAGAACTAACAAGAGATCGCATTGACAAAGATGGTCACGGTAGTCGGGGGGGAGGGGGGGGGTTAAATCGTACCTAGTAGTGAGTAGTTCGTACTTGGTATCAAAGAACCACTGAGCGAAATTTGGAGAAGTTAGGACAAACGGCATGGATTTCTATAAAGAACAAACAAATAAACAAACAAACAAACAGAATTTCATCTTTATTTATATAGATGATAATTTAAAAAATACTAAATAAATAAAAAGTTGTGAATAGTTATTATACAAGGTTTTAAGTCTTGCATTGAACACCGAAGGATATGGTTACTTTTTTGTCAGTGTTCTGTCAATTGTAGTTACGGTTCGTAACGTTGTCACTAGTTTGAGTTATAATTGTTACTTCGACATGTTTGTATTATAATTTTACCACCCCCCCCCCCCTGACTACCGCGACCCTTTGTCAATGCGATCTCTTGTTAGTTCTCGCGAACTAAAATTTTAAAAACCGTAATTAATACGGCTTTTTTTTCGTGACTAACTACCTCTCGCATAGGTAATTAGTCCAAAAATCTTTATTAGGTAAGACTATAGATTAGGGCGGGGGAGGGTTTTCGCCGACCCCACCAGGAACCACCACCGTCGCCGACTCGTCGCCCTCGCGTCAAGTTAGCTTGACCTCAGCTAATAGGGTGTATAAAAAAAAATGACCGTTTTAGACAAAAAATTAATATATATTTTTTTTATACTTTGCAATAAAATTAGTGTTCAAAATATAACCCATTGTTATCTAATGTTGCTTGCAATCTTTCCGCCAGTTGCATGATCCCCTGCTGGTACCACTCTTTAGGATGGCTATCGAAGAATTCCTGCACCGCTGTTTCAACTTCTTCAAAGGTATCAAATTTTTTCCCTTTCAAGAAGTGGGCCATTGACCGAAACAAATAAAAATCTGATGGATCAAGGTCTGGGCTATATGGTGGGTGAGGAAGAAGTTCGATCCCATCAAGATTTTTTAATTTTTCCTTGGTCTGGCGGGAAGTATGCGGCCGGGCGTTATCTTGCTGTAACAGAACTCCTTTTCGATTGACCAAAGCTGGATAAAGTTGCGACAGTTTTTCATATACTCTATCTAACTGTATGCAATAGAGGTCAGAGTTAATTGTGGTTCCATGAGGTACGAATTCATGATGGATTACTCCTTCATAGTTCCAAAATACGCCTTCTTCCGTTCTAAGGTCGTATCTCCACTGTGAAATTTTTGGAACCAACGCCGCGTGGTACGCTCGTCAAGGAGACCTTCTCCTTCAATTCTGTTGATTTCACGAGTCGCTTCAGCGGCAGAACACGATTTTTTCCAATAATGTCTCAAAATAACAAGAATTTCGTAAGACACCGTCATGTTGCTTCTCCAGCAAAAACTTGTGAACTGAGGTATTATTGAGTAAGTCCAGTGTTGATAAATAAAGTTGGATTAACATTCTAAAGAGTACAGGACTTGTTGGTAAACAATAAATAGGATTAACATCTTAACAGTCCTTGGAATTCATGCATTTGACGAAACGGTCATTTTTTTTTATACACCCTATTATATACTAATACCTAGCTAATACCTCAGCTATATTAATTAATAGCTAATACCTCAGCTATTGTAAATGCTAGCAATCAATAATTGATGTAAAATAATGGAGAAAAATTTTATTTCATTTTAACCTGGGTTCGTACCTGGGGGGGGGGGTATTTTATACATTCAAAAAATTCAAAATGTTTTTTGTTTGTTTATTCATTTAACATCACTGTATGCTGCTAAAGCTAATAGAATGAGGCCACTGTGGGGGTCCTAAAATTTACATGCCCAGCTTTGATTAGTGTTGGGATCTTTCATGAGTAGCTGAGGTCACACAGGCTGGGATTCTCCATTTTCCGTCCCATCGGAAGGACCGCATTACCAAGGATTTTTTACCCAATACTACCTCGGGTGATGCGAACCCACGATTTTTAGCATCTTTTATGCTAATAGCCTCTAAACAACAACTGACCCCGTTCAGAAAATTTTATCACGAACACGCACATAGCACTCACTCCTTTCAACAATGTCATAACTCAAAAATAAAGCTATTTTTAGTTGTAGATGTTTTATGAAGGCCCTAAAAGAGTAGTTTACAACAACAACGTGAGAATTCAAAAGAGTCTATTTACAAAAAATAAATAAATATTATATTCTTCTTTAAAAGGTAAAGACAGTCAGTTATTTTATATTGTTATACTTATTTTTCAACGACCTGTTGCACAGTAAAAAAATCAACCAGTGACTTAATATCTATTCTGAAAATATTATATTCCACTTTTAAACTTCTAATCACTCTGCTGAAGAATCAATATTTTTTTTTTTTAAAGAAGCAAAGAATGTTTTTAAAATATGTCGGTGTTGAAAGAAAAAGATGCTGAAAGTCAGAAGGGCATCATTACCATGTTAACAATCTCGTTAAATTATAAATAATGAATGATGAAGAATTTCAAGTATAATTGATTAAAAACAATTGATGAAGTTATTAAAAATATTTCGTTTTAGTTTTTATTTATTTTAAGGTTAATGATGTGAGGAGCCTCATTTAAAGACTTATACGAACAATAGATTTAAACTAAAATTCCATAAAGGTGGCCTTTAGCTTAAAAAATTCAACTCGATTATGTGGTCGGTCTCTGGCCGGATTGTTTTACAAATGAGGTTTCACGTTGCCCTAGACAGCGCTCCAACAACCGATAGAAAAAATCTAAAAAAAAAATTAGGTAACAAAATATTTAAGTATAAAAACAGATTATCAAAGAACAGATATGCCATGCCACGAAGGATTAAAATGCCGCATTTAATGCCTACATTTATGAAATTTTTTTACCTCATGTTTTATTTATTTTTTCTGCACCATCCGTTTCTATTATCCTGCCGCCAAGACGTTAAGTTGACAAATTGTATGTATTCATGTTTTTAAATTTAATTATTATTTACAATTTCCGACAAATTCTGTTAACAAGAAGTAAAAAAAAAAAAAAAGTAAAAGAATTAATTTATAATTATTTTGTATGCTTTATAAGCAGAGTACCTCGCTATTATTTCTACCGTATTAATCTAGTTGAAATATTTATCGATGCTCAGGTCTTAAATAATAAATGTAGGTGTAATTTATGGGCCTTCAACACGCATGGCTGCAAACACCCGAGAAAAAACTTCAATTTTTCAAACTTTATTTAATATTTTCATTTGCCCTCAAATTGTTGTAGTTGTTTTTTTAGCCATTGTTATACAATTTTATTTTATGTTTTTTGCGTTGTGGGCCCATTCTTAGCCGTCGGTTTTTTGACCTGCTATGGTTAGGATGTGGGTTGGAAACTATAAAACTCAACAGTGTCAGACACTAAACATTGCACATATGTGAAAGCATCTTAGGCATATGTTGGTTTTGAATGTGTACTGTTTACTTTAAATATTGTTTTATCATAACTCAGAGCGTGTAGGCTTTTACAATCATTGTATGTATGTTTGTTTTTACTTTCACTTACCTATATATGAAATATATAGTAAGTGGAAGTATTGCGATCGTGAAAATTTTCGACTTCCAGTTTTCAACGGAAATACAAGTTTTGGGGTCCCCTGAGTCGAAATGACCAAGTCCCGCGAAATGGTCTGTGTGTGTGTGTGTGTGTGTGTCTGTGTGTCTGTGTGTGAACAGACTAGCTCAAAAACTATAAACCGTGCGATCATGAAATTAGGTATTTAGTGTAGGTATATGCCCGCGATGTGACAGCATAAATTTCATCAAAATTACTTAAAGGGAGGGGGTACTTTACTTAAAAACTTTTTAGGTTTTTTTCGATTTTCTCAAAAACGGCTCTAACGATTTTGATTAAACTGAGTATTTTATGTACTTAAGTGCCCGAGATATGACTGTAAAAATTTCATCAAAATTGATTAACCGGAGGGGGGACTTTACTTAATAAATTTTGTAACATTTTCACGTGTTTTTTTTTAATTTACTCTAAATCGGCTTTAACGATTTTGATCAAACTGGGTATTTGATGTATGTACATGCCCGAGATATAACTGTTAAAATTTCATCAAAATTGATTAACCAGAGGGGGGACTTTACTTAATAAATTTTGTAACATTTTCACGTGTTTTTTTTATTTACTCAAAAACGGCTTTGAATATTTTGATCAAACTGGGTATTTGATGTATTTATATGCCCGAGATATGATTGTTAAAATTTCATCAAAATTGATTAACCGTAGGGGGGACTTTACTTAATAAATTTTGTATCATTTTCACGTGTTTTTTTATTTACTCAAAAACGGCTTTGAAGATTTTGATCAAACTGGGTATTTGATGTATTTATATGCCCGAGATATGATTGTTAAAATTTCATCAAAATTCATTAACCGGAGGGGGCACTTTACTTAATAAATTTTGTATCATTTTCACGCGTTTTTTTTATTTACTCAAAAAACGGCTTTAACGATTAACAAAAATAAGATATGAATGTAGAAAAATTTGTGAATTTGGGAAATGATATTTAGCAAAACACGTCAATTTCTAATCTAAGTAAGTTGGTAAGTGAAAGTTGTGTGTTGCGCGCACGCACCAGATTTTTTTTTCATGCCATGGTGCCTTTACACTGTGTAAACCTCAAAATCCAGAACTGTCCCTATTTCAACTTTGGCCACCTTTGTTCTACACGATTCCTCCCTCCACTGTGCCTTTACATAGTGTGAACCACACCCCCGAACGGGATTATCTGTTATTATCCGAACCTTGCCGTATCGGAGTTCTGCGAACAGCTATTTACACTGAAATAACAACTATTTACATTGAAATATGGAGTCGAGCGAACACTGATGTCTGACAGCACCCATGCACCTTAATACTATAATTTTCATTACAATGACTTGGAATAGCGGCTGTTCTGACCTGTGCTAAACCATGTTCTAGAAGTTTGTCTTAACTGACTCAAAAGAGACACTACTGCTATCGACGAATAGACAGGAAAACAGATTAAGTACGTATTCGAGTCTTATTTAGATTAGCCGAACAGGGTGAAGTCCGCACAGTGTAAAGGCACCATCAAACATTCTTCCACCGCCACTCCCTTTCCTAAAGAAGTAAGAATTTTAACTATTCATGAAAAATCAAATGGCTACCAATAGCTAAGGATTTTCTTGTTTATGACGTTTTAGTGATTAATTAAAAAAGGAAATTAATTTCCCTTTTTTAACTCGTTTTATTTTAAATTGCGGTCTTTTTATTTTAAATTCGTTTTTTTTATTCATACTGAATCGGAATAAGTTTATATTAAAAAAAAATCTGGTGCGTGCGCGCAACACACAACTTTCACTTACCAACTTATTTAGATAAGAAATTGACGTGTTTTGTTAAATATCATTTCCCAAAATCACACATTTTTCTACATTCATATCTTATTTTTATTAATCGTTAATGCCGTTTTTGAGTAAATAAAAAAACCCGTGAAAATGATACAAAATTTATTAAGTAAAGTCCCCCCTTCGGTTGATCAATTTTGATGAAATGTTGGCTATCACATATTTAGCATATACATACATCAAATACGCAGTTTGGTCACAATCGTTAAAGCCGTTTTTGAGTAAATAAAAAAAGCACGTAAAAATGATACAAAATTTATTAAGTAAAGTGCCCCCTGCGGTTGATCAATTTTGATGAAATTTTTACAGACATATTTCGGGCATATAATTAGATCAAATACTAAGTTTAATCAAAATCGTTAGAGCCGTTTTTGAGAAAATAAAAAAAAACACGTGAAAATGTTACAAAATTTATTAAGTAAAGTCCCCCCTCCGGTTAATCAATTTTGATGAAATTTTTACAGTCATATCTCGGCCATATAAATACATCAAATACCCAGTTTGATAAAAATCGTTAAAGCCGTTTTTGAGAAAATAAAAAAAAACACGTGAAAATGTTACAAAATTCATTAAGTAAAGTCCCCCCTCCGGTTAATCAATTTTGATGAAATTTTTACAGTCATATCTCGGGCATATAAATACATCAAATACCCAGTTTGATCAAAATCGTTAAAGCCGATTTAGAGTAAATAAAAAAAATCTGGTGCGTGCTCGCAACACACAACTTTCACTTACCAACTTACTTAGATTAGAAATGAATGCGTTTTGTTAATTGCCACTTCTCAAAAGAACAGAACGGCTTTAATTATGAACAATGGTCTGTCATTAAAGGCGTACTCCGTATGCGTGGGCTTAACGAGTTTTGTGAATATTTTTCTTTTTTTCTCCTCTTTATGTTTTATTTATTTTTATCATATCTCATATTTAGCCATTTCTTATTTTTAGGCGTAACGAGAGACAGTTAATTTTTCCATCCAAACAAAAACAAAGGTACTTTATAAGAAACAAACAAACAAAAAAGCCCCCCCCCCAAAAAAAAAAAGAAGCCCCCTCAGAACATTTTAATAATGATAAAGCTTACCTGATATTGAAGAAAACTTAATTTTCATTAAACATGACGAATTTGATAAAAATCGTTAAAGCCGTTTTTGAGATAATCGAAAAAAAGTTAAAAATTGGAAAAAAAGTCATGAAATAAAGTGTATAAATTAAGTAAAGTGCCACCTGCGGTTGATCAATTTTGATGAAATTGTTACAGTCATATCTCGGGCATATACATACAACATATACCCAGTTTGATCAAAATCGTTAATGCCGTTTTTGAGTAAATAAAAAAAACACGTGAAAATGATACAAAATTTATTAAGTAAAGTCCCCCCTCCGGTTAATCAATTTTGATGAAATTTTTACAGTCATATCTCGGGCATATAAATAGATAAAATACTCAGTTTAATCAAAATCGTTAGAGCCGTTTTTGAGAAAATCGAAAAAAACCTAAAAAGTTATTAAATAAAGAACCCCCTCCCTTTGAGCAATTTTGATGAAATTTTTGCTGTCACATCGCGGGCATATACCTACACTAAATACCCAATTTCAGGTTCCCAAGGTTTATAGTTTTTGAGCTAGTCTGTTCACACACAGACACACAGACACACACACACACACACACACACACACACACAGACCATTTTGCGGGACTTGGTCATTTCGACTCAGGGGGTCCCAAAACGTGTATTTCCGGTGAAAACCGGAAGTCGAAATTTTTCACGATCGCAATACTTCCACTTACTATATATTTCATATATAGGTAAGTGAAAGTAAAAACACGTGAAAATGTTACAAAATTTATTAAGTAAAGTCCCCCCTCCGGTTAATCAATTTTGATGAAATATTTACAGTCATATCTTGGGCATATAAATAGATGAAATACTCAGTTTAATCAAAATCGTTAGAGCCGTTTTTGAGAAAATCGAAAAAAACCTAAAAAGTTATTAAATAAAGTACCCCCTCCCTTTGAGCAATTTTGATGAAATTTTTGCTGTCACATCGCGGGCATATGCCTACACTAAATACCCAATTTCAGGTTCGCACGGTTTATAGTTCTTGAGCTAGTCTGTTCACACACACACACACACACACACACACACACACACACACACACACACACACACACACACACACACACACACACACACACACACACACACACACAGACACACACACACAGACCATGTCGCGGGTTTTGGTCATTTCGACTCAGGGGACCCCAAAACGTGTATTTCCGTTGAAAACCGGAAGTCGAAATTTTTCACGATCGCAATACTTCCACTTACTATATATTACATATATAGGTAAGTGAAAGTAAAAAAAAAGTCAGTGTTGCCATAAGCTTTTGTAACTTTATGGACAAATTCATTTGAATTCGGTTTTTCTTTTTTCTTAGTATATATATTCCATTCAACCATGTATTTCAAAATCGGGTATAATTTACTTTCGGAAAGTTCAGAAACGGACAGTATTATTATTTTAAAATCATATAAATAGGTTTGAAATCAATTGTTATATTAAACATTGTTTTTTACTTTCTTTATTTTTATTCCTTTAGTGTAATCCACTGGAGCATTATTTTTTTAAATATCAATATAAAGATAATTACCTACTAGCTAAAATATTAAATACAATTATTAGTTAATTTATTGAAAATAAGTTGTTTTATAACGATTTTTTTTTTTATCGTCTCTTTTTTTTATCATAAATAAAAATCCTAATTTAAATGTTTGCATTACTGGATTCATAAAAAAACAATGCGAAATCAGGGTTGATCTGCGGTTTTGAGGTTTGAAAATAAAAAAAAATAGAAATTATTTTCTATCGTTGAAACCGGTGATTTTATTATAACAGTATGTAATTGGTTTATAATGATAAGATATTAATAGTTTAACAACTTCCGTGACGAAATATAAATAGTTTTTGTTTGAATATTATTATCCTTAATTGCTAATATTTATCTCGGCCATATCTCGGAACCGGTTATCTAGAGGGGACAGTGTTTTTATCTCGTCAGAAACAATTTATCATCGTTATATCATCGTGTTTCGGTACGGCGTTGATTTAGTTTCAGGGAATTCAATCAAATTTAGTTGTATTTAGTTTATGATCACATGTTGTGGTGTTTTCAAACCTCCAGATTGTTGCTTTCACACATAGTACGTCATTTATAATATTGTTTTATGACTACATGGATGTCATCTAGCAACAGTCTATATTATTTCACACTTCATTAGCATTAAAACAGTCCAAAAAAAAAAAATGAACTACTTTTGAACAGATGACCCTTTTTGGCGTTTATTTATCTCCGAAGAGCGAGTTAAGAAGAGTTACAAAAGCTGAGAAGAGTAAAACGGATCAAAGCCCTTTTCAACCGAAAAATATGCGATGAGATTTGGATATCACGCTTACTGAATCTCACAAAAAAAGGTCAGGCCTAGAAGCCACTCTTCAAAAGTAGTCCCAAAAAATATAGGTTACTATTATACCTCTTACTTCGAAAACGGACATGCGCAGTCGTTGAACCATCCTTACGCATCTGTTAGTGTCCAGGACACATTGTCGGAACAAATTTAATCTAATCTCTTTATAAAATGTCGAGGAGTCCCCTATGTGATTAAAATGTACCCCTTAATAGTTCTGTATATAAGGCTTCAATACTGTGAAATATATATTGTATACTTACTGCCCTATTTAGCAGTTGTTTTTTTAAAATACCCAATTTTATCCTGATATACTTTATACTTTTTGTTGGCTTACTGCCAATGAAATAAGTTCTTCATGTAGCTGGACAACAGTAGAATATGTAGGCTGTTAGTGGTATATAAATTATGTTGGTCAAGGGGCGAAGACCGCTTTTACAGTCGCACGCAATCCTTTCTCTAATTATCCAGTTTGTCCTCAGTCTACCGTCTGTCGGGTGGTTTTTCTACTGCACGCGGCTTCTTCCTGGCAACATTTAAAACTTATGTATGTATATATTTATGTATTTAATATATTTGTTTAAATATCATACCTTACATCTTAAATATTATGTAAAACTGTGAAAAGATATATAAAAGAAGTGACTTTATTTTGAAAATCAAAATGTTTTTTCTATTGACAATATAATTTAGCATTCATTATAACGCACCTTCGGGACTACCATAACTCCAAATAACCTATACCAAAGAAAATTACATTTCTATTGTCTCATTTTAATCTAAAAACCCGCTCTTTGTTAATTCAATACTCATCCTAACAATCCTCAGAGGCGTCTGAAAACAAGATGGTCTAGAGATCTACTAAATAAAAACAATACTCGAGTGCTACCAATGAATGGGTAGTCTCTCCACAAGCCT
Organism: Aelia acuminata; assembly: GCA_911387785.2. Classification (NCBI taxonomy): domain Eukaryota; kingdom Metazoa; phylum Arthropoda; class Insecta; order Hemiptera; family Pentatomidae; genus Aelia; species Aelia acuminata. The sequence goes on along the minus strand of OU426982.1, from coordinate 111,955,443 downwards.
CGTCATTAATTTACTTATAGTTACTTATTGTATTGTTTGTTTGTTTGTTTGTTTAACGTCCATTTTTATGCTACTAAGGCTAATCGGACGATGCTACAGTGGGAGTCCTAAATTTTGCCTATCCAGGTATAATTAGGATAGGGATCTTTAACGAGTACCTGACATCGTACAGGCTCGGGACCTCCATTTTACGTCCTATCCGAGGGACGGCATAGCTAAGGATTTTTTACTCCCATTAAAAAATCCTAGGGTCACCGCTGGAATTGAACCCATGATCTTTAGTATTGTAGGTTGCCATGCTAACCACAACACCACAGGTGACCCCACTTATTGTATTGATATTATACAATATATCAATCAAAATATATTTTAAATTTATTTATTGATATTTACTTATTGTATTGATATTATACAATTGTAAATATCAATAAATAAATTTAAAATATTTTTTGAAGCATTACGATTTTTTAAAAATATCAAATCAACAAAACACTTAAATTAATAAATGTAAAACACTTATATTAATTTATAAAAACCCTTATAAAGCGTGGAAATGCATAAGGGTATAAGTGCCCTAGGAAATTTTTACAGAAATGATATGACTCATACCCTCTAGGGTGAACTACGTTGTGTAGACGTTAAATCTAAAATTTCCCCACCAATTCCCCAGTATGTAGACCAGCTAGAGTGATTTCAAGACAAAAAATAAAACTTTTTCAAAGAAATATAGTCATGCATTGAGGGTGCAACATCATGTCGATTAGGTATATTTTTATTATATTTTATACAAACCTTAAACATTGTTCCTTCTTGAATTATTCAGCATCTTTTTTATTTAGCCAACGTTCTACAAGTAAAGAACATGATTTTTTTTTTTCTTCTGGGCGGTGTTCTCTGTATTTTCCTAAAGTGCCTCTTAAGCGATGCTTCTTAATGGTTCTTAAGTACACATTAAAGTATATTTTCTTCTTCTTAATTTTTTCCCCTATCTTGTTTGCAATTCAGCCTCTTAACCAACAACTTGCCATCTATTATGACCCTCATTGTCTAGCCCGTCAGTCGCTACGCTTCTCAGATGCAGTGCATAGGTAAGCGTCTGTGATTCCTTATGTATTGTCAGCATCTTTACACATAATATTTCATGATGGATGAATGTTGAATTTTGTTAGTTTAAGTATTAAAATGTTAAGCTGTGCATATGTAGTCATAAGTTGTGACTTTAACGTATCGTCCTCTCCTTTCAATCTTTTCAAAAACGTCATATTAAAAAAAAAAAAATTTTTTAGTGAAGTAAAATGTTTTCAGAAAAGGTATAAAGCTTCCGATTGAACTCTTTCTTATGCAGCAAACCGTTTTAGATGACTTTTTTTTTTTTTATTGAGAAAAACATATGATAATATTCAACTATTTCAGCGCATTCATATTCATATTACCGATTTTTGAGATATGACGTTGTTGAGGGGTGAGCGATATGATCTTTTTCTTCACTTCTACTTGACCAGTTCTGGCGATATTTATCAAGAAAAAAATTTAAACACTGACCTTGTTACAAAAATATCTTATTAATTTCTATCATGTGGACTTTTTGGACGTTTAGAGTTGAACTGTGGAAATCTGAGTTTGACAATTTTTTCTCATTATAAATCTAAGTCCATCTAAAGTTCTAAATACTAATATTTTTATTATTAATTTCTTAAAGTTGGCCCCGTTATAGCGTGTGATGATTGTAATTAGTGATTTTATCATATTTATCACTACCACATAATAGTAATTATTAGTGATAATAGTTTATAAGTTATAAGCTATCCTGCCTGAGTTGGCCGTTGGACCTCTAAACAATTTATTTGTTCCTCCATCACAGTTGTGAATTTCAATTAATAATTCAATTATAAATACTTTCGTTCGGCGGGACTAGTCTATTTTTCGCCATCTTGTTTTTAACATGACAAACACTGATAAAGCCTAGCTTCTTTGAGGAATTTGAAATATGTAACATATACATTTATATAACTTAATACAAAAAAAGTGAATGGAAAAATAAGAAAAAGAGTGTTGTTAATTTTTAATTGTATTTACGATGTGAAAAATTGCGTTATGGTATTATAAATAGTAATAAATAGAGGGCCCTCTACTTTACAAAGTAACAACAACTTAAAAACAGCTATTGATAATAGAAGAATTTAGGCCAAAAAATTACTAGATATAAACTGTATCAATATGCTTGAAGATGTTTTTATAACTAAAAACAAACAAAGAAGCTTATTGTCTCAGAAATTATCCTCTTGAATTTTCACAAAAGGGTTCATGCAGGCAAATAATAATAAAGAAAGAAGGTAGGTTCCACGGCTAAAGAGTAGATTTGCATATTTGCCGTAAAATACGTAAGTACCCAGCTAAATTTGAATATTTATTATTTTTGTTTCTACAGGGTTATGGTGAATTCATCCTTATTACCATTTACTGTAACGTAACCCATATCTTTTTGCAGTGTATAAAGGGACGGTCATTCCGCATCCCTCTAACCTGTTGTCCCTTCTCCCTACCATTTCCCTTAGATAGCGTACCCTCCCATTTGTTTACCCAATCTGATAGATCCTCTCTGGCTGTCCCCTAATCTTTTCTTGGATCCTCCTCAGTTTGGAAGGATCCCGAACAAACCCGGAGCGGTGGGCAAAGCCTCATATTGTTCCCCCGAACAAAGACTTCTCCCTGAGCCTAGCCATTGTCTGACCTAACTACATAAGACATAGCTCTGTACATTACCCCCTTCATTGTGACCACCGCAGCGGAAAACATTCGATTGGGCCTGTATAAAAATTATGCTTCCTCCCAGCGTCCATTGTCAGAAGGCCAACCTCTATTTACGATTATTGTTTCCCATTGTCATGCCCGATTAACCATTTAGAATATGCTCGCCGTGTATTGTACCCTGGATATCGGCGTATCCCACCTCCATGTTATTTCCGAGTTTCCTCCGAATAATACTTTAATTAAGATAGCCTTGACTCTAAGACATACACCACATTCTTTTGGTTGGCGCCCGTACTGAAACAATCATAAAATAGGACGATAAATACTAAAGTAGCTATGTGCGTTTTTGATGTTTTTAAAAAACACTAACACTTGGTTGAAAAGTAACAACTGTTTGAAAACTGTCGTTACTTCGACAACAAAATATTAGAAGATGAAAACTCCTGACTAAAGTTTTCGATCATACAGCTTCATTGTTTTCTAATATGTTGCTGTGTTAGAGAAAAACATTCAGGTTGTGGCTAGCATAGTAGCCTCCAATTCTAAAGGTCGCGGTTTAAAACCTGCGGTGGCCCTAGTATTTTTTAAAGGTATTAAACAATCCTTGGCTATGCCATCCTTCTGATGGGACGTAAAATGGAGGTCCCGAGCCTGTATGACATCAGGTACTCGTTAAAGTCCCCTATCCTAATCCTTCCTGGGTAAGCAAAATTTAATACTCCGATAAATCGTCCGATAATCCTTAGTGGCATGATGGGACGTTAAACAAACTAACCTTACATCAGTTGAGTCTTAAAATGAGAAATGTAGGAAGTTCAAAAATTTCAACTGCTTGGGACTATTTATAAAACAGTTGATTTCGTTTTAGTAAAAAAAAACAAAAAAAACACCACAACAAAAAAAAAAAAAAAAAAGTTTTTCCAAACAGTGCTGTAGAAAAATCCGGTTTTTCAATTTATTTTACTTTTCTAATTCATTATTCTAGCGGCTCTTAAAGTGTGGGCTGATAAAATTTTTGGTGGTTGAGCGGAGGGGTAAACCTTAGTTTAAAAAATAATAATAATAAAATTTTGTATGGAAATTAAATGAATTGAAAAAATAATAATTATTTTAACATTGAAGCTATTTTACCCAATAGGAATAAGCTTTGAACGTGTAAATATTATTAGAATTACAAGTTAAAGTAAAAGAGTCATAAAAAAAGAATTCCAGGTAGAGGATGGCTGGATATAAAAAGTTCGAGAATACATCCTTCCCTCAACGATGCATTTAAAGTTTAAATAATTTAAAATCCCGATACTCATATTTCTCTATTTTTTTTTTTTTAATGTACTGGTTTATTATGCGTTTTACATTATTAGAATACCCGCTTTTAGAAAAAAAAAATAAAAAAGAATGAGTTGTTTAAGGAGTTAAATTCTCAAGCCTTCAATCAATGAAATCTCCCCTATATGAAATCTAAAGGAATTTTTCAAAATTTCAAAAATTTCTTGACACTTGTAGTAGTAGCGGGTGTATGTTTTTTATAGCCATCCATGGATACAATTAAAAGTACCAATCGGTAGTTTGAAAATCCCGACATATTCAGAAAAAAAAAGTTTTTATTTTTTTCACTAAGGGATTCATAACTGCGATTAATTTCTCCGGGACATTTCTCTCAATAGAATACATAATTAGAAATTATCTTTAATTATATGTCTCTTTAAATTCTAAGTTATATGTTTCGGTATTAGAAGAGCCCAAAAATTGTATTATTATTTTTCAGTCGTGTTGCGTTTCTTAAACGACTGATTGACACATTTTATTGAAAATAATTTATGTTGTGTAAAAATTAATAATTCAGCCGTGTTCATCGTGGTATAAAGTAAATTAATAAAAATTTAAACGGATGACGATTGTTGTTGACTGATAATTGAATAGAACACACGCAACTAATAAGGTTTTTTTTTTTAATTATATATAATGTGGAAAAGTACGGCTGAATAAATTTCCATTGTGAATAATGTGAACTTTAGCTTTTTCTGCATTCCGTGAACAACTCTCATGCGGCCTAGTTCCTTGTTACTATCAATTCGTCACGAGAATTGTGACTTGTTTAAATCAAGGTCTCTCTAGCCTAACTGGGGGCTGTGGTGTTTATTTAAAAGTATTATGTCATCGTATGGCATTATTTACTTTTAAAACATAAAAAACTAGTTTATTTTTTAAAATAATTTCGATAACAGTGATTTGTATTCTGTGTGTTGATCTAGAGGCACACACCAGTGATTTATTTTAATTCGTAACGCCAATTTAAAAATTAATTTCTTTGAGATTGCATGCGTTTGTGCAATAATTGTTTTTTTATTTAAGAGTTTTTAAAAGTTAAACAATTACCACGCATAAAAATATGGCCAAAAACAATTTCAATAATGACAAAAAACGGTATTAGTGCCTTAAATCATTAAACTTGGATATGATTATTTAATTAAGGTTAAAGTTGTTTAACATTTTAATGGTAATAGCATTTTCAAATCAAAATACTGATATGATAATTTTTATTAACTGTAAATCCATATACTGAATAAAATTAGGTTTTTTAATTTTGGCTTATCTTTAATTCAATGAATTGAGTTAAAGCATTAAGTACTATCTCCTTATAAAAAGCCATGCTTGATGCACTCTTTTAATTATATTATTCATTCATTGAAAACCGTTAATTGCAAAAGGAATAACGGTTGATGGAAATCGCTACCGGTTTAAAAGCTTAATTTTTTTTTTATAATTGTTCTTATTTATAATTTTGTTTATTTATAATTGTGTTTATTTATAAACGTATAGATTTTTTCTAAAAATTATTGTAAGCTTAATATATTTCCTTTTAAACGTTACACAGATTATTAAGAAGAAATAATGGTGTGAATGTCCTTGCATGAAGTACGGGTATCTTCGTCATTAATGAGTTGTGATAACGCATAACTAGTTTCTCGCTTTATTTTTTTGAACTACTTTATTCCTATTTAGGTCTCAGTGCTTGTTAGAATACTACACATCACTTAAAATTCTGAGAAGGGAAATACACTACAGATACGTATGTACGTACGTATCATTATGAATATTTAATAAACGTAAGACGAAAAAACTTGGAATGTTCACGTAGGACTAAATGGAACTAATATTTAAAAAATATTTTGGCAGTTAAAACCTTTATTTTTATTTATGTTATTAATTATTAAGAAGTTAATGAATTTCTGTTGACATAGTCCACCTTGAGTTTACTAGTTTTACGTTTCAACAAGAGTTACTTTAGACTCCAGTGCTTAGTTAATTATTGATAAAATATTATGAAATAAATAAATGTTTTAAATTGCTATGTATTGTGGATGCTGCCATGATAGGAAAAGTAAATTGAATTAATAATTTAATATCAAAATTTGTAAAGTACTGTATATGGGCAACCCGGTGGTCAGTTTTACCTGAAGGCGGGTAGGTCTTGGAAATACCCCTTGTAAGTATTGGGGCAATAAACCTTCTGTTAGAAATTCAAAATAAGCAAAGCTTAGGACCGACAATGCTGCCGACAAACACCTAGGGAAATACCTAAGAAGATTGCTAGAGAAATTTGTAGCCATAAACCCTGGTTTTGCCCCGGCAAAGAGGCCGCTGGGAAACACGTTTAATATAGAAAGGAAGGGAAATTTTAGGCAGCCAGCCAATCAGACGAAGTCTGGAACCAACCAGCCAGCCAATCAGAAGAAGTCTGAAGAGAGTGGGGGAAAGAGGACTTATACGGTGAAGAAGGAGGCTCAGGAGTTGGGGTGGAGAGTGAGTTCGGAGGTGGACAGAGGTCGGGGGAGTGTGCCAAGAGGGCGAGAGTGGAACGAGAAGGGCAGAGGACCAGATAGGCAGGAGCGGAGAGTCCAGATTTCCGAGAGAGACCGAGATGGGATGCTGTGCTGAGTCAGAGAGCGTCAGAGATGGCAGGGACTGATCCAGCAGACAGGCCAGAGACAACACCAGAGAGTGCCCACCAGATAAGGTTAATACAACATATACAGTACTAGTTGTAATATTGTGTGGTCAGTATTTATTAAATAATGTTAAATTGCCAGTCAGCATCCATTAACTAATTTGTGACAATAAAACATCTTTATATGATATATAAGAGGGGGTATAAATGATTTACGCTATTGCTCAATAAAATCAAAGATATAATTCAATTTAGATTTGTTTATTTATTATCATTTACCCTATGCCACAGGTTTATTAAAATAAAATAGAATTGGTAAACACGTCACCGTTGGAAAAGTATCCAATTTACATTAAGGCGATTTAACTGCATTAATTACAATATCAATTAGATATATGCCGTTTCTGGTAACCCCCACCCGCCTTAGAAAAGCGGGAGACCGGAAACGTAGCAATTAAAATGGCATCCCTTGTGGGGACGTACTTACCAATTTGTTCATATCATTAGTTGACATTGCTTGTTAAATTATACAAAGTGGCATAAGGGCGAATATTTGTAAGGTTTGATAAATTTCTTTAATCTAACAAATTCTCCAGGATTTCGCTTTAAACATTTGCTCCGTTTTCTCGTGCTCTCTTTCCTTAGTGTTATATTAGTGATGTGTGTGAGGAAGGCTGTCCTTATACTTCTTATTGTACGGTCTTATTATAAGTGGCTTGTTTTTTGTGTTATATTTAACCAGTGCTTGCGTTTAACCCTACCGCGGAGGTTTCAATAGATATTAGAGGGATAATATCCGCGCACCATATTTTGATATGGCTTTGAGGGTAGAAAACGAGAAACTACCACAGCCGAATACGGGGTTGACTGAAGGAATAGCAATCCCACATCCAGAAGCAACTCAGCCACAGACCATGGAGAAAACAGAAGAAAATAGCCTCAGCCCAGAAGAAATGTTACGGCATCTAATAAAAGAGATGAAGAAAAATCAAGAAGAAAGACATAAAGAGCTAAAGGGAATAATAGAAGAGCATAATAAACACCTACAGGAAATAAGTGAAGCTCTACACACAACGAACCTGGAATCGTCTGCAAAACGTTTAACTAAACCTGATGAGGATCAAAAACTAAACAGAAAGGAACAGAAACCACTCCTAGCTGGAAGTGAAGATATGAATAAGTGTGCAGAAGATGATGCCCATAAAACAGTAGAAAATTATATTAATGGACCCCATGCGACCAATTGTATGGAAACTGGACCGAACGAGATTACTGCTCGGGAAAATGTTGAAATTATAAGTGACGAATCTCCGAGGGAAGGAATGGTTCCTAATGCTCAATCAGAAAGTGGTGACATTGAGACTAATTCCGACGGGCAAGATAAGGTTCTCTTTAAAGTTGAAGATGAAACGAAGAATCTTCAAAAAGAAACCATTCAAGAGAATTTACCAATCCCTCAATCTCAGGTAGAAACTCTTGAGTCTTGCCAAGTACGTGAGGAAGTTGATATGAGCCATGAAAAGGTTGAAGACAAAGAGAAGGACCGACCTAAGGCGATTGCTAATGAAGAGTACTATTTAGACCTCACAGAATTTGTAAAATTAATTAGTCCTTATAAGTCACTTCCAAGAGCAGATCACGTAAACCCGCTTAGTATGACCATAAAGCAATTCCCAGGAAATAAAGAGAATGCCAATTATCGAGCCAGAACATATATATATCTTAAGGATTCGCCAACGGAGCCAATCACCTTCCTGTTTTTGCTATTTGGCTTCTATATGAATTATTTGGTCTTGAACCATGTAAATAAGAAGCGCGTACGGTGTTATAATAAGACACGGTAGTCTTTATCCCAGACCAGGGGATAAAAAGGGTTTCCATCTAGCGTCCCTTCCGTTGACGAGCTAAAGGGTCCTGGCGAAGCCGTCGTCAGGTCAACCCGTTCTGGATCAATGTAAATAATTTTTGTAAATATAATTGTAAATATTTTTATGTAAATAAGTTTATTTTTTAAATTTAGGAATTGATAGTTTTAGAGTTTCAACTACATTAACTTAATAATAAACGGTTAAGTGGATCTCAGTGTTAATTCTTTTGATTGAAAATAAAAAATAAAAAAAATATTAAAATTCATTTAGTAGAATGATTCAAAATAAAAGTGACATGTTCTTAAACAACGGTTTACAAAATGAGATTTGATTAATAAATGCAAAATGAAATATACGGTAAATTACCTATCAATGAGAAAATTAAAATGTTAAAGTTTGAATTTGTTTAAGCCACCTTTTCCACCTAAAAACTGGTAATAATCATTTATCTTAAATTGCCTTAATTGTGTAGTTCCTATGAGCAGCCCCCCAATAATAACATTTAATAACGGATCAAATTTTGTATTTTTGTATTTTTGTATATCCTAATTGGATTATTGTCAGCAATTATTGTACTTTTTTATTTTGGAGTAGACAGAGGTCCTCCATCACCCCTGAAGTCGGGTTATTGTTTTAATTGTGTCTAGTAGGGAAAAACCCTCAATGTGGAGCAGCCGTAGCGCCTCCAGGTATCCCTAAGATTATTTTTGAGGAGATACTGAAATCTTCAAGTACGCCCAGAATACTGAGGCAACAATTTTATTGATCCCTTTGTAAAAACATTTATTATTAGATAATTGATGGGGCTCATGGTGTAATTGATCCGAACATCCGGATAGGAAAATTAAAAATCTTATGTGGCCATAAATAGGAACTAGATTCGGTATCAGAGATAGAAATATTTTAAATAAGCGAAAACACTTATAGAATCCATTAAAATTTTAAAACTTGTAATTAATATGACCAAGCAAAACTTATTAATTAATAACTGATAAATAAAAATTGTGATTTGAATACACTGTTCATTTGCCAGAGTCATGATAAAAATTGTAATGTTGTAATATAGTAATTATCTGAGAACTGAGATTCATTTAATAGAATGTGTAAATACTTAATCCTGGATTGTGACATAAAAAAAAAAAAACCCAAGATGGTACTAGGGCAACCGATTTTTGTGAAAGTAGGAGGTTCACCGTTGTTTTTGTCAGCGTGCTATTAAGAAAGGAAATAAAAATACCGAATTAGACGTTATAATAATTAACCCTGAAAATAATTAAAATTAAACATTTATTTAAAATATAAAGATTCCCAACAAAAATGATTTTTAAAACTAGAGTGGGAAAGAATCCCAAATAGTAGAATCCTTTTTATCTTTGAAAAATGCTTGCCACACAATAAAATGATACTGTATAAACATTATGCTTCTTGTTTTTGTTGTTTGTGAATTAAGAAGTTTTTCAGGCAGAAGAACTCTGATCGCTATGTAAGTTATCTAGTAATTGTCTATGAAAAATTTATATATGAAAAAAAATATCGAAAAGATACTAATTTGTAACTATTGTAATATGAAGGGGTAATTACATGGAAGATCACAAGTTTTGTTATATTCTGCAACCATTCTGTAATTGTGAAATTTAGTTTTGAAGGTTGAGTCAAAATATTTTTAAATAGTAAACAAAAAACTTATATTGAGAATTGTTTTATTTTAGTTTTTGTTATGTAAATTGTAGCAATTGTAAATTTATTATCGTAGCTTGTTGTTTTACGAAAGGGTTTTGTTCATTTTTGTAATTATTTTATATGTTGTATTAAGTTGTTCAAGTGTTCAAGTAATGTTTTGTATGTTGTATGTTTTATATCATTTTGTTTTATTCCATGCTGAACAGTTAATTTTGTAGATAGGGTTTTACTTTACGGATCTAAACTGATTATTAAAAATATTTTTAAAAGTATGTTAAAAGAAAAATCAATAAACATACGTTTATTAATTTTTCTTTCCCTTGACACTAGGAGAATGCTATGTATTGTGGATGCTGCCATGATAGGAAAAGTAAATTGAATTAATAATTTAATATCAAAATTTGTAAAGTACTGTATATGGGCAACCCGGTGGTCAGTTTTACCTGAAGGCGGGTAGGTCTTGGAAATACCCCTTGTAAGTATTGGGGCAATAAACCTTCTGTTAGAAATTCAAAATAAGCAAAGCTTAGGACCGACAATGCTGCCGACAAACACCTAGGGAAATACCTAAGAAGATTGCTAGAGAAATTTGTAGCCATAAACCCTGGTTTTGCCCCGGCAAAGAGGCCGCTGGGAAACACGTTTAATATAGAAAGGAAGGGAAATTTTAGGCAGCCAGCCAATCAGACGAAGTCTGGAACCAACCAGCCAGCCAATCAGAAGAAGTCTGAAGAGAGTGGGGGAAAGAGGACTTATACGGTGAAGGAGGCTCAGGAGTTGGGGTGGAGAGTGAGTTCGGAGGTGGACAGAGGTCGGGGGAGTGTGCCAAGAGGGCGAGAGTGGAACGAGAAGGGCAGAGGACCAGATAGGCAGGAGCGGAGAGTCCAGATTTCCGAGAGAGACCGAGATGGGATGCTGTGCTGAGTCAGAGAGCGTCAGAGATGGCAGGGACTGATCCAGCAGACAGGCCAGAGACAACACCAGAGAGTGCCCACCAGATAAGGTTAATACAACATATACAGTACTAGTTGTAATATTGTGTGGTCAGTATTTATTAAATAATGTTAAATTGCCAGTCAGCATCCATTAACTAATTTGTGACAATAAAACATCTTTATATGATATATAAGAGGGGGTATAAATGATTTACGCTATTGCTCAATAAAATCAAAGATATAATTCAATTTAGATTTGTTTATTTATTATCATTTACCCTATGCCACAGGTTTATTAAAATAAAATAGAATTGGTAAACACGTCACCGTTGGAAAAGTATCCAATTTACATTAAGGCGATTTAACTGCATTAATTACAATATCAATTAGATATATGCCGTTTCTGGTAACCCCCACCCGCCTTAGAAAAGCGGGAGACCGGAAACGTAGCAAAATTTAATTATTTAACATTATTTAAAACTTTGTTGTATAAATCCTATAAGGTTAAATGGCTTCAGTCGCGGGTTCGCAGCCCTGCACGGGATTTTTAAAGGAGTGGATAACAATTGGTTATACCATCCTGAGCCTAGAATAGCGGTACCAAGCCTGTGCGATCTTGAAGTTTCCTACTCTAACTAAAGCTGGAAAAATTCAGCGCTCCTACTGTGGCATCGCCCTCTCAGACATTAAATAAGTGACGTTAAGTAAATAAAAATATTATTGCAAACTCCCTATCCTGACATGCCTTACTTTAAAGGAAAGCATTTCTTAGAACAGTCTTCTACCCTAAAATATAATATTTAAAGTACCATTTCCCTGTCTAATTCAGAATTTAAAAAAAAAAAAAAAATTGTGTTGTCTCAAATTAAATTCAGTTTAACTTTCTAAACCATATTGGGATTTTTCCTGAAGCATTTTATAATTTTCAATATCATAGTGAGATTTTTCCACAACATATTAATAAAATTTCTAACACCATGATATTTATAATTAATAGATTATGTTTAAATAATTATCTTTTCATTTTTATTTTTAAAAAAAGTCATTACATCTCTTTAATGAAATGAAAATAAAAATAAACAAAACCTACTGGATTCCTGAGCAAATTAAGTTTCACATAAGAGGAAAGAATTGATCGAAACATTGCCTTTAATCAATAGAAATGTAAATTTAAAAAAAAAGAAAAATTGCATATTAGTGTAGTGAGCGATTAAAAACTAAAACTGAATAAAGTAGATAACCTATAGATAATATGAATAAAAGATATAACCTAATGGAATGTATATCGAAAATAAAGTGTTCATATAATATTTCTGTTTAGAAAAATAGTAGATTTTCAACCGAATTCGAAAAAGGAGAAGTTACTCAACTTGATAAGGAAGTGCCTCTTTTTTTATTTTTTTATATAAAGAAATTTCGTAAGTGTAGGAAAGGAATATAACAGTTTAATGAATATAACAGTTTAATGAATATAACAGTTTAAAGGAATATAACAGCTTAATGAAATATATATATAGAAAATAAAAAGTTCGTATTTTCCAAATAGAAATTTTTTTTAAATGGCTTTCTGGAACTCTGGACGCTGGACTCTTCCAGGTTTCGAAACTTTCGACTAATACTGAAACTGAAGTTTGTAGTTGATGTTACAAATTTTGTTCTAATCATGATTAATTTTGGTATATTTTTCTGTATTATTATATTTTAAAGTTATTCTTTCATTCCACCTATCCCACGACTCATTGAGCGAAGCCGGGCACCTCAGTTAGTAGTAACTATATCTACAGAATTCCATAAAAAATAAAAAATAACCTATATAAATTCTTAAATTGATTTGGAAAAATCTTAATTTTAAATGAAAAATTCAAAATTAGGTTTGGAAAAATCCCCATTCAGTTTGGAAATGACTAAATATTATTTTGAGCAATCCCTATTTGGTTTGGAAAATATTACAATTCTATTTGGAAACTATTACATCATTAGTTTTAATCGCAACCTTTTTCGGTGTGCCTTCGGAAATCTTGACTTTCAAATCACTATTGCACATGAAAATGCCATTTATTAAGAAACTATCTATGCATCTTCTTGTGATCTGACTTATAAGAGTGAGTTTAGGCCATGAGAATGAACGTTAAATAGCAACGGGGCGCGTGGTGAACTACCGTTGGCGTCGCAATCGGTAGTTAGGTTCCAGCGATTAAATCCATCAACCGTGTCAAAAGACCGTGCTCAAATCAACGGACTTTATCAACACCTTTACGTTGGGGTCAGGGGTCAGCATGATGGATGCTCTCTCATTTGCTCTTAAATGTTACTTCTCGAACGGGAACAAATGTGTCCTCCATATTTTTCCAAAGCTAAGTTTATTTTATTTTTTCTTTTAGTCTTTTACCTATTATTTGCTTCTCGACTTGTCAATTCAAACGTTTATTGAAAGAAAAAAAAAATAACGATTAAATGTAAAAATTAGAACTCGAAATGTGAGGTTATTTTCACCTTAAACAAATAGCTTAAAATCCTATGTGTAATTATAATTTAAAATAAATATTAGTCATACAAAAGTTGGATTGATGGTATAATGTATATTGTTTAATCTGTTTATGTGATTAATTTAATGGATATATATTGTTTAATCACTAAAAAAAAAGTATGTGTTAATTGAATTTTTCTTTAAGTAATATTACTTATTTGTTTTAAACGTCTTGAATAATAAAAATTTTGAAAAAATCCTGATCCTTGTTTGGAAGATTGGAAATTGTGTTCGAAGCAAAGATATAAAGTAATATATTAATATATGAAAAAAACTAATTGGGCCGTTGTATGAAAATATATATAAAAAAAATAATTTGTTGTAGTCAAAGCATCCACAAAGGTATAGATAGTCATGTAATTCATGATGAATAGGATATATTTACTTTCAGTACAATTTTATTATTTGAGAAAATTATTATATCAATTTTTTGAAAATATTTTTCGTAAATTGTAATTTTTGTTATATTGTAGTATCCGGATGGAATTTTTATAATGTCTTACGAGAGAAGTATTATTATTATTATTGATTTTATTGTAAGCCGAATAAAAAAAGATAGTATGTCCAAACATCATTGAATCAATTTTCACTTAATTTTATGAGAAGTGCGATTGTATAAATGGAAAAAAAAAATCTGTTATTTAACTACTCTTGAAGCGCTCCTCGTTTCGTCTAGCAGACGGGACGGGATCAATAAGATGGGGCTGGGTCGGGTTGAGCAGTCGGCAGTTCGCTATTCAACTCTCGGCCGGCTCAACAGACAATTTACCGGCCTACTCCGAACCGAAACGGCAATTTAAACATACACTTACTAACAAAAGTCTCTGCACACCCTCCAGCTTTTTTTTTATTTTACCTAAAGATAGGTTACGAGCCAGATATTGGCAATGAAACTCACACATTTTTTACATAATTTAATCTATTTTAATTAACAATAATCAAATTTAGTAAAATTTATTTAACTTATAATTTATGAGGAAAATTACATAAAATGTCAGAATATTGATGCGCCAAAAGTCTCTGCACACACCATTTTTCTTCAACTTGAAGCTTAATTATTGATACCAAATCAACTTTAATAGGTAGTCGTTCCTACCTTATTTCTTATCACTTCTCATAATCTATTTGGCATGGTGTGAACTAGTTTTTTCTAGTTTCTGGAGTAATTTTACCCCACAATTCCTTTAGCAATCTTTTTAAGTGGTCTTTGTTCTTTATTTTAATTTTTACTTTCTGACGGCCTAGTTGATCCCACAGATGTTGTATTGGATTAAGATTAGGAGATTAGGGAGGTGTTTTAAGTTGCGGTAGAGCATTGTAGAGCAACTATTCTTGAACTTTCCGCGCTGTCGTTATCTTGTTGAAAAATGAATTTTTCCTGGAGATCAAACTTCATTAAACTTTCCGGTTAATTACTCCTCAAAATATTTATATAAACGTGTTGGTCCATTATTCCGTCGATAAATTTCAAATTACCAACTCTAGCAGCACACATACACCCCCAAACCAAAACACTCCCTCCACCATGTTTCACAATACCAACTATGGTTTTTTCCAGGGGCTCTTTGTTAGGTTTTCTCAAAACTTTCCCCCTTCCATTTGATCCATGAATGTTAAATTTACTCTCGTCAATAAATAAAACACGTTCCCAGAACTATAAGGGCTTGTTTACATGTTCCTTTGCGAACTGCAGTTTCAATATCCGGTTCGTTTACTAATGAATGGCTTACACCTAGCCTTACGCACATCATAGCCATCTTTCTTTAGGGTTCTTCTAATCGTTTGTGCAGATACCCCAATCTTGTAATTTTCTTACACCATACCTGCTAAATTTAGAGCACTCGTGTGGGGTTCTTCGGCCAAAGTCCTTATGATAGCCCTCTTGTGGTGAGCTTGGACTACGGGGGGCGGCCAGAGCGGTATCTACTTTCCATTGTACCCAGTTTTTCATACCGTTTTAGAACATACCTTACCGTATTATAGCCCCTGTTGACGATTTGTCCTATTTACCTGTATGAGTTGTATGAGTTTCCTTAAATTTACAATTTGGTCGGGAATCGGTGTTAGAACCTCCATTTTTTATCACACTCTTAACTGTTTGGGCCTAAATGAACACTGGCAAGTTAGGATTAGCCGGAGGATGAATGGGATAATGTGCAAACTGTATATATATCAGTATCTTGGCTAATTCCACTGCGTGCAGAGACTTTTGGCGCATCAATATTTTGACATTTTATGTAATTTTCCTCATAAATTATAAGTTAAATAAATTATAATTAATGTAATTGTTGGTCACTTTTACTTTAGAATAACTAGAGACCGATATGCACAGTACGGATGCTAGAACAACACTCTATTCTAAAGTAAAAGTGGTTTATGGTCCTCTGTTTCTTATAATTTTTTACATAGTGGAAGATATATAACTAAGACTGAACATAGTGAAAGTTGGTGAAATTTGATGCAGCCGTTGCGCCGTAAGTAAAGAGGAAATCTATTCAATTTCCATCCCTAATACAAGGAATAGTGGGGAGCCTCAAGCTGGACAGTAAATATTATTGTCCACTGTTCCTGTCCACTGTTATAGATTAAGACTGTTTATAGACTATTTATGATACAGTTATTTACTACGGAGCCTGCGTTTGTTTATAAGTCATATTTTTATTATATCTTTAAAATTATTTTTATAAAAAAATATTTTAAGTATTTGAATGCCTCCTAAGAATCAGGGCAAATCACCATTAAAAAACCGTCCTGTTTATTCTAAAAGAGTAAGAAGTTCACCAGAATTAACTGATAATAATACAAAAAGGACAAGTATGGCAACATCCGGCTCTTTAATTTCAGTAGATCGGGTGGCCCTCACGAAGGAAGACCTTATGAGTTCTATTTCATCTATTGTGAATACTGCCTTGGTACCTTTGAATGAAAACTATGCTTCGCTCACTGAACAGTTTAAATCTGTCAACGAGGGGCTTAAAGCCCTCTATGAAGATAATAAAAACCTACGTGAGGAAAATAATCTTCTCAAGGTGGAAATTAATAATATGAAACTGGCACTAGAGCGAACAGATAAAACTCTAGATAACATTGAAATGAAATCACGCCGTAATAATATTATTATTAGAGGTTTAAAATATAATGAAAATACAGATTTGAAGAAGCAGGTTATTGATTTCTGTCACGAGGTATTTAATGTGGAGATTAATGCTGATTTCTTTTCGGTGTTCCCTCTGGGGAGAATGGGATTAATTAACCGGCTTCTAATGGTATCATTTGTGCATTTTTCAGATAAATTATCAATAATGAAATGTCTAAAACGTCTCAAGGGTACGGGTCTCAGTATTCAAAACGATTTGCCGGATAATGTTAGACAAAAGCACTCTAAACTGTTGTTGATAAGGAGAGAGATTTTAAGGTTGAAGCCTGATGAAAAAATCTTTGTCAGAGCTGATCGCCTTTACATCAGACAACAGATCTTCGAGTGGTCGCAGAACCATGGCCTACAGTCCGGTGGCGAGCCTGGAGCGGTGAAGCTGAGTGAGGTCGTTGCTACTGATTTATCAAAGTTTTTATCCGATCTGCTGACCCAATCGCGACCGAATGAACGACTCCCCGCGCGGAATACTTCAACTGGTACGGTTTCTGCTGCCTCCGGTAGTTCTTCAGGGCTTCAAGCGACTACAAACTCCTGAGATGAGATTTCCAGTCGGGTCATCATTTAACAGGCGGTGTTAAAATAATTTTTTTGTTTTCTCTTTTAATGTTGCAGGTCTCAAGTCTAAAATAAGGGATCCTTTTTTCCTAAATTTTGTTAAAAAAGTTGATATTTTTCTTTTGTTAGAAACATTTTTAGTAAAAGAGGTTACCTAATACCTCTGGACAATTATTTTCATAATTATAACCTTTGTTTTTTATTCCGGCTGTAAATACCTCAGCTTTTGGAAGAGCCATGGGGGCGAGCTCTGTGGAATCAGATCCTCACTGGCAAATAAATTAGTTAATTTTGTGACCTGACTGAGCAATCTCTCCGTGATTTGCTGAACTCCGATACTTGTAGAGACCTGATATCAGTGGCTCGTTCTGCATGGCTCTATAGGTGCAGGAGTTTAATTACTAAAGGTATGCACTATTTTCATGACAAGTATTTCATTATTATGTTTAACTTTAATTATTAAGAAAATTATGTTTAGTCATTGTATACCTTCTTTTCTATCTCGTATTTTTTTTTTTCTTCTTTTTTTCTTTTCAACTTCAAACCATCTTTTACTATTACACTTATTTTTTCTTTTATACATTATTTTTTGTAAAATTTAAAAGAAAATATTAATTTGTTTTTGTATAGGCATTTTTTCTGTTGTAAAAACTATGTACTATTATTTTTTATAAGTAGTGAAATTAATTTTGCAATTGAGATTCTATTTTTATTTTATATTATTTTTCTCTTGCTATGTCAACACCACTCCGGCTGACGGGTACGTCCCAAGCCGTAAATGCTTTGGGTTTATTTTTTTGTAGTTTCTTTTTTATAAATAATAAAGCATTATTATTATTATTATTATTATTATTATTAATTGTTGGTCATTAAAATAGATTAAATTATGTAAAAAATATGTGAGTTTCGTTGCCCATATCTGGCTCATAAGGTATCTTTAGGTAAAATAAAAAAAAAGCTTGAGGGTGTGCAGAGACTTTTGTTAGTAAGTGTATATATTATTTGTGCATAAGCCATAATTTAATAAAATTTATTCTAATCTCTTGAGGATTCATAAATATATTGAATGTTTCCTTAAATAACTATACGAAAGTTTAAGCCAAAAAATATATGTACCAATAAATATATGTATTTATATTGCGTTACTTTTTTATATAAGTTTACAGAAATTATGTTAATAGTAAAAAATTTTACTAAATTACTTATGTTAATTTAAAAATAAAGGAAATCGGTATGTATTGGTAACTAAAAATTACTTTTAAATCTAACATTTCCTACCGAAAGAGAATTATTTTAAAAATAGGTCAAAAGCGTTTTGTGATAATACTTTTATTTTTGTTCGGTACCCCTACCTGGCCATGTGTGGCATACGGAGGATACTCTTCAGGTGTGATAATCTCAATCGTGATAATGGGTGATTTAATCTTGTAACGTGACATTTCCTCGTCAATCTTCTATTCATTGCCATGGCGTCCACTGAATTTCGTTTTGGGTTCCAAGCTATTAAGGAGGGGGGGGAGATTTAGAGTCAGACTCAGTTAATTTTTCAATCACAAGTTCTTGATATTTAAAAATTTAAATATTTTTTATATAATACTTAATAAAATAAAATAAGTTTTATGTTTTTTCTTATATTTTCTAGGGTGGGTTAGGGGGATCCCTTTGTCATTTCAAAGTATTTAGCCTCTGATTTTCCAAAGGAACGGTATAGATTGTCAATGGAGGGCGATTTATTCGTCTTAGTGAGGAATGTAAACCGATTTTTTTTAATTTTTATTTTTATTCACTATTTACTTAGTAAGCCAATGTTTCAATAAAATCAAATGATTCTGTAATTCGTATGTTGCATTATAATAACACTCATAGATTTTTGAATAAATGGTGTAAATTATATTTACATGGGCTTCATATACCTGTCAGATGCTTTAATCCCAGCCTACATGATATGTATTGAAGTTTTTCACCAGGTAGGGGGTACATGACTATATTTAAGCTGACGTCAATAAATATACTACCATCCCCCTCCCTAGTTGTGAAGAGGGTCCTACAGAAGGGACAAAGGTTCCCGACCCTTTTTGTACTGCACACCGCGGCACTTACTGTCCCTAACCAACGGTTTTTATAATCAAGTGTGTCGGCTCGACGCGCTTCAACCTATTGGTTATTCAGCTCTCACTAACTAATTAGCTTGGATCAAGTCCCTTAATTGGTAAATGGGAACCACTCGTGTGTATATAGCTCGATATGACGGGCTGCCTAACATAGGCAAAACATGTTGACTTCATTGCTAATCCTCTTATCTCTTGGTCAGAGCAAGATGTCTACGATAGATTTCATTTTCTATTTTAGGAGCTGGTTGTAGTAGTTAGTGGTTTCTGTGTACGTATTCTATACATTAAGGTATTTTCTTTCAGTCGCTCATATGTATCATAGGTACCATATGTATACATAGTATGGAAGCAACACATGAATAACGAATTCTACTTTTATTGCCTGTTCTGTCTATCGTGTAAATCCAACAGCAGATAAATGACTCCTTACAATGTAACAAAAGACTGAGTAAAATCAAATATATTTATTAAATGTGGACCTTACAAGACAAACTGTCTTATGCATTTTTCTCAATTTTGAGTAAATTTAAAAAAAAAAAAATGTCTTTAGTTCGATTTAGAAATTAATTTTTATTATTTATTTTTATTCGAAAAAAGGCACTTAGACGCCTTGCCGTCTAAGGTTGACAAATATTATATTTTGAATACATAACAAACATTTAAATAAATATTAAGATATTAATTCTAGTAATTAACATAGTAAGTTGAAGCTCGGAAATAAGTAACCAGGAGTTTCTTTCAAAAGTGTATCCTTTATTTAATTAGCCTACATTAAGATCTCAGCACGTGGGTCATCACTAGGGCTTGATGAGTCGTAAATTGTTTCACTGTTATTATAAAGAAAAATTCCATCTTAAACTCTAAAATCTTTATCATCCCAGAAGGATTAAAAATATAAAATAAAAAAGTCAACATTATATATTTATGCTTTAAAAAATAAAACGAAATTAAAAAATATTGAATAATATTGATATAGTGTATTACAGTGTCGTAAATTGATCATGATATCTAACTTTAAAGATTTTGGGTATCCTCAAGCTTATTTAATCTTTTTAATAAAGTCGAATTTCTATGTAAAGAAAATTTATGTTTTTTAATTAAGGAAATTAACGTGCAGAATCCTCAATATGTAGAAAGATAGTAAATTTTGATCCTTTTAATAATAATTAAAAAATATTAAAGTTTTAGCAAGGGGTTATTAAGAGAGCCACATATTATGTAAGTCAAATTAAATTAAATGTTATCAAAAAGGTAATAAATTAAACTATAGTTTATCAGCAAGTTTCCATAACTCATTATGGCATAAGAACAGCCAGTAACAGAATGGTTGTAATGTTCATGTAGATATGTTATAAGTGAAAAATTTTCATCAGAGATGCCTTTGGGTTAGGGAGAGATAGAAATAAAATTTGAGTTTCCTTCTTCATAAATTTATTTAGTTTTTTTTTTTTTTTATATACACGAGGATGATGGAAAATCTTTTTGCCCAACGTTGACATAACCAGACTCTCTATTATCCAACATAACCTTTAATAGTAAACTGTAATCCATGTCTGTTGTTTCTTAACCGGAAACATTAACAAAGGTCATGAATTCTTGAATTTATTTTTTATTTTTTTATTTTTGTAGTCGCTTCTACCCTAAAGAGTCATTGGCGTCTAATAGTGCTTTCAATCAATTTGGATAGTTCTGCGCGTTGAAGAAATTTGAATAGAGCGGTGACTCTTTGTTCTATGTCTTTCATAATTTACTTCAACGATTCAGAAAGACCAAATTTTTTCCGGTACTGATCGAATTTTTGGCAGTCTATCAGTAACTGTTGGACTGAAAGAGGGACATTATCACATTTTTCACATTTATTTTTATGAATTCATTTTTAAATAAAGCTTAATTATACCGTAATGTCACTTTTATTTGTACAGTGTCGGTAATGGATGGCTACCCTTTACCATATTGATATTAAACATATAGCTACCTGACCAGGGTCCCCTTTATTGCCTCTGGATGTAGTATCAAACAGAGCCTACAGCGCGATATGCCAGAAAATCGATTGGGATGACTCGATTATCGGCTTCCATTCCGACTGTATCTTTCAGGAGGTTCCCAAGCGATCATCTTCTGCCTTTTACGACGTCATTACGAGGGAAGCCATTAGGAGCACCCGAGCTGTAAACATGTTGGAGCTGTTCGCGCCCCGTGATGCGTATATTATTTTCAGCGTGGTCGACCCCTTCCATTCCGTTGTAATTGGTAGCTCTCGGGCTTCGGTCGTGCAATTAGTTTTACTTCAACGCAATATTATCGGTACGCTCCTGCCCTTTTTGAAATGTTTTATGACTCGTTGCGTGGATTCATTTTTGTTTATTGCACTCTTTGAACTGCACCGGGGAGTATTTGCTGCGTGATTTGTAAACGTTGTAAAGATTTCAAATATTAAAACCGTTTCCTACGTTTCAACCATGGTTTCAGGACTTCATCACGATTGACACGTCAAGTAATAGTTTTATGGACCGCAACTGCAACCATTTTCAGTACATTGCAACTGCCTACGGTCAACAAGGAGCTAGGTTATTTTTTTTTTTATTATTATAAATACTAACGCTTAAAACCCTCTTAATAATAAAACTTGTTATTTCAAAGCGTTTCAAATATCTCTCTAGACATGTCACTTCACTGTCCATGAAAACATAGCAAAGTTATTTTAGGTAGATTCAGATTTGTAAGCCATACACCCAACGATTTTTTTTTTTTTTTTCTAAAATCTAAAATAGGATTATTTTGCACGTAGGCCAGAAGATATCGTTTATAATATAAAATATATCAATTTTGTGTTATGTATACCATTGGAATTAAAATGACAAAACCTACAATGCTAGAAGATAGTCACAATAATATTAATAATTCCGTTCGAGTAAGGGGCAAGTTACCATATTTTTTATGGAGAAAATGATCGTTTTTAGCGAAGGTAGCTAGCTACTTTTGAGTCACGGTTAGTAGCAGTGGTGATAACTGCCCAAATGATAGACTATTTATGATCAAATACTATCTTACCTAGTTTTTATTTGATAGTAGGTACATGGTTAAATTCAGAATGCTGTTAAATCCCGTTTTAAATCTGTTAAATCCCCTGTTAAATGCCGTTAAATCTTCAAATGCGGTTACACAAAATAACAGTTTTTTCAGTTGCAGCCATCTTTTTGCCGACGATTTAAATGTATATTAAACAGTTTTTCATATTTTTTGTTTGTAAGTACATAGTTAAATTCAGGATGCTGTTGTATCCTCAAATGCGGTGACACAAAAAAAAAAACAACAGTTTTTTCAGTTGTTACCATCGTCTTACCGACGCCCGATTTAAATGTACATTAAACAGTTTTTCACATTATTAAATTTTAAATATAAATATTTTTTAATAATTATTGTCAATATTTTTCTCCTCAGATAAAATCAATTAAAGTGTTCTATAACTGTAAATAAATATGTTTCACTCACTCTAATTTTTTTATTTTTTTTATTTCCGACGTAGTTAGTCCAAATTCAGAATATTTGTAAGTGAAAAAACATATGTAATAATTTATTGAGATGATACACAAGCTATAGAGGATGTTTGTGGAGGCTGGAATAGGAATGGCACAGGGACGAACACTTAGCCCCTTGCGCTATAATCTGTTTATTGTGACGGGCGGAGAGCCGACAGGTGCCGCGGTCAGCTGTCTCAGATGTAGTCCTACTGTTGTACTGTTGAGAACACCTGTTTTAGGTAATTGCTCTCCGTACCTACCTGGCTTTCTCCACAGTATAGGAATCTCTCTCTGTACATATTGCTACTTTCGGAGTATGATGGATCGGCTATCTTGTACATGAATTTTAGTATATTTAAATGTAATAAATAATAAATAAAAATAATAGTAACGGAAAGAAATTTCGCCCTCTAGATATTCTAGAGAATAAAAAAATACCATTTCATGGATCAAAAAACAACAAATAAGTAACCCGCTTATTCCTGTAATATAAATCTATTTATAGATTGGTTTTTTTAAAAAAATATACTTCTGGTTTTATGCATACAAATTAAATCTAAGAAGTAAATATGACTTTTTTAAAATTTAATACAATCTTAGTTATTATTATGTTAAATGTTGTAGCTGTACGGCATCTAACAAAAGTTTGAATAGTAGTGGTACAAAAGAAGGTTTATACTGAATTAAATGCGATAACAGATATAATAGAAACATAAAAATAAATAAATCTTATATTTTGTTTAAATAGTGCCATAATATCTTTTTTCTTGTAAATGCCATGCTTTGTTGCTGAATTTGAAATAAATAAAATAAAGAACTTCACAGTTTTATTATATTTTTTCTAATGTTTTCTAAACCAGCGGGTCATTGAAATGGCTTTTTTATATTACTTTTTTCATAATATTAAAAGTACATTTTTTTTAGAGATGTTTTATTTATTCAGATGTTTAATAGTCTGCTCATTATTTTTTTTTTCACATCTTTTAAACTTCGAGGACTGTCCATTACCATGGTCTATGTATCCTATCGTTTATATATCATATTGTTGTCTTGAGAAATGCTCAAAATACTCATAATTCACCATAAAGTTACATTTGTAATTATCTACCATTTAGAAATATCAAATTAAGAATTCACCGTTCTTCTACAAGGACTGTATGCAATAATTATGGTTTGGTGAGAAACTATTTATTGATATTTGTCAATATCGTTTTAGTTATAGATTCGAGCTGTACTATAAATTAGCATTTTTTTTGTAATTTATATATGTGCCGTGTATCGATAATATAATTTGGCGTGTGATGAAGCTGAACATGTCTTTATCAGGAAATCTATGAATGATAAAATTTTTCTTTATTCAGAAGCAACACAATGGGTATAGAAAGACAAATGATCCGAAAGAAGACGTTTTAATAAAGTTGTAATAGATCCAGACACGACACCTGGCATTTGGGCCACACCCACCGGCAACCGGAAATTGTAGCTGGGAGAGGAGAGATCCGGTTCCTTGCCATCACGTACTCCCTTATCTAGGAGGCATTGTGTAGGAATTCGATTTGGTTGGTTCCTCCCAGACCGCTAGATAGGCTTCTGCGGTGGAAGTCATCTCGACGGATTCATGAAAGATCTCATGGTTGAGGTCTCCGTTCCCTGTGCGATGATCCGGAAAAGAACTCGAATGAATCGATGGAAAGGATTGGAGAATAGAATCAGATAAGAACATAAATGGAAATATGATAAGCTGTGATTTTGATATGCCTTAGATATAGACCTAAACGTAGGTTAGCTCAGTGCTAATGCACTATTGAATTATGCTCAAGGTTTCGGGTTCAAGACCAGCTGTGACAGGTGTCTTTCTATTGTGTAATAACCGTGTAGTCAAGAGACCATCATGGGGCACTCGCATCCTTAATCGGTCGGGCTCTTAATTGGATATTTACTGTATCTTTATAAATTTATTTTTATCAGTTAATAAAATGCCGTAATTAAATAATAAATTTTATGAAGCGGATCGGGTATGATATAATAATTTAGGATAAACTTCATTATACTACATATGAATACATTCATTGGATGCGTGTATTCGAATATTTACCAATGCATGAAAAAATATAACCATTTACCCAATTCTTTCAAGTTAGTAAGAAGACCAACTTAATTATATATAGGTTTAGCAAATCCTCTTCCTATATGTTTTATTAATTATTTGTATTTTAGAAATATTTGAGTTTCATTTTTAGTCTATTTTGTTTTCTTTTTGTATATTTTGTTAAACCTATGCATGCTAATTATTCTTTTTATATTATTTAAAAAAAAAACGTTGGGGAGTAATATCCGTCCCCCTCCCCTAAACATCAAGTTTGATTTATATTATTTATTTGTGCGATTTTTTTTCTTTATTTATTTATTAAAATTTGCAACTATATAACAAACATATCTAAATGTGAAATAAATAGGGTACCGAAATAACTCAAACATGTATTTAAAGATAATGAGTCACGAGGCCATCTTCTTTTCAGACGTCATCTTCCTTTCAGAGTAGAGGTAGAAACAAGGTTTAGGATAAATTGTAGTGACGAGAGGTTTAGGATGTGTCGGGAATTTATTCTAAAAGGATTCGTACTGGCTCGGGCCAAATCCGTGAAATATATAATATGTCTTATGGACAATTTTATTTGTGACAAAATAATTAAAATTGTCACAGTATGAAAATAAATACGGAATCATTAGAAGTTTACGAAGAATTTAGGATTGCAGAGAATTTCGATTTTTAGAGAAGTCAAGTTCGAATTCATTGATTCCACCGAGGTCTTCATTTTAAAACCAGCCTTATTTATTAACCATCAACCTCAATTAATAAATATAATTTATTTCTATTTCATTCGCAAATTTTGTCAGATATATGTTTAAATTCGCATTAGCTTCTAATTCAACATTTTTTGTCTTTAAAAGACCTTACGTAACTTTGTCAAAACGTCACTCTCCTACAATAAAAACTAAAAAAAAAAAAAAATAATAACGTTTATTATACCGCCGAGAAAGAGTGTCGAGGCTGCGAAACGAATTGCCCACTCACCGAGACGGAATGGACAAAAAGCGAAATAATGACTTGATGCAATTCCTACTTCTGTTTTATTTACGTGACTCGAAATGTTGTTTTTATTTAGCGTGATTATTATATCTTTTGTTTTTTCTTCCTTTATCTTCCTTATTCTTACTTCCTTTATCTTTTTATTTTCGTTTATGTCTATGTAGGTAATGCTCGTGACATTCATGGAAAATTTGACATATTTTCACAACATTGACATTTTGATTGAGGTTCTTTAGTGATTTAAGGATTGGGTGAGTCTGGTATTTCCTATTCTCGGTAGAGTCAATACGACGTACTCTCTACGGCACTTCCGACTGGAGGTACTCTAGGACTTAACCTAATTTATTAGAGAGGTAAATACGCCTAATATACTTAAATACATATTCAAAACACTTAATATATCTATAACAGAGGTAAAAGAATTTTTATAAAATGTTTGTTTTATCATTTTTAGTAATTATTATATAATTTTTAAATATTTTTATTAGAAGAGTTAGGTTTATTTGAAGAACTATCAGCCCAGGAATTGAACCCTAGTTTTCATTATCTCCGTCACATTGCTCTTACCTCACAAAGGTAAGAAAGAGCATTCTATTCCACATTCGGGCCGTGGTCAACCTCTTCTTTTCTATTAAAAATATTTTATTTTAATTTAAAAATAATTTTAACCTTGATTTATCATTTTTATTTCATTTAGAAACTCACATTAACTTTTTTTTTTAATTTGATTTGATCAGGAACATAACAAAAATCTTAATAAAATAAATTACTAAAATTAGTAATTTTGTAAATTAGTAAAATAAAATTTTCCGAGTCCCGATCGCAAACTTAGTCAGCAGACACTCAATTACCAACCTTCTCGATGCCATTTAAAAGAAAATAAATTAAATTATCAGTTAGTATACTTATGATAAAATGCAAAACTGGCGTTACCCACACGAGGTCGAAATTCAGTTAGCAACGGATTTCTATAATATTTTTCGCGCTTTTCAAAAATATAAAGGTTGTACTGAAAATTAAAAAAGTAGTCTACAAGAGTTTTGTTACGTTATGTTATGCTGTTCATCATATTATTTTGTAAATTTGTTTTTTTTATTGGAATATTTTATTACGTTTTCAAATAAAACTATGATCCTAATATCGTTGCGTATGCACACAGCCCTTTTTTAATTTTTTTTAATAAGGACTTGCAAACGATAAATTTTTAAGTTAGTTTGAATGGCATTAAAGCTTATACATTTTTAAAGTTTGATGCTGTAATTCTTAACAAACAACAAAACAAACAAAAAACAAAATTAACAACAAAATAACTTAAAATAGCTATAATTCTTTTTTTTTTCTTTTTTAAGTAATTGAAACTCTAAACTTTAAATTCTGTGTTCGCGCCCGTTATTATATATTAATCAATTAATATTGTTATTTTCACTAACTGTACTCTCGAAATTTCTTTCTTTTGCAGAGGTCTGTACCAATCTTAGACAGCCGATAGAGAAGAGGGGAACTCGACAGGACCTATAAATAGTAGCCTTTTGTAATTTGGAAAGCTGTTATTATCCTATTAGGCGCGTGCGCGTTCCAATTTGCATCGATTGTATGATAATAGATGCTAATTCATCTTTTATAGATCGGACGATGAAACTGCTGTGAAAATATGAAAGTTTTAAAATCAAGAAAAGGGGGATGGGGTAGGGAGATGAATGAGTCAGTTTAGAAGAGTTTTTGACAGTTTGTTTAACTTAAGTCACATCAGGAAGTTTCTGGCGAGACTTCAGAAGTTATATCAATGCTGGCAGGTCTAAAGTAACATTACTTTACTTAGTGATCTTAAAGCACCAATCTCTTAAAAGTGTGACCATAAATACCAAACTGTTATGCAGCATCTTGAATACTTTTACCAATTCAATATGCTTTACGCCAGAAATTAAAATTTACCCAAAGCTTGAAAAAGATGTATAATATATTAGAAAAAAAATATTACTATATAATATAAAAAAAAGACACTCTCTTGCCTATTATGTTCCAAATACTCCCTCAAATCCTTATATGATAAACAGAATGTTTACTTCTGCATCGCTATCCCTATTCGCATTGGCTATCCCACGGATCGTTCTAGGACATGGAGTAAACTAAGTAGATAATTGAGGCGGTTGAAGAACCGAAGGGTAAGGTACCTTATTAATGGCCAAGGAGGACCGATTTCCGCCTGCTTTGGATTCAGAGGCTGTTCTTGGAGGACGCTGGCAGAATACCTCCGCGGATACCCGCTCTAATCGCCCACGTACTGCTTTCTTCTAGAGAAATAATCGCGGTGGATTATTGCTATGTATTATTTTAGTATCTTGGGTTTGCAACTTTCTTTTTTTTTTGTATTAAGTCACATAACACATAGATGGGTGAAAGAAATCAATATTGTATTGGATAATATTATAACAATAATTTTTATATTAATTTATTCCGTTATACTAAGTAAAGCAACTTATGGAAAGAATGACTGTTTGAAAATCAATGCATTATATTACATTTGTATCTGCAATATTTATACGATATTTAACATACCTTGTAATATTTTAAATATAATGACGAATTATGATATTTTATACCTCTATAAAAATAACGCACTAAGTTCCAAAACCAGGTTAATCGAAAACATTAAAAATATTGAATTATATTTTTATCGGTGAAAGATTTGTTTCGAATACAGGCAATCATATTCCTATAATAAAAAAAAAAAATGATGTAGTCTTGTCTTCCTATTTTTTTTTTTTTTTTTAATCGTTCATTCGTTTTAAAGAGTATCCCTCTTTTAAAGAACAACAAACCTGTACCACTACAACCCATGAAGGGTCTTGGGTTCAGTACTATGTAAGGAAGAGTACTGTTTCTTGGTCAGCGGTCGTGCAAGGAGGTGATTTGACCGGGATCACGCTCAACCGTCAGTAATTTTTCAATTAAGGGTACCCACTTTATAGAGGCTGGGTTTGCCCCAGGAGGGTCTCTCGGCCCACGAGACGAACTTAGGCGAATAATAAAGATATCATAAGCCATTTCAGATTCCAACTCGGGACCTTAAGCACAGCAATCCACTGCCTTACCAGAGGGCTACCCCGCTCCCAAAAAGAACAACAAACAGAAAACAAAAAATATTTTTATGCTACAATTTTATCATTTTGACAATCAATCTTTGACACCATAATCCAAATTATCATGACGATGAATGACCTGAAATTCATGATACCATGGCACAATGAAATATATGATACTTTCGTATTAGTTATACATAGGTTGGTGAATAACAATCTTCCAATAATTTCTTTTATTTAAACATAACATATTTAAATATGGTCTAACGCCAACGTTTCGGACGATTCTCGTCCATCTTCAGGGCAATATTCTCTTATTTCATACATTCTTCTCCTTATACAAAATGTTTATATATAAGTCACTAACATAAATCAGCTTAAATATTTGATAAAAAGTAACAAATTTACATAAATATTTGTACTTAATTTTTTTTTGGTGGCATTGTCAATTAGCTTATATTTTATACTTCTTTCACTTGTCCCTTACGACTGTAATAGGTCAGACTTTTTAAAACTTATTTTTCGTATTTTTTTTTTTACATTAAAATTACTACCACTTATATAGGAACACTTTCATAGACCTTTTTATCCTTGTCACATCTATCTACTGAACTTTGTCCTTTAATAATAATATAGTTTTAATATATCATTATAGCGAAACTTAAAGTTATTGCAATTTATTTTTTTTTTGTTCATTTCTTCATTCACTTTTTATATTTAAATTTTTTATAATATCTGCATAGTGGCTACTGATTTTTATTGAGTCTGTTTTATAATTCACTGCATTCGTATTAGTGTTATTTATTTTGACCGAACCCCCAACCATTTCTTCTTGATAATATCTACGGCCAACTATATTCCATAGCTTATCCTATTTTATTTTCCGAGCAGCCTTATAATATTTACAAAAATTATACACAGCTTGGTAAATTGAACTAAACGCCTCAAATAGATATTAGTTTATAATAATGTCTAGAGACGACAGCTATGAAAAAAAGAAAAGGAAAAAAAAGAATTATTTTTAAATCATCCCGTAGATTAATGACGGTGAAGCTACGGTGTATGAAAAGAATTCGGCCGTGACCTTCTAGTGATAACAATAGAAAGTATTTACATTCTTCCTTCTCATCAGATACTACTCTAGTAATATAAATAACAATGATAAAAATATTATAAAACCATTTGATTATTATTAGTACTTAGTTAAACATTTTTCATTCTGTAAATTCGGTTTCGCATTCCATGATTTTTTTTTGTTTTTTGTTTTATGTCTAAATGTTTAAAATCTATTTGAAATTTTAATCACATGACTTCTTCATTCCGAATTTGTTTATTTTTTATCATATTTATTTCCATATCCTTCAAATGTAAATAATTCAAATTGTGTTCGCCAACGCTGTTTCCATTCCTGACAATGTCTCCACAAACACCTACATTTTTCCTTAACTCCCAATGGAACGATTTACACGACTGTAATAAAAATTCACTTATAGTGTTCAGGCAGTTTTTTCATTCGTTTTCTTTAGCTTTTTTTTTTTTTCTTTTCTGATGTAATATGGCCAGACAAATTAATTTAAGGACTGTATCATATGAAGGTGTGCACGATATCATAACATTAATTAAAATAAAATTAGACACGTTACCGATTCACAAAGATGTTCTCAGTAGCAAAAAGAGGGTAAATTCTTAAATAATGTTCCTATGATCATTTATCAGTAATACAGGGCATGGTTTTGATCTTAAATATCACGATATTGCGGTTTTTTTTCAAACGTAACTTTCTCAACATCCAAGTGTATGTTTCAAACTTAAGTATGGCTTAATAAATTGCCCATCTATGACCAGTGATTCAATTAGAATGAGATTAAAAGAAAAAAGGCATTCGTCAACTTAAAAATTAAAATAAAGCACTAAAGAAACGTTACTTTTCGATCAATGAAATTATAATTCTATGTTACTTGAAAACGATGATGCATAGTGAATCAATATCCCTTGCTTGTTTTCATTCTACTGAGTAAACGTTTCATTAGTACAGCTCTGCCACCTATTTACGAGCATATTGCTCACTCTTTTTAAAAAAGTCAGATCTCAAAAAATATGATTTTTCATGAGAGCGAATGTGAAGTTTCTACAATATTATTTTTAAAAATATTATACTCAATTATTCGAACTTTTTATAATTTAATACTTCTAAAATTTTCATGAATAATAATAAGCTGTATTATTAACTAATAAAGTATTTTTTTCTATAAATTGTGGATGGGACTTGAAAATATAAATAATTTCTCTAGCAGCGGATCCAACCCCGTAGTTAATGTATTATCATAGACTGTTCTAGATATTATAATTATTCTAAAAGAAAGCGCTGACACGAAAAACAAAATTTAATTTAGCCAAAAGAACGAGCCACAAAGCCACAAAATATATAGGACGAAAATTAAAAAGAATTAACCTTTGGCGTGACAAAGTTGGCTAATACAACTAACTTGCTTGCTTGCTTAGATAAGCGGACCATGCGACCGCTAGAATTAAACTTATCTGCATAATTGCCTAAGGCTCATAATGTTACAATTAGCAGCTTATATAAAAATTTGAATCATTATTATAATTTTAATTCCATGACAATAACCTTGATTTTTTTTTGTTTGTTCACGCTCAGCTGAACTGTTGTTAAAACATCAAACCGCGACAATTAGCTAATTAACTTGAGTATGAAAAATAAACTTCATAGTGGTATTAGCATTTTAGCTATGGTTAAAGATAATCGTTAATTACCATCCTTCAAGCAATTATTTAATTTTTATAAAATGTATGATCTCATGTCATTCACTGCTAAATTAAGTTTGTAAAATACCTGCTTGTATTTGTACCTGACAAAACATACGATACGTCGTAGCTATTAACACTACCTTAACTTAATGTTGTAATAGGTACTAACATGTTACATAACGTACTTTCTGATCAGCTTCTAAACCGCAGTTCGTATTACATCCGAGCAGTAAATTGCTGGTTCAATATAGACTCGATTTTTTTTTTATTTCTTATTTTGTCTTCTGTCTTACCAAGACGTTTCCGTGTCCGTTCGAAACAGATATTTTAGGTATTCCAATCGTAATCTATAATTCTAAAACAGGTATGCAAACAACTTTGTTTGCTTCTGAGTACTTACATTAACAGTTTGGTTTTCCTCGAATAATTAACGAAGTAGTTATTATATTTGTTGTGTAATTAACGTCATTCACAGAGCAGAAGTTAATTCTAACTATTGGTCTGTCAGTACTGTCAGTCCCTTGCTAATATCCTGTTACAGTGTTATGTAGTTTAAATTATTTCAACTCACAAATTTTCTCAGTGTATATATAGCATTTTTGAATGGCCATTTTATAAGAATATACATTCTGCCATTATTATGAACTGTTTTTTATAACATTTAATCATAGCCAATTATAAAAAAATTAAGTTGATTTTTTTTCCTATTGCTTTTAATGTAGCATTTGTGATAACTTATTTTCCTATTAATCACAACGCTATATAAATTTTTTAGTAAACCAAAAATGGTGATAAAAAATATTTTAGTCGAAAAGAAGGCAGATCATTGATCATTATTTTGTATGAATTTGTTTTGTTTAACGTCCCTTTATGCCACTAAGGCTAATCGGACGATGTTACAGTGGGAGTCCTTAATTTTGCCTATCCACGTATAATTAGGATAGGGATCTTTAACGAGTACCTGACATCGTATAGGCTCAGGACCTCCACATATCCCCGTCCCTCGGATAATTGAGGATTTTTTACTCCCTTTAAAAAAACCTAGGGCCACCATGGGACGCGAACCCGCGACCTTTAGTATTATAGGTTGCCATGCTAACCACTTCATCACAGGTGATCCCACTGTATATGAATTCTGGGAAGCATATTAGTGAAACTTGAAAATGGCAGATAGGCCGAAACGTTGCCATTGGTGGATAAGTGAAATTAATATTAAATGCCCTGGATAAAGCTTCGTTTTACAATCTACACACGGTACAAAAAAAAGTTATTTTTAAAATAAAATAGTTAAAACAGATTTTTAAACGAAATATTTGTTTTTATCACAAGAAGTATAACACTTTCCTTGAATATGCTCCTCCACCATTAAGTTCGTGTTTTTTTTATAGGTAAATATGTTAATCTGTTTATATTAATTTAATCATTATTGTGGGTAACCACCTTTAACCAGCTTGTTTTTAAATTATTTTAAATAATTTATTTTTGAAGAGAAAAGATTTGGCTCCGCCGGGAATCGAACCCGGGTCTTCCGCTTCACATGCGCGGTATGCTAACCATTGCACCACGGAACTCGCTTCCAAACGGTGCCAAATCCTTTCTCTTCACAGACACCTCTCCCACGATCTCGCAAGTTTTGCTTGGAAAGAGGAAGGATTTGGCAGTGTTTGGAAGCGAGCTCCGTGGTGCAAAGGTTAGCATACCGCGCATGTTAACCACTACACCACAGAGCTCGCTTCCAAGTGGAGCCAATCCTTCCTCTTCACTGATACCTCTCCCCCGATCTCGCAATTGTTACGAGTAGTAACGGGAGATGGACAATTTTTGGTATCTCTTGACGAACCTCAATTTTAAATTATTTTATATTAATTCAATCTACATTCGTGTGTAACCACCTTTTTTAAATTAATTTTTAAATATTTTATTTTTGAAGAAAAAACAGGAATTCTTATCGGTGAAGAGGTAGGATGGGCTCCGCTTGGAAGCGAGCTCTGTGGTGTAGTGGTGAACATGTCACGCGGGAGAACCGGGTTCGACTCCCGGCGGAGCCCCATCTTTTCTCTTCAAAAATAAAATATTTAAAAATTAATAAAGATTGAATTAATAGAAAAACAGTTGACTGTTACACACCTCTAATTGGGCATTAGTTATCTACTTACTTGCGCATACAGCATCTACTTACTACTGGCTTGATTTAGAATCTTGAAATCTGAATTAAGAAAAATGATCTAAATGATTGGCTTTAGAGGTTCTTAAGGGTTTCATGGTATATATACTTATTCATAAAGAAATGAATCGACTAATGCCTTAATCTGTAAGTGCAACTATTATTCTCATTTCAGTAATATATGGCCCAGATTGATTAACTCATATAGCTCACAGCAAATGATTTATACGATTATTACGAATTACCTAGACATACTCTTATTTTCTTCGCATATAAACACTGGGTAAAGTATCTATATCTTGTTCATACTCCTTAGTCCTTCGTTTTCAGAGGTTAATACAAGTAAATAAAGTACCTCAAGGGATCCATATTAAGCGGATATGAAATCCGATTGAGCATGAAAAAGTCGTAAATTTTAAAGTCACATTCACATTATTGATTAAAATTGTAAAAACCAAAAATAGAGGGGTATTGCTGGATCTTAGATCCACTAGGACCTTAGATTGCTGATTGTATCTTCTTTTGTCTTGAATGTTGAACAATGTTTAAACCACATCGCCATGCTCTACTCCTTCAATACGCCACCACCACAGACAACTTCCTCCCAGAGGATACAGCAGAGAAGATGGTCGGAGAGGTTGGAGGATGTGGGTTAGTGTCCTGGAGCAGGTAGCGGCGGGTCCAATAACCCCCGGGGGTATTTCCCTTGACCAAGGCCGAGGCGGGCACCTCTCCTCTCCCCACCGGTCTCTTTCATTAGTCACCGCGCTCCATTCAGCCCATCATCATCATCATTCTGTCATCTACAACGGTAGAGATACCTCCCAACCCTTGCCGCGTCTTCGTAGACCATGAGTAGCGCTGAATCTGTTCGGCAGGACCATTAAAGGAATGGAGTATCCGTTTGTCGGGTTGCCTAAGGTGAAATTTAGAAGCGGATTTATAGTACTTACATAGGAAGGGATACATATATCAGAATGATTTAGTATTTACATTCGTACATATTCTGTAATGTTTATGACGTTTAGTTAGGAAAGCAGATCAGGAGGAACTACACACTTATAACAATTGTTTTTCATCAGATCGATTAAAATTACATTAAGATCCATTTGTCTTTTTTTCCACATTGAACTTTTGGCCTACCAGACATTTGGCTTTATAATCCACACAATACTTTTGGCCCTTTTAATACTTCGCTTTATATACACATACAATCTAGAACTAAACAGTTTATATAGGAAGGGATAATTATATCAGAATCATTTAGATTTAAATTTATAAATATTCTGTAATGTTTCTGACGTTTAGTTAGGAAAGCAGATCAGAAGGAACTACACATGAATTCTCATCGCTTTTCTTGTACCGTACTGTTTTATAAGTAGTTTTATAAGATCTGTAAAAAAAATTGATCTCCCCTAGTTTATAAACCTGGTACTCATGTATTGGTTGTTATTTAAGTTTTACTTTTTATAATGTCTAAATGTACTACTGCAATGCAATGCTACTTTTCAGCAGCGAAATTGCTTAGTCCGCGCGACTTGTCCCGAAACTTAAAAGTTAGGATTTACAAAACTATTGTTCTTCCCACGGTCCTTTTGGATGCGAAACGTGGCCGCTAACAATGAGGGATGAGCATAGGCTGAGGGTTCTTGAAAATAAGGT
The DNA here is from genome assembly GCA_911387785.2 of Aelia acuminata. Classification (NCBI taxonomy): domain Eukaryota; kingdom Metazoa; phylum Arthropoda; class Insecta; order Hemiptera; family Pentatomidae; genus Aelia; species Aelia acuminata. The sequence continues at coordinate 111,919,623 of OU426982.1, read as the reverse complement.
ATTGCTTAGAATATTTGGACCGAAGAGGGACGAATCAACCGGAGAATTAACGCCGAACTGAGTGAACTGTATCCGGTAAATATAATTAAGGTAGTTGTTGCGCGGCCATATCGCAGTATATCTGGATACACACCGTAATTTTAAACATATAAATATTTGCCTTTATATACAATCAGAAACACCTATCCGCTTTTTTAATGTTCTGATTTATAAATCTAGCTCTTTCTGAAATAAAAATTGATCTCCCATAGTTTATTAAGAAGCAACTCATGTAAGGGTTGGTATTTAAGTTTTATAATGTCTTACTTTACAGTTAGGAATGCAAGGGATCAGGAGGCCTCTAAAAACATGAAACTAACTGTTTTCATCAATTTGATTGCTTTGACATGCTCGTTACTTGATAATATATCCACACAGAAATTTTGAGCGTACAGACTTGGCTCTATATCTAAATACAATAGATACACCTCAGCTTTTCTTGTGATTTCACTGTACTGTTTAATAAGTTTCAATAAGTACTGCTTAATAATAAAGTTTAATAAATCTTTGATAAAAATTGGTCTTCCCTATTTCCTAGACAAGCTCATCTGGTATGGGTTGGTATTTAGTTTTTAATTTATTAGAACTTTTTACCCCAATATTACTGATATAAATTACCGATTAATATCTATAAACATCTATGTGCGCGCGGAAATTTTAAATTTTGACCCGAAAATGCTGAATTCTTATCAAACCATATTCATTCTTAACATATTTTCCTATTAAAGTAATAAAAATTACAGCCAACGGCCGATCACGTTTTTTTAAATATCTTTTAAGGACTGGAATAGACAGTACGATTTTACCACGTTGTGACTTAATAGACTTGCCGCTTACCGTTGAGTAGGGGAAATGAATGAAAATTGAAAAAAATAAATTATGTATCGAAACTCATAACTTTTAAGTAACCCATTGCCTAACGTTTGTGTACCCTCTTGTACTGGGAGGATCCTATGAGCGTAGAAAATTGGCCCATGAGGTAATGGTGTTGCTCAACCATAAATACAACATTGATGGGCCGAGCTCAAATGAGTGTACATAACTCAAGCCCTAAAGCGGCGCTAAGACCCATAAAATGGCGGAGGCCACCATAGGGGAAAATAGCTCGGTTTCAATGAAGCATTTTATGCTTGGACCTCAATAAAACGGGCTGCTAATTTCAAAAAGCCTCGGCCAGATTTCCCTCTACGTCAGCTATCGTTCTCTCCTAGTTTACTGCTTATTGCCCGATTAAGAATCATTTACATCGTACATTTACTGCTACTGAATACACCCAGTGCCATATGATGACCAATAAATCCTCCATTGATTAGAAATATCGTCATAAATCAAAAAATACAGTTTTAATTCACTAAAATAACCAGCGAAAAGTTGTTCATTCCTTTTAATGTGCATAAACATAAAATCTATGGTATCTAAGTAATCATTTTTTTTTTTGTACTCCGCAACTGCATCAAACTTGGACAAAACAAAAAAAAATTATCAACCAACTCAAAACGTTTTGTCAATTGAAAGAGGATTAAACTTGGCTGTCATGGCTAAATTTCACGAACAAGGGCTTAGAAAAACATGGGAGGGAGAGGGATTAAAGTTTCCGATAACGGTCGTTCGCACTGAAACAATTCGTTAGTTATTAGTCAGAGATCATTTCTTGTTACTGAATATGTAAAGTTAGTGAAAACATTTTTATTTTCCTAAAGGCCTTAATTTAATAAAAAGACCACTTGGTGGTAACGTTTAGTGTAGCGGTTAGCATAGCAGCTTACAATACTAATGCTCGCGGGTTCGAATCCCGCTAGGTGGCCTTAGCCTTTTTCAAACGGAGTAAAAAAATCTTTAGCTATGTCGTTCCTCGGATAGGACGTAAAATGAAGTGCGTAGGCTGTGCAATGTCAAGTACTCGTTAAAGATCCCGAGCCTAATTATACCTGGATATAATTCATACTCCCAATTTTAAGGAATTTAGGACTCCCACTGTAGCATCCTCCGATCAGCAGTTAAACAAACAAAAAGACCTCTTGTGGTGAAAAAGAAAATCTGAACGTAAAATGTAACTAAAAATTTCATCTTTGAAATTTTTCCAAATTAGTCAAAGATAAACTACGACATTTTTTTTTTCATCGTAAACTATGGCTAGCGAGGATATTATTTCCATAAAAATCCGATCCTATACTACTCACTATAATAACTATTGTATTTTGTTAAGTTCGGGCCCATTGTTGTCAAGCAAACGGAAGCCTCCACCCAAAAAAAAAAATAAATATAAAATTCCATTAAACTTTCCGATAACGATCGGTCCCACTAAAACAATTAGTTAGATATTAGTCGCAGATCATTTCTTGTTACTAAATGTGTAAAGTTAGTGAATTTTTTTTTATTTTCCTAAAGCCTTTAATTTAATAAAAAGATCACTTGGTGGTAACGTTTAGTGTAGTGGTTAGCATATCAGCTTACAATACTAATGCTCGCCGGTTCGAATCCCGCTAGGTGGCCTTAGCGTTTTTCAAAGGGAGTAAAAAAAATCTTAGGCTATGTCGTCTCTCGCATAAGACGTAAAAAGGAGTGCGTAGCCTGTGCAATGTCAGATACTCGTTAAAGACCCCTAGCCTAATTATACCTGCATATGCAAATGTTAGGACTGCAGCATTCTCCGACCAGCCTTAAACAAACCACCAAAAGACCACTTGGTGCTTAATAAAAAATAATCTAAACTTAAATTTTAACTATAAATTTTATCTTTCAATTTTCCCCCCAAAATTCAAAGACTATGAATTTTTTCAATGCAAAATACAAGGATTATATTCTAAAGTATTATAAAGTATGACGAAATATGATAAAAATAATTATATTTTTTTAAGTTTGGGCCCATTGTTGTCAAGCCAACGGAAGTCTCCTTCTAAAAAAAAAAACACTTGGATGAATAAAAAATACTTCCTAATTTATTTGAAGGTGAAGCAGAAACTTGCTTCCCTCTAGGAATTGAAGCTTGGAATGTTGAGTTTTATTAGAAAAGAATACAGCGATGCAGAAGAAAACTATGATTAATAGTTAAATATTACGTGAAATATCAATGCCAACATTTTGTATAAGTAATTTTTACAGTTTTTATTAATTTAATTTAAGTACGCAGTACAATTTTCATTTAAATGTAAAGTGTTATTTAAAAACGTTTTCTCTTCTTACATAAATTATATTTTTTGTACTTGTTATCTAATTTATACTTCATATTGTTGTCCACTGTTACCTTCCTTGTGTTAGATGCACTTCGCGCCGCCCGAAAAAATGTCATAACGGCTTTAACTTACCAAGTAATCTGACCATAAACCAAGAATTAAATATTAATTTATTATGAGGGCCGGTGTATCAGATATCAGCATGAATATCCTCATGTTGTAAACTGTTATTAGGACTGTATAATAAGTATATTAGACGAAGCGGGTAGCATGGAGGACTCGCCTGTCGGATGATATAGTTGGCATTGTAAATCTTCTCAGCTGGTTGTTAGACCGCTTGTTAAGATGGCTGTTATGCTGTCCCTATTTATGGCAGCTTCTCCTTAGCAGCAAGAGGTTTACAGCCCGTCTTAATCGATTCGATCATTCGCAATAATTTTCAGCAGTAGTAAGGCAGGCACGGAAAGGCGTTTCCCTTACGACAATTTCTTGACAAGCGGTTAATGTGTATACGGCAAGACTAATTTATATTGATTTAAACGGCTTCGATCTACTTTAGTCTTTTCCTTTTTTTTCTTTTTTTTCTTGTAGAAAATATTTTTATCCATACAGACTAATAAATCATGAAGAAGTTCATCTTGAGCAAAGAACGATTATTTATCATATTATGCTCAAGTATGTGACCAAAAATATTGAAACATGAGTGGTTCTCCAATTTTTTACGAAATTCACGTTTCATTTTTCACCAATAAGAACTTTATCCCTTCTGTAAATATGCTACTAATCACTCGTACAAAAAATACGTTCATAGATGTTCGTTGATTAAAAGATTCACCATTCTTTATGAAATCCATAAATCTACATCAAATCTACTATGCTCAGGACTTAATTTCGTACATAATGAGTTTCTTCTTCTCATACGCGTATCTTATAAATTTAGGATATTTTAAAATCGAAAAAGCGCTTATCGGCTCTAGTCCGAATCAAGTATATATACTAAGTACTAAGGTATATATAAGGCATATACTATTGCATTGAAGTAATCATTATTTTTTCCTTCTTTTATCGTAAAGCAACTCATTATTAGCAGATTACTAACTGTGATAATGCCTATTAGATATTATTCATAAATAAGTATTTATAATTATGATGCTTATTGTTCTTTTATTACCTATTTTATAATATTTATGAAATATTTTAATGGATTTACTTATGTTTTATTATTATATTTTCTACGCATATGTATAATCCACAAATACTTTTAACCCTCATAATTGTGGATAAGTGTGGGTTATCTTTAAATTGGGCTTATTGTAAATAAATTGATGAGATATGTCATTATTGATCATAATATACTTTATTTGTTTTTCTTATAATTTTTCGAACAAGTTAAGCTTACCATCCTTAAATTATATCGTATGTTCTTCTTGGTCGATGACAAATAATTGAATAATGAATTATCATAGATAATAATTAAAGTTTAAAGTTGAAAAATATATTTATATTTAAAAAATGAAGCTTTACCGTTGAAGGAAAATAACATTGTAATTAAAGAATAAAGTTGGGTAGGTCTGGAGGGCCTTCTTGGTAAGTAGGTTTAGGGCGAGGTCTTGCCGATGCGGGTTAGGCCCTTCCTACCTTTGACAAGATCAAAGTTGAGCCTAGTTCGGAGATAAGCCATCTTCAAAGGGCCTTAACCAAGCTCCAACCCCATGTATTAGCCGCCAGCTGGCTTTTCTCTCCTCGGGCTACTTATTCGGGCTTTCCTTCCAAGCAGAAAAAATAAAATAAATAGAAGCAATAAATTTCTTATTGGGAAAGCTACTTCTGTACCTGATTTCAGTACACGAATGATTCACTCCGAATATTTTTTTCTTAGAGGATATAAAACATTTTTTAATCAATATTTTGGTTGAAAATTTCCCCAATGTAGATATATTATAATCGACCCAAAAAAATAGTTTCATTTCTGATCTTTTTGGATTGGTTATATTCCACACTTTTTTATATTTTATCTTGGATGATTTATCAGGATATTCCATCCCATGCATCTTAAAATTTTACTTGTGAGAATTACCTCAATTGAGGGTGAAAAGAGATTGCGATTTGTTTTTTTGATTTGATTTTTTTTTTAGTATGTACAAATGGAAAAAATCGGAAACTAGTTATTTTTTCTTTTTTGGGACTTCTAGTAGAAATGAAAAGCTCAGTATATAATCGGATGTTGTTAATAAAATACATTTATATATGAATAAATATATATTAATTTGGAATTTATTTCTACAAATAATTCAGGGTAAGTTTAGAGCTGATACGTTATTTATTCTTGTTATTAATGCAAAGCAGTTTTTTTTTCTCTTCATCCGCTGCCTTGAAAGGCTCCTAGTAAGCGGGAATATATTACAGGCACTTTATCCTACGGAAGTCACGAATACCCCGAACAATTCTGGCAGCTGGAAAAATAAAAGGAATATAGCCTATTCTTCGGAAGTTGCAGCAGCCCTCAAGAATTCTCTTGTAAATTTTTCATCTACATGAATTTTTTTAAGACATAAAGAATAATCAAAATTTATTATTATTAGTCCAATAAAACCACTAGTGAATGGTAGGTACTTATTAATTTAAAAAATATATTTTTATATAAATTATTTTTTTCTTTATGAGCTATATTATTAGTGTAGGGTGACTAATTAACTAATAAAAAGTTCCTGCGTACAACAAAATAAAAATTTCTATAAATATTTGTAAACTTAAAAAAAAAAAATTTAATCATTGATAGTTTATACTATACTGGAAGACTTTTTTAAATTCCTTTTGGTCTTTTATTATTCTTAATTTATATTACAGTGAAAAATTCATTCTTCCTTTTTGATATATATATTTTTTAATTAAGTATTAATAGGATTAAGTAGCAACAGACTAAAGCCAGTAACAGTGAGGTGGCCAAAGTAAGAAGTGCAATTTGACATCATTAATTATTTTGACGAGATTTTAAGGAATCGATATATTGTATAGTTATAACATATATTTTGGTATGTATATAATGAGTATAATGTAATATAGGATTTTAAGTCATAAATGTTTATGTTCCAAATTTTATAATTATTGTAAATTAAAATTTTTTTAAAAAGTTGTAAATATTATGTAAAATATTGTTGCAGTACACCTGAAGATGAGGCAATGAGCCTCGAAACGTTGTGATGTTTTAATGTATTAAAATATATATATATCAAAAAGGAAGAATGAATTTTTCACTGTAATATAAATTTAGAATAATAAAAGACCAAAAAGAATATTATCGATAAACTTTCAGAAAAGTTTGATTTGACAAAGTTGATGAAGTTGAAAGGTATTTTTTAATCAATAGTATTTAATGTAATTAATGAACCATCCAAAATTTACCAGTTTTTAAAATTAATGTTGCCATAATTTTAAGGATTTAACCCTTAATTGGCCATGGTGTCTTTAAAGACACCATTGCCAATTAAGGGTTTAATTATTTTTTTTCAATTTTTCATGTGATATGAATTATAGGGTTAAATTTATAGAAAATAAAAACAATGATAAACCTTACATACATTATTTATTTAAAAAACAAAAACTAAGATTAATTAAATTTAATTAATTTATTTAAACAGCCACAAAGTACCTGGCCAATTAAGGGTTAAGGAGAATATTGAGACTGGAAACAAAAATAGATGATTAAAGGAAATGCCATTATATTATTTAAAAAAAAAAAAAAGAATAAAAAAGAAAAGCTAATATAAGGTTCTCCTCTACTCATAATTGTCTCCTTGGTCGCAAGTTTTACTAATATGTATTTTAATATTATAGAGGCGAGAGATGGTCTCTTCTATTCGATATCCAAGAGTGATACCTTGTACCACTCTCATTGACCATTGTATTACTCTGTACTGAGAATTAAATATTAAAATAGTGTCGAAACGAGAGCTTGATTTTCAGGTGTTCTTTTTCGGCAGTCAAAGTGAAGGTCTAATTATTTGGCAGAGGCGGCATTCTAGTGTCAGCCACCAATGGTACACCCAATCTTATTATTGAGGAAATAATGAATACTGTATTTACTTTTTTTTTCCTCAAAATAAATTCTTCTGTCTCCTCTGCCTCTTATGTACGTTACAATCACCTATAGGTAGTGAATGGATCTTAGAATTCAGGATATCACGTGGCCACGCCGAGGAGCATGTGGCCAGCGCAAAGAAAATTACAGAGGTAGAAGAAGAACGCAATGCTGGAAAATAACAGTGTTTTCTCAAACCGCAAGATAAAGCCGGACCGGTCCGAGCCGTTTTCGGAAGTTGTAATGCTTCGAAATGGATTTCAAGGAAACGGCCATTATTTCTTATTAGAACCGAGCTCCTCTTATCCGTGGATAGGTATCGATTTATTTCGTTTTGAAAGCAATTTGAAATATTTTGGTTAAAAAAAAACTAATATAAGTAAAATGAACTAATAGCTGAGGCATGCTTCTACTTTCAAATTTGGTGGGCTAATTCTTAATACAAAAATTTTGCCCAAAAAAAATAAAAAATCATTAAAACAGTTTTTCATTGATTTACTAAAATTTTGTAATCACAATCAGTTTTTGTTTTTGTTTTACTTTTGTGTTTTGCACTGTGTTACACCTTTTTCCTAAATATTAAATTTTTTTTATAATTTTATTTATAACATTTCTAAAAATAAAAATAATTCACGCCTCAACTAGATCATTTTTTCCATATAAGCAAATGTTTTTCGCTATTTAGTGATATTCCGATAATGAACATTTTTATTTATGTTGTTATGTAGTAATTAGTTATCGTTAGATAATTAATTTATAATTTAGACGGGATCTAGTTGACATACGTCAAATACATACATTGTATGTTGTTATGTAGTAATTAGTTATCGTTAGATAATTAATTTATAAATTAATTATCCCGGTTATTTATCCCGATTCCCGGCCGTGGTCGAATCTTTTATCTTGTAATAAAATCGTTTAATTTTTATTTATGATTTATAAATCCTTCAAAAATTACTTGTATAATTCAAAACTGGTTTAAGTGAAAATCCCATTTGTTTTTAATATTGATGATTCGTGAAACATTTTAACAATCGGATAAAGTAAGCGAAGGGTATCAAAGAAAGAGAAAAGAAGAAAATTTTCCTACGCTCTTAAAACATCAGTGTTTTTTTTTTTTTTTTTTTGTAGTTGGACGAGTTTTGCATGGAACAAGAGATCTGTTTTTGCACTATACTTTATTAAAAAGTATAATGCGAAAACAGATCGCTTAATTATTCAGAAATTATTCATAGTCAGATCATATTCAGGTCAGCTAGATAAAAATAAAATAAAATAGTGGTAAATCATTGCGTTACATGTACATATCTTATTTTTATTTCCCATTAACTACGTTCGCTGACGCCAACAGTCTTACAGAAATTTTAGAAGCAGATTTATATGCCCTGTAACCTATATATTTAAATCGATTAACATTTTAAATAATTTATTATTGAAGAGAAAAGATTTGGCTCCCGAATCGAACCTTGGTCCTCCGCGTGACATGCGCGGTATGCTAACCATTGCACCACGGAGTCGCTTCCAAACGGTGCCAAATCCTTCCTCTTCACTGACCCCTCTCCCACGATCTTGCAAGTTTTGCGAGTATTTACGGGAGGTGAACAATTTTTGTCCAATTTTGGGCATCTCTTGACGTCGTCAATAATTTTTTTAATTATTTTATATTAATTTATTCATTAATGTGGGTAACCACCTTGTTTTTAAATTATTTTAAATAATTTATTTTTGAAGAGAAAAGATTTGGCTCCGCCGGGAATCGAACCCGAGTCTTCCGCGTGACATGCGTGGTATACTGATATACCGCAATCAATTTATTCACAATAATGAATAAATTAATATAAAATAATTAAAAAAATTGACGAACGTCAATGCCAAAAATTGGACAAGAATTGTTCACCTCCCGTAAATACTCGCAAAACTTGCGAGATCGTGGTAGAGGTGTCAGTGAAGAGATAGGATTTGGCACCGTTCGGAAGCGACTCCGTGGTGCAATGGTTAGCATACCACGCATGTCACGCGGAAGACCCGGGAGCCAAATCTTTTCTCTTCAAAAATAAATTATTTAAAATAATTTAAAAACAAGGTGGTTACCCACAATAATGAATAAATTAATGATTAATATTTGAGTTATGATTAATCGTTTGATAGTTGTTATAAGATTCTAAAGCAGGTTAATGAAGGAAGAAATAATTATTTATTTTAGAAATGGAAAAAAACGTGTATATTTTAATAATTAAATGCTACACACGAATATCTTATTTATCCAATTCATTATGCCAGGTACAAAATAAATTAAAATGTAAATTATTTTAGAGTGAAAATTATTGAGAAGACACCTGGCACAAAGTGAGAAGTTTATTTTTGTGTTTTGCCTGGAACAAACTTCCATAAAAGTCTTTTCTGAACGGACACGTCAGGATTTTTTTTTTCGTTAATACGTCAGACTTATGATAAAAGTTAGGAACGGAATTCGTTATTGACAGCCGTTCGCTTGATTCGCGAGGGGAAATGGAATTTTTATATACTCCTCACATTTTTATTTGTGCCATGATCGATCCTTTGGGGTTTATATATTATTGGTTATAAAAATAATTAAAAAAATTACTTCATAAAGATTGTAATTAAAATAAAAATAATTTAATCTACGACACCTTTGTTATACATATCTATATGCACAATTTAGACGAATTAGTTGTATTTTTATTATTTATAATAATAATTATTAATTAACTAATTTATTACTTTCAATAAAGAATTTTATTCTCTTTTAATATTTATTTTACTCGACTATTTTGATAATGACACCATTAATTTCTTATCATATGTCAATATATAGATATAGATTTTATTTTTGAATAGCGATCGAAGTATGTTTTGTCTCCTTTTTTAAATTTATTTTAAAGGTAATATTTATGTAAGTTTATTTTTTATTTATTTTATATTTGTATCCTATTGTGCCTGTATTAATTTTGATTCATAAGCAGGAAATATTTTTAAAATAGATTTTTACAAATGTGAAATTTGTCCTGACACCTTCCTGTGCTATCTTTTAATTTTTATTTATTTTTTGTTATATTGATATCAACATTTTCTAATCTAATGACACACACTAACTTTTCGAGTATTTTCATAAATTTTGTAATTACTAATGGTCTTATATGTTAAATCGTTATTCCTACGATTTTTCGTCCAAACCTTCAATGGATCAGCGTCTTATAATTTCCTTATATCCTATCTCTGCATTGCGATCTCCACTAGAACATCTGTTCCTCAGGGGGTCCTTGTCCGTTTCGTCTGAATACTACTGTTGTCGTGTATTACAAGTATTACATAGAAGTACAATCAGATTAAAAGTCTCATTATAATATGTTTTCCTGCAATGTACAACTGCCTGTATGTGTGCATGTATTTATTTGTTCAACACAACATAACATAATAGCATAAAACATTAACATGTTTTTTTTTTTCTGAATTATTATCATGCTAACTGCAGATATTGTTATGATATATGGTAAATCATATAGCTTAAGTTGGGTCTAGGCGAAGCCACAATGGCGTCGTTTAATGTGGCCCCAATCTAAACGGAAAAGGACTCGTTTGGGGGTTTATTTTTGTCTAAAGAGCTAGCAAAGCAAGCGGGAGCAAAAAGCTGAGATGCAATACAGCAAATTAAGGCCCTTTTTAACTGAAAAAAACACGATGAGAGTCTCCTTACTTCGCGGTACATAACATCCCTAAGTAGTCGACGCTTAGAAGTAAATATAGGCGTATAAAATGCCTAATTTTAATGTTTATCTTTAATTTGAATTTAGCTTTCGTTCTTTAAAATAAATGGAAAACATACGTGTATGTTGGTATCCTGGTAAAACCCGTCTTCTCTCAACTCAACTCTGTTGTACTTAAAAGTTTGTTCTTGTTACAACTGATCCGTTTATGGTTAACGGCATACTTTCCAATAAACCGTTTCGTGATTTTGTAAAGCCTGATTGTTAACATTGTAACATTTAATCACGTCCGTGTGTACATGATTTTAAAATGTTGGGTTGAATATTCATGAAGTTAGTTACATAGGTCTTTAAAAGAAAACTACTATTTTTGTATTCTCCTAAAAATAACCTAATTTATTATTAAATTGTTATATTTGATTTTTTTTTTTTAAATGTATTCACTGTAATATTACTTTTCTCTTGAATGACCTCTAGATATAAAAAAAGAAAGAAGAGATGAGAGATGGTCAACTGTTCTTCAATTACGATAGGTTAAATAATGGTCAGGATTTTCAGTTACAATGATATTTATTATGGTAAGCCAACGTTTCGATCCAACTTGTGGATCTTCATCAGGGCTAAAAGAAAACAAATATATGAGTATCTATGCTAGAGGGTGACAATCAATGGATACATTACAGAACTGATAATAATATAAAAGATGGTGTATACATAAATATTAAAATAAGAGGCTGGTTAACAAGATAAAATAGAATATGATATTTACCTACTGAGTCCAGGTGGATACTAAGACTAAAGGTAAAAATCTGGTGCGTGCACGCAACACACAACTTTCACTTACCAACTTACTTAGATTAGAAATTAATGCGTTTTGTTAATTGCCACTTCTCAAATGAACAGAACGGCTTTAATTATGAACAATGGTCTGTCATTAAAGGCGTACTCCGCATGCGTGGGCTCAACGAGTTTTATGAGTTGACTGAATATTTTTCTTTTTTTCTCCTCTTTATGTTTTCTTTATTTTTATCATATCTCATATTTAGCCATTTCTTATATTTAGGCGTAACGAGAGACAGTTAATTTCTCCATATAAACAAAAACAAAGGTACTTTATAGGAAACAAACAATCAAAAAAGGCCCCAACCCTCCCAAAAAAAAGCCCCCTCAGAACATTTTAATAATGATAAAGCTTACCTGCTATTAAAGAACACCTAATTTTCATTAAACATGACGAATTTGATAAAAATCGTTAAAGCCGTTTTTGAGTAAATAAAAAATATGTACACGTGAAATTGGTACAAAATTTATAAAGTAAAGTCCCCCCTCCGGTTGATCAATTTTGATGAAATTTTTACAGTCGTATCTCGGGCATATACATACGTCATATACCCAGTTTGATCAAAATCGTTAAGGCCGTTTTTGAGTAAATAAAAAAAACACGTGAAAATGATACAAAATTTATTAAGTAAAGTCCCCCCTCCGGTTAATCAATTTTGATGAAATTTTTACAGTCATATCACGGGCATATAAATAGATCAAATACTCAGTTTAATCAAAATCGTTAGAGCCGTTTTTGAGAAAATCGAAAAAAACGTAAAAAGTTATTAAATAAAGTACCCCCTCCCTTTGAGCAATTTTGATGAAATTTTTGCTGTCACATCGCGGGCATATACCTACACTAAATACCCAATTTCAGGTTCGCGCGGTTTATAGTTTTTGAGCTAGTCTGTTCACATACACACACACACACACACACACACACACACACACACACACACACACAGACCATTTCGCGGGACTTTGTTATTTCGGCTCAGGGGGTCCCAAAACGTGTATTTCCGTTGAAAACCGGAAGTCGAAATTTTTCACGATTGCAATACTTCCACTTACTATATATTTCATATATAGGTAAGTGAAAGTAAAAATAAGGTGAGAGGTAGTGGTAGGGGGTTAGTTTGCCGACTTCAAAGGTTTATGGCGGGGAAATCCAACGCTTTTGAAGTGAAGGCACATGACAACTGAGTGAACTAAAATATTTAAAACTAACAAAATATATGGTACTGTATACAAATAGTTGTGTCTGGACTGAATAAAAACATAAAAATGAGATAATACATAATGTAACTCACTCACTCACTCACTGTTGGGCGCTACAGTCCTTGTAGGACCTGGGCCTCTGCCACCATTCTTCCCCATTCCTCGCGGTCTCCAGCGAGGCTTCTCCAATTTCTAATCCCCAGTTTCTTCAAGTCTACCTCTAGGTCATCTATCCACCTACGCCTGGGTCTGCCCCTTTTCCTTTTCCCTCCTGGTGCACCATTTAGCATCATTTTTGGCAGTCTGCAGGGCTCCATTCTTTCAACATGTCCCAGCCATCTTATTCTGCCTTTCTTGACAGCACATAGGATATCAGGCTCCCCATACAGTTCCATTAGTTCGGCGTTGCTTCTGATTCTCCACCTGTGCTCTTCTTTGACGGCTCCAAAGATCTTCCTCAGGACTCTTCTCTCCCAAACCAAAAGAGCTGTTCTGTTTTCCTTGGTCAAAGTCCACGTCTCACTGCCATACATTACTACTGGTCTAATTACCGTTTTGTATAATATTAGTTTTGCTTTCCTAGAGAGGCTTTTGTATCGGAGAGCTTTTTGCAGGGCATATAGGCATCTGGTTCCTGCTAGAATTCTGCCTTTAATTTCAACTTCTAAGTTGTTACTCTCCGTCACTACTCCTCCCAGATACTTGAATGTACTGCAGCTGTGAAACACGTCTTCTCCAAATTCAACAATCCCTTCTCTCTGCGTGGTTTGTCTAGAGGTTTTCATATACTTTGTCTTTTCGCAATTTATTCTTAGCCCTAAATCTTGTGCTGCTCTTTTAAATTCTTCTACAGCACCAGCCAATGCTGCTTTAGTTCTCCCTGTGATGACTACATCATCAGCATACGCCATGTGTTGTGTGAGCCTATTGTAAATGGTGCCACCTGGATTCGTCCTTATGCTTCTAATGGCAACTTCGAGGGCGAGATTAAATAGTACAGGTGATAATGGGTCCCCCTGTCTTAAGCCACTGTTGACCTGAAAGCAATTTGACATGCCTACTCTAGTTTTAACCTTGCAGCTTGTCCTTTCCAGAGTCATCTTTGTCAATCTTATTAGCTTGCTAGGTATTTCTAGTGACTGCAATGCCTGTAACAATTTTCCTCTGTCTACACTATCATATGCCTGTCGGAAGTCGATAAAGAGATGATGTAAATCAATATTGTACTCATAAGCCTTCTCCATCATCTGTCTTATTGAGAATAGGTGATCTATAGTTGACCGTCCTGGGCGGAAACCGCTCTGGTACTCACCCAATAGTCGCTCACTCCTCACCACTAGTCTCTTACATATTGCCACCGACAGGACCTTATAAACTGTTGGGAGCAGAGCTATGCCTCTGTAATTTTCACAGTGCAGTTTGTTCCCTTTCTTATGGATAGGGACTATGATAGCTTCTCCCCAGTCTGCTGGCATTTTTTCCTCCATCCATATGTCCCATATCAACTTATAAATCTCCTCCCAAGTGTCTTCCCCTGCGTATTTTATTAATTCTGAAGGAATTTCATCGGGCCCTGGAGATTTATTATTTTTTAGTGACAAAATTATATCCACTATTTCATCTCGGTCAGGTGGTATTTCCTCGTCTGTATCCTCATCATTGTCCGATTGTTGTATCTGGTGGAGGTGTAAGCTGCTTGCTTCAGGGTTTAGCATTTCCTCGAAGTATTGGAGCCATCTAGATTTAATTAGTTCCGCCTCTGTGAGAAGGTTTCCGCATTTGTCCATACACATTTCAGTCTGTTGGGTAAAGCCCTGCTTTAGCCACTTAGCGCCCTTGTAAAACTTTCTGCTTTCTTGCGCCTGGAAATGTTCTTGCATCTCCTCAAGTTTTCTTGCCTCATGCGCCCTTTTCTTATCTCGCATTATTCTTTTGGCACTTCTTCTTTTTTCGGAATATGCCTCATATGTACTGCGGGTTTTTCTTTGGAGCATCTTCATTCGGGCGTCATTCCTTTCTTGTATGGCCTTTTGGCAGTCCCCATCAAACCATGGATTCCTTCTTCTAGTTTTTTTCTCTCCCAGAACTTCGTTTGCCGTATTCCTGATAGATTCTTTTAATCTTTTCCACCTTTCCTCCGCACAAAGTTCTTCCCCAGTCCACTCCTGACACCGGTGTTGGAGTCTCTCTTTATACCTCTGTCGAGTAGATTCTTCCATCAGCCTTTCCATCTCAAACCTACATGCTTTTTCCTCCAATGCCCTCTTTCTGTGTGCCAGGCGTTGGTTATACTTTGCTAGAACTAGGAAATGATCCGAGCAGCAGTCCGCTCCCCTGAAACTTCGCGCATCTGTTATGTGTGAGCGGTGTCTTGTGTCCACTAGTATGTGGTCCAACTGGCTTCTCGTTCGGTCACCTGGGCTTACCCATGTTTCCTTGTGGATATTTTTATGTGGGAACATTGTGGTCATTACCTTCAAATCTTTCGAGGAAGCAAACTCAACAATCCGGAAGCCATTGTCATTTGTTGTCTCGTGTCTGCTATGCTGTCCAATAGTGGGTCTAAATATTTCTTCCTTGCCAATCTGAGCATTGAAATCGCCAAGTACAATTTTAGTGTCGTATTGCGGTATTTCATTGTATATCGTGGCCAGTTGGGCATAAAATGCTTCCTTGTTTACCTCCTCTGCATCTTCACATGGAGCATGTGCGCTAATTATTGATACATTGCAGAATCTCCCCTTCAATCTGATTCTGCAGATTCTATCATCGACGCATTTGTATCCCAACAGTGTGTGTCGCATATTTTTCTTCATCATGAATCCGGTGCCTCTCCGGTTCTCCTTAGAGCCGCTGTTTATTAATATATACTTTTCAAGTGATACCATTTCCGTATCACCCCATCGGATTTCTTGTAGAGCCACCACATCTACTTTATATTGCTCCAGCATAGTTTCCAATGTTCTGCTTGCCCCTGGTTGTAATATACTCTGAACATTCCAGGTACCTATCCTAATCTCGTATCTCCGATTATTCCTCCTCCTCTTCCTCCCTTCCTCTTTCTTCTTTGAATCTTTTGCAAGACTTGGTGTTGGTCGGGACCCCCCCGTATCCGAATAGGTCCCTCTGGGGAATATCTTTATATTTTTAACCTTCACCATTCTTTTGTGGCAGATTCTGGGCTTTACCGTTTTTATAGAGGTGGGGTCGCCTATCCCTCACGCTCAACCCTCCTCCTTTATCCAGGCTTGGGACTGGCAGTGGTTCACCTAGCATCACTAGGGGTAGCAACACTACACCCACTGGCGGAGTTACATAATGTAACAATGCATACAAATATGGAAAATATACAGAAAGAAGCATACAATACAAAAAATAATAATAGTACAAGAGGTACAGAGATAATTGCAGGTACCTATGAAATCAAAACTAGGATTTGAGGATGCGGAAGATGTTAGAATAAGTGGATGAAATTACCTCTTTATCTGTTTTGTGATTTACCGGGTTATTTGTCTCTAGATGGATGAAAATGGATTCTGAGAGGAGACGTTTGTCGTGGTTAGATACAGTTGCTAATATGTAGGGGTTCTCAAAGTCGAAGGAATGGTTGTGGGCAATGGCATGTTCTGCTAATTTTGTTTTCTTTTAGCCCTGATGAAGATCCACAAGTTGGATCGAAACGTTGGCTTACCATAATAAATATCATTGTAACTGAAAATCCTGACCATTATTTAACCTATCGTAAAAAAGAAAGAAAATAAATATTAATCACTATGCAGTTAATATAGTTGAAGAAAAATATTTATGAAGTTTATAGTTCTGTAATAATAATATTTTGAGCTGGATCCGGTGAATAATAGATTCTATTGGAGGAATTGATATCAAGGACAGCGGGTCCTTATAGTTACAATTGAATGTGATCAGCATAAATTTTCTATTGACTCCCAAGAGGAAAGTTAGCCTCTATTTTAACAGTGAATTTTGCTCTAGATAAATTAAATTTCATTTCTCGTGAACTTTATCTTAATTTAAAATTAATCATTTAGCCTAAACAGATTAGTTGGCTATAAATTAGCTTTATAAGCCAGATAATTAATTAAACACTTATCGTTTTTAATTATTTATTAAACCTATATTTATAATTATCTTATAGCACAATACTCTGACATAGTATAGATATTTTCATTATTCGATTAAATATCGGTTAATACTACTAAAAATAATAAAGACACAAATTTATGTATAAAATAAATCATAAATATTATAAAACAAAAGAGGTATATCTTAAATTATATAAACATGGATATTTTTTAAATTTAATTCCTTAGTGTTTTTTCAAAGTAAGATTTTAATAAAATAAATTATTGTGTTTTTAAAAAAAGAATAACAAATAAATGAATGATAAGCAATAACTGTAGAGGTAAGTAATAGCGGAAGCAATATTTAGGGTACTGTTCTGTTATGCCGACGCCACTTACAAGATTACTTAACCTTACATACCGACCCTAGCGCATCTATTTTCCTTCAATCTATTTCAGTTAGAAAGGGCCTTGGTTGTCTTTATTTAATTTCACCTTTCGACTCCCGTCTTTTTCATAACAGATATTACAAACTTTTCATCAATTTGTTAACAATATCCGAAACGAATTCGAACCGACCATTGAAATGAAAACATTAGAAAATACATTTGCAAATGTTTTTGATGTTTGGTTCTTCAGAAAGAACCCTTGAACTATTGGATAGAAATCAAATGCACCAAAAAGGAGAGAGAAAATATTAATATGAAATAAATATGTAATTATTGAATAAAATTCAAAGTCTCGAAGGTTTCATCAGAAATGTATTTTTAAATTAGTTAATTAAAAACACAAAACAAAAATTAACTCCTTGAAATTGCATTAAAAATTTACCTCAAATAAAATTTCTCTTAAACCATGATAGTTTATGAGGCCCAAAAAATTAATATTTAAGGCACTAGTTGAAACTATAATGCTGTATGGCTCCGCCGATACCTACTAGGGCAGTGGTCACAATTAAGTTTCATGAAGGTCCGTTTCAAAGTCTTGCCGAGCTTCCGCGCCCATTCAGGGGAAACCACCGGGGGTACTCCCCCGGATAATTTTTGAAAAATTAACAGTTTCAGCGTGGCAGGTCAGGCATTGATGAAAGGTGTGGAGTAAGAGGCTTGAGGAAGTAAATTTTGGTTGAAGTAAACTTCCAATATGAAGATTTAACATTGTTAATGTATACAATTAAATTTATTATCTCCTACCCCAGTACAATCTTGGGTCAAGATATCTAGTATTAAATAACTAAAAAAAAAATACCTAAAAATTATATGATACAATTTAAAAAATCTACAGGGGTAAAAAAATACCTAATTTTTAATGACAAAACATTAGTTGTGGTGTTTTTTTTTTTAAATTTAATTTATAGAAGAATAATTATCAATCGCATTTCACCACTGTTGATGACCGAAACGTTTGTTGGAAAAAAAAAAATAAGGTGAGTTAAGCCTTTAAAACCTCACGTAAAGTCAAAATAAAACGTCTCAAGGATAAGGGAAAAAACATAATAACTTGTTCCAATATGATAAAAAGAATGTGGTGTATGATAAAAATTCATCAAAGCAATACTGGCCAACTGGCAAACAGAAAAACTGCCTTCGAGTTTGAATCACTCTTCCAAACTGTTGCCAATGTTTGACGTAAGTGTAGTGAATGCACCTTGAGAGGTAGCCCATGGCAATTGCCACCTTGCCACCTTTACTCCCCTGCTTTCAATAGCATGTAGCTCTCCTTGAGTAATGTTCTTTAAAGGAAATATTCGCCACCTTTTTTGTTTGTTTGTTCCTCGAGAGGTGGCTAATAGCAAATAGAAAAATAATAAAGAGGGACATTTGGCAAGAGTTGTCGCCGGACTGGGCAAGTATATAAAAGAAAGGTTAAAGCGCATGCTTCCCCACCTATCTTTCTTTTGTTGCATTTCTAGTTCACCTTGGGGAAGGGGTTCATCGCCCTTTTTACGCTTAGATCCAGTGCTCCCCACCTTGAGTGAGCCCTCGCCATATGTTTGCCGTCTCTACCTTTTACCTCAGTCTCTCCTTCTTCTTTTCTTTCTTTTTTTCCCTTCTTTTCCTCTTCTTTGTCCGAGTCCTTTTTGTAGTTCTTTGGATTTCATCTGTCTTTGGAACTCTTATGCACCAGGTATTCTGTTCTTGCAGAGCTCTTCTAGGCCCCCTGACAACCGATGCGTCTTTGAAATTCTTATTATCTCTCCTTTCTTCGATGAGTGAGAAGAACTTGTAAGAGACTAGTCAGTTGGCTATCAGCTGAAGAAGAATAGATTGCCATGTCATTTCTCGTGTCCGCTTGCGAATCTTCGTACAATGAAGCTTGCAGCTATAAACTGATTCGTCAAGGCCTATTGTTTAACGTTTACGTGTTACAAAACGGAATATATTATCAGACCGTTTCTTCAAATTTTCTCCAGCGAATAAGCAGTTTAATTTTTATCAAACCCGCTAAAACGTTGTATGTAAAATACCATTGATGGTGGATTCGAACCAAGAAAAGTATGGAACCAACAATATCGACGTATGTAAATAAAGTGTAAAACACTGATGGAAAGTTTCCATTCTGAAGACAATACCTTTGTTCACATTCTACATGAATACATAAAATAAAAAATTTCCCATCCTACTTTGTGTCTTCGCTTTGTAAAATAGTTATTTGAAATTAAATGAAACTGTATATTATAAAAGTAATAATTAAATATGTTTGAGATATCAAACAAATTTTATTCCCGTTTGAATTCATTTTTATCTTATTGATTGCAGTGACATATAATTCAAGAGTATCATATTTTTAATTCTATGTTCTTATTAAGTATGTTAGGTCGTCTGCAGGATTTCGTCAAGTGGGGGCTGGTATAATTTTCGTCTCGGCGAGCTTATTATAATATTATAAATATAGTATAGTATAAGTAGGTTTTGTTTTTTTCATATTTTTTAGGGGGGAAACGGCCCTTCCTTCGGACGCCCCTCAAGGTATTTGTCTCGGAGAAAAAATTTGAAGTTGAGTGCATCTGCTAGTGCAAGAGTAGTAATTTTTTTTTAAGAATTTGTGAACTGAGTTTCTTTTTCAAGTTTCTCAAACGACTCACTTACATTTTAAAATAATTATACATCTATACACGCGCACGCAAATAAACGTACATTGTGTGTTTACAGAAACATTTTTATTTTTCGTTTATTGCTTGCGATTTTAATTCATGTATTGAAAATTGGAGATTTAAATTCTATTGACAGGATGTAAAACACTGAAACTTCAGAGGTGGGAGGAATATTGCAGCGTCGCCGCCATGTTAATCACACGGCTTGGTTTCATTACTGTTCGGCGATTTGTTTCGTTTTAGGTTAACGGTGGGTCATAAATTGGATTAATTGTATCATAATCAGGTCACACCGCCTCTTTAAGATACTCTCCAATTACTCTAATGATTCAGTGGGTAATTGTATTTTCTCATTTTTATTTTATTGTTTTCTGAAGGTTCTCAACTTTAGGTTAGGAGTTTGATTGCTGTTATTTTATTACCTCTGTAATTCCTTACAAAAGTACAATTATCAAAACTGGTTTGTCCAGAAAGTAAATGTAAATTTGAGGCCTTAAGCATCGAAACCTGCTAAATCCATTTTTTTTTTTTCATTTTTACCATCTTCAAAATGTTACTAAGAATTGATTGCAATATTTTTTAAAAAAGAGTCTGGATAACAGCAACATAAGAATACAATTTTTTTAGTGAATGTGTCTTATAAAAATTATTGGTAAATTTATTATTAATATTATCATTAGCAAAATTTTGAAAACTGGATTTAGCAAGTTTTGTTTATGAAGGTCTCGTTTTTTGAATCATTTCTTTTTTAATAAACCTGCATTTTAATTTTAAACTAAAAACAAGTTTAGATGTGAGAAATAGTCAACTGTTATTCTTTATGATAGGCTGATTCATAATCAGCAATTTCAGTTTAAAAAAAAAGTTCTTTTGAAAAACCAACGTTTCGATCCAACTTGTGGATCTTCGTCAGAGCTAAAAGAAAACAAATATATGAGTATCTATGCTAGAAGATGACAATTAAATTAATACTTAACAAAACTGATAATGATATAAAAGATGGTAACCATTCTACATGAATATTTAAATAAGTAGGTGGTTAGCAAGATAAAATAAATTCTGATATTTACCTTCTGAGTCCGGAGTAATAAAGAGACTGAGGGTAAAATAAGGTGAGAGGGAGTGGTAGGTTCATGTATAATGCTTAACATCTTTTATATAATTATCAGTTTTGTAAAGTATTCATTTAATTGGCATAGATACTCATATTTTTGATAGATACTCATATTAAAATGACGCCTCCAGCAACAAGTTTTTTATTTACACCGTTAAAAATAGTTTTATTCTAAATCACGCAAGAACAATCCCAAATATTATGCATGGCCTACCATGCTAAATGTTAATAATAAAATTAATAATTTATGTAAATCTGCTTACAGGCTTAAAAAGTGCTCTAGAAGCCGAAATGTTGCCAAAATAAATGTTACTATTGTTTTTTGGTGAATATTGGCCTTTTTTATTTATCTTCTCATATATATATATTTTTTTATTTACATTTAGTTTCTGGACAAACCAGTTTTTATGATTATATTTTGGTAAGGAATTATAGACAGAGGTAATAAAAAATACAATCATAAATAATAATAATAATACTATAAAATAACTGCAATCGAAGTCCTAATCTAACAAAACTTTGACGACCTTAACAGTAAACAATCAAATACATTTTTTTAACTGAAAATCCTGATTATGAATCAACTTATCATAAACTAAAAACGTTTAAAACACTACATATTTCTTTCATGAGCAAACAAACTTCCACGTTTGTTAAATTCATGTAGCCAAGAGAAATAGTTAAGAAATAAAAGAAATATATCTAAATCAAAACATATGAAAAATTCGTTTTATCCCTCAAGTGGTTACCCTATTGGAGTGGTGGTTTACTCAGCTAACAGTTTTGTAAATTCCTGAGGGTTGAGTTGAGGTTGGTGGGCCCGTAGCAAACAGGACAACATTGACCCAAAAGGGGAGTGTACCCACTTTTTGTCCCCTATCCTTTACACTTTGTTTACCTTAAGGTTAAACATAGTTAAAAATAAAACCCCTCGTAGGTTCTTTTATCCTATTATTTTCCCTTTATTGATAGGAACAAAAACCATAGTTAAAAAAATTCAACGTACACATTTAAAAGTTACTCAACTGCGAAATGTTAAATATATGTAATATTAAATGAATAGGTGTTTATCGAAGTACTATTTCCTTTAATTTGAAGAGCATAGATTTTATCCTGAAATTAAAACCTGGAAATAAATGATAAATATTCATACTAATAAATTCACTACACTATCTTATTAAATTAATTTTTTTTTTAAACAAGCATTTTATTATAACCTATTTGTGTTAATTATATTCACTTGTTATATGTTCAATTAGTGTGTGGAATAGTTGATATAATCAGGATTGATTTTAAAAAACCAGGAACCATTTTTTTTTTTTTTTTTATATTATTAATTAATTTTATCCAACTTTCGGGATTCTGCCCCGTCTTAAGAAGATTATCTGGAGTAACACTATTAAACACCTCACAACCACCATTGTCAAAACTTTTTATGTAAAAAACACATGCCATTGATTAAAATAAATAACATTAAAAAACATTTTTTTTTTTAAACCTCTACCATTATCACAATCTTTTCCTTTCTCTTGTTAGTTATTTTATATCCTTAAAAAAAATCTTAGATTACTATTTGTTTTATTTTCAAAAGGATGGATTTTAACTAAAATTATAATCTAGAAAAATTATCATAATCTAGAAAAAATTCAGCACATCGTTTTATATAATTAAATTGCTCATTTTTCAAATAAATATTTTATTATAACCTATTTTTTTAAATTATATTATACCAATAAAAATTAAAACAACCTTGAAGAACATTTTGAAAGTGAGTTTCTTTATTTTTTAAATAGTGATATATAGGTTTATAATTTTATATTTAAGCTAGGTATAACTATGTTTAGTTTCATAAATAAACTAATAATTTTCCCTCTTCTTTCAGGTACGTGTTTTTTAATGTTATGTTGACTGAGATGAAATGAGGTACGTGTTAGTTTTAAGTCTTATAAATGTACCTATTATTTTATTCGTGTAAGTCAGAATGAAAAAAAAAATATTAGTAATATAAAATATTGTTTTTTCGAAACTCCAGAATTTTTTTTAACACTTAAAAGACCAATCTTCAATTTATTTTGTACACAAAATGCTAATTTGTATTAAAAGTTTTTTTTTAAATTACATTTTAATGATATAAAACTAAAATTAATTAAAAAATTTAAAGTTTATGTTACTAATTTATATAGTTTAAAAAACAATTAAAGTAGTGCACGCAAAAAAGAACTCTGCTAATGATTGAAATTAAAATTTCTAACAAACAATGGAATTTCTTTAAATAATTATTACATATGATATTCTAAAGAAGTTCAAGCATTAAAGCACTTAGGAACATCAGTTATTCTTTTGATGTATATATTCTTTATTCTTTCGAGATTCCCTTTGTATCGAGTCCGCTTGGAATGTTAAGGTGAATAGAGAGTAGAAATATTTCTTGGTTGTACGTGTGGTCTGCCATGTGGTATGCTCTGTATTTTTATCGGGTGTCGTGAGTTGAATATAGAACCTTTTTCAATAGGTATTCTGTTTAAATTCTGATAATAATTATTATTAAAGTTATGATATATTATTTAATTTATAAAATATATTCAATTATATTAAAATAATTTAATTTAATATTAAACATTTAGTTTCTCCCATCCCAAATTACTTCGATCCTTCTCTGGAGAAATTTATTAAAGGGAGTATATTTAAAATTTCGACTAAGCTGTTTTTGAATAGCAAAGTAGAATTCCTTTCAATTGATGCACCGTCCAATTTATTTGAATGATTAATAACCTCTAGTGATGATTCTATAGGATTTCATGTTGTGGAAACGTAGTTTTAAATCTATAGAGGTGTATTTTATTATATTTTTACATTTAGATTATTTACTAACATAATATATAATATTACTGCTCGGCAATTTGTTTCGTTTTAGGTTAACGGTGGGTCATAAATTGAATTAATTGTGTCATAATTAAGTCACACCGCCTCTTAAGATACTCTCCAATAACTCTAATGACTCAAATGATAATTATATTTTCTCATTTTCATTTGATTGTTTACTGAAGGTCGTCAAGAGTGTCGTTAGGTTAGGAGTTTGATTGCTATTATTTTATTACCTCTGTAATTCCTTACCAAAGTTCAATTATCTAAACTGGTTTGTCAAGGAAGTAAATTTGAGGCCTTTAGTATCAAAACCTGCTAAATCCAATATATTTTTTTTTTTTTCATTTTTACCATCTTCAAACTGTTACTAAGAATTGATTGTAATAATTTTTAAAAAAATATGGATAGTCGCAACATAAAGATTACGAAATTTTTTGGGAATGTTTCATAGAAAGAATATATTAAAATTATTGGTATAATAGTTTGTTTTGTTTTTCACTTGTAAGTACCTACCTCGATGGATACATACTAGATAAGACGATATTGTTATAATGGCTCCGAAAAAAAAAGAAAAAGGAAACCATTAAATGTCACAATTGTTACCGACTACATCTACTACACTTAATCCTACATTATTGAAGAAAAAAAATACTATCACACTATCAGTATCAAATATAGAAATT
Source organism: Aelia acuminata (assembly GCA_911387785.2). Taxonomy (NCBI): domain Eukaryota; kingdom Metazoa; phylum Arthropoda; class Insecta; order Hemiptera; family Pentatomidae; genus Aelia; species Aelia acuminata. Next base: position 111,894,733 of record OU426982.1, on the reverse strand, counting down.
CTGAAAATTTTCTACGATTTTGCTCATGTGAATTGTAAATTTACCATAACAGAATGACAGACCACTTATAATCATTAGTATTTAAGATAAAAGTATGTTTTTATTTTATTTGTGTGTTTCATAATAATGCTCTCCTAAATAGTTAACGTTTTAAAGATCCGCTCGTTTAGCGCTATTAACTGCAATTTCATAAATAAATTATAGTCGATTCAATTATTTTTTCCTTACATGTACAAGCAGATAATTCAATAATTGTCTGGAAAAATTTTACATAACTCTGCTAACTGTTTTCCTAGCTCACGCAGATAAAAAATCATTGAGCGATTATTCATACCAAAAAGGCTATAATCATCTGGTAAATCACAGTTTACCTCGTTGTGCAATCGTAGTTCAAACAGTAGTTTTTAGATTTCCAGAAGGTTAAATTCGAAATGAAAAAAAAAACAAAGAAAAGAAAAAAGCGTTGCACAATTCCCACCGTCCTTGTGGAGAAGAATGAGCAGAAACGTGGCAATCGATGGAAGCTTTCCCCTCAACGCCACTTATCGGAATCTTCCCTATGGTACGGGACCCCCCTGGAGAAGTGTACTTTACTGGAAATAATTTATGGACGGTATCTTGGTGTTAAGTCGGCGTTACTGGATAAATTGCTCCTTTCAGGAACAGGTAATTTCCTAAAGAGCTTCTTTTTTTTTTTTTACCTGCCTCGAGAGGGCCTACTGGTCAGCTCAACGCTTCCAGTGTATCTCCTCGATTCGATATGGATGTTTAAGATGGTAGAGCGTTACCTGAAAATCACTGGAGATTAGAGATTTCATTTATCATCGTATTAAGAATCTTTGCTAACGTAACCATCCATATTTAAATACACTGACATATTAACTGTCAAACACGTGAAATGGCTGAAACTGGTATGACGTCGAATGCGAGGAGATTTAAGAGGCTTCGGATGAGAGATTCTATTAAACAAGCCAGGAAAGAGGTACTGCTGAGTGCAATTCTTCTCCATGCCTGGAATTATTATTAGATTTCTGTATGCGCTGTATTTGTTTCTGAAATAATATATTAATGATCCCTAATGTTTTAAAAATCGCTCAAAGTGGTGTCGATATTTTTTAAAAACTTTTATTCAGTCAAATTTATTTCATTTAATTGTTTGACGTTTCGCTTTTTTATTCAAGCATTTTCAAAAAATAATCTATTATCCACATAAACATATAAAATTATATATATATATATATATATATATATATATATATATATATATATATTCCATTTGTGAATCTGTGATTCACCTGCCTGTCAACATCATGTTGACAATCAGCAGATTGATGTCGGTTAAGACTAATAGACATATACTGACATGTCAGGCATGGATTTAAAAATATAAAATTATTATAACATTATCTAATATAATAAAAAAAATAAAGAACTCAAGAAGAAGCTTAAAATGAAAAGAACATTGAGTCAGCTGTTAAAAGATGATGAAGATAAAATAGCTATCCTGTTTAAATACTAGAAAGAAATATCATACTATAACAGTATAAACTGAATGCATCGCCAATGACCCTGTAGGGTAGAGGCGAAGATCAAGTGGAAAAAATAATAATAATATATAAATTATTATAAAAAATAAATAAAATTATTACTATGGATATAAAAAAAAAAATATTTAAAAAATGTTAAAATAACAAATGAAGGGAAGGACATATCTAGAACTTAAATAAAGTTATATAATGAAGAAGTACTTGGTACGGCCGCTTATTCGGGGATAGCGGCTAGTTAAGATAAGGTTATAGATTTTCAGAGGTGAGTAATAGTCAACTATGAGTGTCACCTGTGGTGTAGTGGTAAGCATAGAAACTTACTATACTAAAGGTCGCGGGTTCGCGTCCCGTGGTGGCCCTAGGATTTTTTAATGGGAGTAAAGAGACGTTGTCTATGCTGTCCCTCGGATAGGACGTAAAATGGAGGTCCTGGGCCTATACGATGTCAGGTACTCATTAAAGATCCCTCCTCCCACTGTAGCATTGTCCGATTAGCCTTAGTAGCATTAAGTGACGTTAAGCAAACAACAACAAAGATTTTCTTTAAACTTTTTTCTGACCCTGTTCCTATCTACAATTAATAAGAGCAAAGGCCAGGTCAGCCGCTATTTCCATGTCAGCCGTTTTTGTTTTGAAAATTGTTGTATGTAGGTCGTTCAGGCATCATTTTTCGCTCAACTTTCCGTTTCAGTGTAAAAAAGTCCAAAATGGTCGTTAGTAGTTCACCTTTACTACGAGGTTCGGAGGATTATCTGTTTTATCACATGGTTCGACGCGGTGTAAAGCAGCCTATAGGGTGTTCCATTGATTCGACAAAAAAAGTAATATTCAATCTTCCTCTTACATTTCGATGGTGAAATAATTCACTGCCATATTGTTATAAATATCTATTTAAATATAAATCAGCTAGGATCTTCCCTTGAGCTGTTGGCAGATGAAGTAGCAGCCTAAATCATCATAAATAGATTACTATAAGATAAAATGAGATAGGTAATGCCCTGTGGTGTTTTATATCGGCTGGGTTGGAGCTGAGGAGGTTGCGGTGGTGGGAGGGAGATTGTATACTATTAGCTCGGTCCCCGTGGGAACAGAGGCACCATCAACATACCGCTGTCTTCCTCCATCATCTTCGCTAATGGTTTAGAGCTGTTGGCATCTTTATAACGTCATCTCCTGTTTACAATAGCCTCCTGGAGTGGTATACCATTCGTCGGTACCATCAATATCGGATTTATATCAGTTAGTCTCTAAGGCATATAGATATGCCACGTATCCATACATTTTTTATGGTAATCTTACTATTGTTGAATACATAATCGGCTCTCAAGATTTGTCTCCAGGATTTGTCCTGTTATGGTATGGGAATCAAATGGAGTCAGTCTATATGGGTATCCAGCCTGTTGTAATGGGGGCTGCAAGGTATGCTCCCCTCCATTCCAGGGGGTCTAGGGACGAATTGTAGAATTCTTTTACCTTTATGTTCCTTTCTCACAACTGATATGTTACTTTTTCTGCAAATTATTTGCTCTTTGCGTTACCTACGTTACTTTTAGTGAACTTTAATCCCCTAAAAAAGAAAAAAAAATTACCCGAAAGGGTAATTTTAAAGGGATGCAGTTCCTACAACCCTCCCATTGGATCAGCCCTTGGTTCAGTCCAGTCACACGAAAGGGTCGAATTTTCCATAGCCTTTCTTCCTGTGCATTGTACATAAGTAGATAAATAATAAAAAAATAACATGAAGTTTCATAACTCTGTTTAAATCAATAGATAACTAGACTCCTACTTCAGGTGCGTTTTGCTCGGTGTGACACTCAACGCCTTTTAAATTGGACTTGTTTATTTTGGACTACACGTTACTAACCAGTGATTTTTCTAGGAGCAGTTTTTACCTAGTTTAGTTTACTTTTCTTAAATAACATGTACACTAAGAATTTTTTTCTTGAATCTTTTTTTCAAGGCGATGAATATTTCTAGGTTAATGGCAGAATTAGATAGTGAGGAAAAATGCGTTCGTTTCTTTTAGGAATACTGAAAATTGAATTCCGCTGTACGTAAAACAGTGTTGAAATGGGCATCAAATGTGTGTTCAATTCAAGCCCTCTATTTGATGGAGCTGTTCTAAAACATGAAAAACGTGGTTTGAGGTCTATGCTACATGTTAAATTATTGCTTTTACTATGTTAGAAAATATAACTTACTAGCTGTATATACCGGTTTCACCCGGAGAATTTCATTTTTTAAATCTATAAAGTGAGACTTTTATCGACTCAAACGGTCGATTTCGCAAAATATGGACAGGTGTTCGCACCTTGTATCAAAGAACCACTGAGCGAAATTTTTAGAATTTAGGACAAATGGTAGGGATTTTTATAAAGAACAAACAGAATTTCATCTTTATTTCCCGGTTTCACCCGGGGAATTTCATTTTTCTAATGTGAAAAACCAATGCAAAGCGAGACCATTACGATTTTTATAACAAAAAAGAATATCAGCTCAAGATCGGCTGAGGTTATGCAATTTTAATATGGACAGGTGTTCGCACCTGGTATGGATTTCTATTAAAAACAAACAGAATTTCATCCTTATTTATATAGATTTTAGCTGCATATCCCGGTTTCACCCGGGGAATTTCATTTTTCTAATGAAACGGTCGATTTCGTAAAGAACTATTGTAAAGCGAGATCATTACGATTTTTAAAACAACAAAGAATATCAGCTGAAGATCGGCTGAAGTTATGCTATTTTAATATGGACAGGTGTTCGCACCTTGTATCAAAGAACCACTGAGCGATATTTGAAGAATTTAGGACAAATGGTATGGATTTCTATAAAGAACAAACAGAATTTCATCTTTATTTATATAGATAAATTTACATAGAAAAATATAGAATAGATTTATATAGAAAAAAGTTAATTTTTTTTTTTTTAACGGCTAGGTTAGATAAAACTGTTCCTAGAAAAATCCGGTTGATTAACAAATAGTCGTAAAACAGAGAAGACCCCAATTCATCTTGGATTATAGTTATATAGGATCATAGTAGACGTTAGTGTAAGTTGTAAACCGTTCGTGATAGCGGTGAATAAAACTGACATCTATCAATGAGATATGAATCTATCAATGACTCGATTACTGATCCCGACAGTTTGCATCTCTTTAAGATCGATATCACCTCTTATCTGAATAAGAAGCTCTTTTTACTCAGATTTATCGCTTTAGTGTAGAAATTATTGATCCGATGAACGTGATTTTTTTTTTTTGAGCTATATTATATGCAGGGATAGCTAATCCAAAAAATAAAAATATTAATACACAGGAAAAATAAATTAATCAATTAGATGAAAAGCTGGTCCGTCAAAATGTTTTGATATTTCATAAATTATTTAGCCCATTAATCTGCTACCTACACCTGTCAATTCGTCCTGCGAGATCTAATCTTTTCCTTACTTCTCTGACGTTTGTGGAATAGGAGTTCTTTTCGAGCGATGTTTAAAAGTTAATAAGAACTGATCTTCACTTTTATTAATGTATCTATAATCCATGTACTTAGTAATTAACTTGTGGATCTTCATCAGGGCTACTGTTGGATCGAAACGTTGGCTTACCATAATAAATATCATTGTAACTGAAAATCCTGACCATTATTTAACCTATATTAAAATTAGTATTGTTCAGTTCAATCTTTTTGATAAACCAAAAATTGTCTTCATGCAGTATTTAACACAAAACATTATACTTTTTTTTTTTCAATAAACTATGAAACTTCCTTCTCACATCTGAGCTATTTCAACTACTTATATCTAATATATCATAAGGTTTTTTCAGTACATTTGAACTGATCCTGATATCTCAATAAAACAAAACAAATAATGATGGTTTTTGTAAAATATATAAATATTTTTTTTAGTTTAGTGCTTCTTATATATTAATGACTATTTGTTGCATTAGTCAATAGTTTTATACAAAACGACCAGGTATAATTGTTCATAAAAATAATTCTTAAAGTAGAATACTACAAACATTATGAAATAAAAATATTAAAATCCTCTTCAATATAATTTTACTACACAAATTTTTATCATGTATATTAGTATAAATTTTAATATTTTATGTAATGTTTTCTTAAATAAAAATAAATAATTACAGTTTACAAGGTTACACCGCAGTATACATAAAACTTTTTATTTTATTTTTACATATTTCTTTTTATTTTCATGTTTATTTATTAAAAAAAAAAAAAAAAAGAAGAAGCATATGTTAACTTGGGATTGATTTATAATAATGGTGTTGAGAAATACTGGTGGTCACAGGAGTGAGTTGGTTCTTGACCGGACATGTTCGGTGGTGATTCGATGATTTATAACTGGCTCGTAAAAGTGTTATTTAGTGTAGGTAGCCTTAACAGCGCTATCACACTAATACCTAATACCTCTCTCTTTTTATTATATTACTGTCCTTATCCAACTCCACTGTATCTTTACTACCCTTCCCTTAAAATATATTATTATAATAAATAGTATACCTTTTCATAAAATAACCATAAATAGCAGTAATAGTAAAACATGTATGATAAAAGCTACATTTTATTAGCTATTAACGAATTATTGAAAAAAAATTTATCAGGTTTTACACCTGATTTTTTTTTCATTTTAAAAGCTTTTATTTGAACAACCTCTAAAAATCTTTACTCATTTTATTTATTTATTGATGTAATTTATAGGTGTTGTCTTATTTTTGTTTATAACGATCAAAAATTTTTGTTCTTTTGTTTATAATTTTTTTTTCCTTATTTCAATAAACATTTACATTGATGCGTCTGTATGTAATGTTTATTGTTATTATTATTAGTTCTTATTATTATAGTTTAACTCTACGCTATTCTTAATTATTTAAAGCGTTGGTTTGTACGTAAAAGTAAAGAAATGCGCAGGTATAAAAGATCTACAAAGACAAAATAAAAACCAGAAAAATGTCTGAATTGTAAAATTGTTTTTAATTTATTATTATGTTTTGTTTAAATAAAGAATGGGTGATATTTTTTTCTCTAGTCTAAGGAATTCAGACCTGTAATAACTATTGAAAAGAAAATTAAGCTAAGCAGCATTTGTCTGAATATGTTAAAAAGACTAATGGAATTCAAAAACTAACGAAGTATTTTTTTTTATTCTATCTTCTATTATTGAATGAAATACATTATAAATTAAAAATAAAAAAATCGTATATATTTGACTGAAAAGCTTGAAATATTACCCTCTATAACATATTTATTATTCATTACCAAAAGCTGGGGATTGCTAAAAGAAACAAATGTTGATATGACAACAAGAATCTTAATAGAATCAGCGCTGGTTCTAATCTGTCCGGGACACGCGCGACTGGTATTGAATGATCGATGAAAATTCATGTTGATCCTCTGATTTTTTATTTTTTTATCTTTCTTATGTGCATCATCTCAAAAAATAAAAAAAAAGAACATACAAGATTCAAAACATTGTATTTCCGTGTTCAGGAAGCTGTTCAAAATGTCAAGACAGTTAGCGGTGATGCGGATATCTAAAAGGTTCCAGACTGTGATGGTAATAAACTGTTCCGTAATTATAAAAGCTATAATTAATTTTTTATGAGATAATTACAGCTAATGGTACGCTGTCGTGGTAGTTAAGGTTACAACGTCCCTGTCGTGTTCTGCATCTAGTTGTCATGCCAAGGTCAAAAAAATTTACCATCATCAAAGCTATGGGGCATAAGCAACTCCACAGTTTTTCCCAGCCCTACTGAATATTATACATTTTTTTTTTACTATAATGTCTGTGATTTTGTTACAATATAATTATTTAAAATTACATATTAATAAAAAAGCTTGATATATGGGTATATATATATATATATATATGTATATTTCAATTACACATACCTATAATATTTTAAAATATATTATGGTAAAGGAAAGAATTGCAATCGTGAAAAATTTCCATTTCAGAGGAACCCTGAATCCAAATAATTAGAGTTTCTCAAAAAGGACTGAGTTTTTCTATAGAGGTAAGAAAAATTAAAATTGTACGAAACTCAAATAACCAATTAGATTTAGGTACATATATATATATATATATATATATATATATATATATATATATATATTTATTTTTTTTATTTATTTATTTATGAGATGAAAGGTTTTCATGTGACCCGGTTAATAGAATTTGTCAGTAGTGAATATCGAATAAAGAATTAGATCTATATTTACAGAAAAAAAAATTGTCATTTCTACCTTTTTTAACTTTTCTATGATGATAAGAGCTACCTAATTTCAAAGACTCAATTATATTTCTGATTTTTACATTGATGTACGAAGTTTAATTAAGCTGTTTTTGAGAAAATCGTAAAACATTATAAAATTAGATGATTGATCAATTTTTATGAAATATTTGCTTTTGCGTCTGGGTAAAGTACCTAAATCTAATTGGTTATTTGAGTTTCGTACAATTTTAATTTTTCTTACCTCTATAGAAAAACTCAGTCCATTTTGAGAAACTCTAATTATTTGGATTCAGGGTTCCTCTGAAATGGAAATTTTTCACGATTGCAATTCTTTCCTTTACCATAATATATTTTAAAATATTATAGGTATGTGTAATTGAAAGTAAAGGTAATGAATTAAATTTACACCCATCTTAATAAATGCAACAGGAAACATTTAAATTAAATTTACGTGAATTAAATCAAAATGATGCTTAATTATAGCCTCACTCATTTATATTATTGTCTGACGTTTCGACATATAAGCCATATATTTGCCACGACATTTTTAATACCATAATACAACAGTTAAATACCCTAGACTAACACAATTAAAATTGATAATAGTGTCAAAAAAATGTGGGTTTAAATAAGTTTTATTTATGAAAAATTATAATTCTCAACGCCAAAAAAACAAAATTAACAGCTCAAATTAATAACAACGTTACAAAAAGTAATAACTAGTGATAATACAGTGACACCAACGTAACTATATGCTTCGACATTCAGAGCCAGGCGAAGCCCCTACTCCATTATTTCTTATATTTAGTCCGACATTGAACATTCCAGAAGTGCGTTGAACATTCTCGTAAGATCCAGGACAAGTACTAATACAGTTAATTATTTGTAACAACAAAGATTCTAGACCGCTTTCCAATGTAACAATCAAAACATATGATTTTGTTTCTCTTCACAATAGTAAAAAATACTCTTCATAAGTTCTAGGTATTCTTATTAAAACATGCTAGTCGTTTTGATTGTTTAACTGTGAGAAAAAAATAATGGTTATAGGAAGACTTACCTTGAAAATGACTTTAATGCAGAAACGCCAGACAATAATAAAAATGAGTTAGGCTTTAACTATGGATCTTGTAAGTACATAAATAAAATTTGTTGGCCTCAAATAAATAAAAAGTTTTTATATTTTCATTCAAGTTTACACGCAACGAACTCGCACCATTTGTGAATCAACAGCAAGAGTTGTAGGAGGTAATCGTAATCGGATCAAAAGTAATTACAATAATCAGATTGAGGATATCAACGACAGAGGATAATGGAGCTAGTTGCCCGGAACATAAACCGTTTATCTGCGAGCCGAAATCATTACCGCTCATTACGTAGGGTTTAACTATTAGCGGACAAAGGGGAACTTCTTAGCACGCCAGTCGTTCGCTAACGAGTGCTCATAATGAACGGAAATAGCTAATAAGGTACTCTCTGTCCTCATCTTCTGGTCTAATAGAGAACTCTTACATCTCCCTGTACAACGGACTCGGGTATTTGTAGATGAACTCGGGTATTTGTAGATGAACTTGGGCGTTTGTAGATGTTCAGTGACTCGAGATCACTGTATCTGTTACTGTATTATTGAAACCTGAAATTATTATTTTTCAAAATATACGTATTAGGAAGATTCTTAAGTGGAAACCTAAATTATTTCATAATTCAATAAATAACTATATAATTGGGGGTCACTTGTGGCCTACAATGCTAAAGGTCACGGGTTCGCATCCCGAGGTGGCCCTAGAACTTTATAATGGGAGTAAAAAATCGTAGCCTATGCCGTCCCTCGGATATGACGTAAAATGGAGGTCCCGTCCAGTATCCGTATCCTAATTATACCTGGAGAGGCAAAATTTAGGACTTCCACTGTAGCATTGTCCGATCAGCCTTAGTGGCATTAATTGACGTTAAACCAAAAGCAAACTATATAAAGGCTTACAAAATTAATTCAGTAAATCCTTCCCTTGTTTAGCATCATTTGTTCTGAAGCACGTGTAGTGTATTGAGACTTCTATTTAGGATGTCTCAAACACCGAGGAATGAAAAGAGCCTTCATCAGCGGTTCCTCGGGGGTGAGGGGGGGGGGGGGGGAGGCGTTATCTTACATTACGATCAATCTCCCCCCCCCCCCAACAAAATTTCTAAAAAAAAATCTTGCAGGATGGAACCTTGCACAAATTTTGTAGAGTAGTAGTAGTATTTACGTATTTAAAAAATTAGTAAATTTAATTCAATTTTTATAAATTAATTAGCTGTTTTTACGCTTTACATAAGTATTATTGCTCTCTCTTTTTATATGTACCAACCTCAGATATTTTTTCCTGGTAGCTCTCCTTAGAGACTTTATATGTGGAATAATATAAATAAAGCAACAAAAGTCATAAAAATATTAATCTTTCATTAGGAATGCTAAATAAAATTTTTAGAAAAACATAAAGAAAAGTATTTAGAGATTATATGAGGGCATTGTTAGAGATGCCGTAGTGTGTAGTGCTTACTATGTCAGCGATGGGAAACAACGTATGGCCATTCGTTAAGCTGTAATAAATACAATTCACTTTAATTATTATTTTTATTTTATTTTATTTTTATTTAATTAGAGAAACATTATCCGTCTCTACCTTAGAAGAATGCAATATTGCTGTAATTTTCCAAAAAAAAACTCCAGCGCTCAAAATTTGAAATTTAGTTCCAACTACTTTCGGCCGTTATTATCGATTCTAATTTGTTGTATAACATGCAAAAACTCGATCTTTCAGTCGTTATTGATACAACAGTTATTGATTTCTATAATCATATAAAAAAATCCAAAAGAATCAACGGCCAACCCCATAATTAAGTAGGACCAACGGACGGTACCCCACATTCCAATAGCATCAACAAAAACGATTTCAACTATTGATAATTTTCTAACAAAAAAAAATATTTTTAGTTTAAGAATGAAGGGGATCCGTAAAAGCACACTGTGGATCACTTTTTATTTATTTTTTTATCAACAAACTATACTTAATTATTAAAATAAAAGTTATTGTCCGACCTACACTGACAATAATAATAATGCTGTATGATGGTGCTATATTAAGGACTGAGGGCAGCAGTACAAAGGCCCTAGAAGAGCCCTCGTAGGGATACTAGGCCGGGTAGGGCTGTAGATCTGTAGGGCCCTCCCTCGAGAGGGAGTAGAGAGTTCTTAGAGCGGGAGGTGTCGCCTTGGCAACCCGGCCTCCCCATCTCCATTCAATGCCTCCCTCCCTACTCCCCGCTGATTTATGGAAATAATGCCTAATGGACGAAAAGAGAGTGCCCTCTGTGAAGCTGCTTTATCATCTCTAGTCTTATTTTTACTTTATTTTTATTCACCCCCATCTGCTCTCCTTGGCAATAAATAACTAATTATTCAATAAGCCTTCTTTATTCTTTTTTTTTTTTTACTCTTTTTCCTTATTTTCTTCCTTTCCTTCAAATCGATTTTTATTGCTTATCGAATTTGCATTTAAATACAACTCCGAAACCGTGTAAATTGGGTACGTCTTACCCGCAGTGTAAATCGCTTCCCCCTTATTTTTATTACTCTCAAACGACCGTTTTATGACCGCCTTCATTACGTATACTATAGCATGTTTTAAGCTCCAGTATGAGATGAAAAATCTCTACTGATGTATTCAAATAAATTTAATATGTAAAATAAAAATTAAACTACTTTTCCAATTTTTTTCTTCGAAACTTCTTCTATGGTATGCGGACTTGGCTTTGTAATGAAGAGCTGAGAATGTATTTACTATAACCATAATGTAAGGAAATCATCGATAGAATCCATTATTATTATTATTATTTTTATCATTAGAAATTAATCACTCCCTTTGAACTTATTTAATACATACATTTTTTTTTTGTAAATGAAACTTTTTTTTTATATTTATAGATATGAACAATGATATTTGTTTAAATAGGGGAAAATATAATCCATTCATTAAAAGGAAATGAGTATACTACTATACTATGACTATACTAAGCGTATCTCTTTTAAAGGAGTGGTTCTTACAAAAATTTTGGGGGATGAGGGTTTGCTCTGTAAAAAAATACATGAAACACCATACTTATTTACTTAACTTACTTACTAAACTTATAAGAACTTCATTAAAGTCGTATATAAAAATTTGTAAGGAATTAGACGCGTTGATTTATTCCACTATTGGTATTTATTTTTTTTCACCGATTTTCTGTACCTTCCGCCCCTGCAATTTTCTCTCTTACTGAAACTTTGATAGCTATAGATATTAAGAATTTTTAGTAGTAAATGTTTAGTAGTAGGTGATCTTTTTTGAAGTTATAAGTTAAAATATTGAAATTTTCATTTTGTCTCTTCTATGTATAGCACAATTAATTTTATCATAGATTTCTATACTACCACGTAGCTTTGAACTCAGATCAAATCACATATACATGCTTAAGCAAGGTACACCGTCGGTACACGTTTATACCGCCTTTAATCATTACATAAGATAATTTATTCGCGCTTGTTTGGAATTCACTCATGTCGATGGCTTGTCAGTATACGTGGTTACACGGTAAATGAGTGGAAGGACATCCCTCTGGGAGGGTCGGGACAGGGATTTAATCTGATTATGAGAGGAAGCTTTGAGAAGGGTATAATGTAAACTACCACTGGCTGGTAGAGAGCGCTTTGATGTGGTCCCCGGCTTCGGCTGTTTCCGCCGGCTGTTCGGGCCTGATCGATACCGACTCCCCCACCATTCCGCTCTGCACAATCTGCTCAGTGGCCCTCCAACTGTTGAGGAGGGATGTTACCTTATGTTCTTCCGACTCGAGTCGATAAGATCGTAAACTTACCCAATCAAATTTATGTTCCATCCTCATCTCACTCTTATTAAATTCAAATAAAAAATTATTGCCAATCTTTATTTCCATATTTTATTTTGGTTTATCATAATTTATTTTTTATGTCTTTAAACCTTTTACTCATTTTGAAAACAGGTAAATTAAATCTGTGCGATATGATTTCTTGAAAGTTATTAATTAGAGAATCTAAATTTAATAAACCTCAATCCACAAGTTGAAAACTACAATGTCTCCATCAACGCCTTGGATAATTTTTTAATTTATAATTTCGTTTCTTGTTATGATTAAACTATTTAATTGGTTCTTTACGCGTTATTACGTTTTATCTTAATCGATCAATTTAATTTATGTTGTGATGGAATCGACTTATAAAGATAAGAGTGTTTCACGTTCACTTTTTTTGTTGTTGTGTATACATATATTTTTTTTAATACAATGGTAATAAATTAGTTAGACTCTTGTCAAAGTAGTGGTTCTTTCAAAATATTTATTTTTATATCTTGATTTTTTAATACTTATTGCTTTTTTTCTTCAGATTAATTATTATGGCAAAGTGTATTCGTGCAAAGTATTTGAACTATCCGCATCTGTTTAAATTAAAACAACACCCATGTAGGCTAATATTTATTTCCTTGTAAGCCCTTGAAATAAATCTTGGTATTATTACAATATGAATGCCCGTAATTCACCAAGACAATAGCGAATGGCTCTCTGCCTTCAAAGAAGTTTTTTTATTGCACCCCTCTTTATAAAAACGGAGCAATTGTTACTTATTACTTGAATTATTACTTTAAAGAATAATCGTTGAGCAGTATTAAATCGTTAAATTGTTTTTATCTATTTTTATTAAATGTTAATTTATTATATACGATATTTTCAATTTATTATTGTAATTGACACTTAGTGTAGTCATTGAGGAACTGAGTTTGTTACTTCTTTCTGAATAAAATTTAACAATAGAATATATATATTTGTATGACGCATAACCCATATTTATATTTTAAACCTCTAATTAATCATTTATCTTGTAATCATAACACGGGTCTCTTACTCCTTTCAACAATTCAACAACGTAATATCTCAAAGATCGGCTATTTTTCATTATATTATCCATTTTAAAAACAAGAGAGTCATAAATCAAAAATAAATATGTAAAATTTAGAAGACTAACTACGAACTTAGATTTACTATCCTGAAAAATCATGATTTTTGAGAGTACACAATTTTTGTTTTTTTGATTAGGCTTAAGCATTGTATCTAATGTTTCTTTCTGAAAAGATTTATATTGTCGAGAATAAAGCAATCATTTCTGATATCAGTTTCTGCATATGATATTTGTCGTTAATTTTATCCATTATCTCCTTTTAGAGTTAATTTTAGTTCAGAACCTTCTATTTCATAATTTTTTCTATTATCTATAATTTTCCTAAACTAAAACCAAGAAAGAAACGAAAATACTAAAAAGGCCAAGGATGGGAGATTTCTTTTTCAAGCAACCATGGTAATTGAAACAAGGTAGGAATAGGATTGTGCTGGGTACTTTCGTCTTAATGCCTGACGTACCATTATTTCAACCTTCAACCATCTCTTTTGCGGAATGCCAAAAACTTGCAGACAGCTGCGAATCAATGTTAGCAAAAAAAAATTATATTATATAAAATATAAACTAATAAATAAATGAAAAATGTAAACATTGTTCGACATCTGAATAGTTTATTGTTAATAGCATTATTTTTGTCAGTCTTAATTTTAGTGTGATAACGTGTGTAAGTTTACATAAACATGAAATTGTATAATCCATACCCCCCTAAAATTTGTGTTAGATGTACCCTGAAGGGTGGGGGGGGGGGGGGATAGACAAAGAGAGGGGATGACTGAACAAAGTGACAGGCAGTTATTGTGGTTGACGTCCCCTGTCACCCTAACTCACTCACTAAATCCTAAACCTCTTGTCACCTCCATTTCTTGTTTAACCCATAACAGTTTCCTTTTAATTAGTGTTTATTCTGTTTATTGTTACTTCTTGCCTGCAACTTACACGTGTTTAATATCATTCTGTAACTTGTATCCACGCTTTGGCAAAGAATATCTGCAATCTTTTTGAAATAATAATGAAATATCAATAAAAAATAACAATCTATATGTATTTATATAATTTTCATGTATATACCATTAAAAACAATTTATAGGTAAGATTTAGACTTTATTTCGATGACTTTTATTTTTCTCTATATCCAAAAATGCAGAGAGAAATACTTAATTCAATAATAAAGCACTGCTTCCCTACTGCATAGGGTTGCCAAAAAGCTAAATATACTGCTTGTTGTTATATATTATATACAGTTGTAACTTAAATTTACAGTTGCTAAATGTATGCTGTGTATTAGTATATAACAGTAAAAAAAAATTTTGATGGACATAAAAAAAGGGCACATTTACCGTTTTATACAGTTTTATAAATATAACTATATACATTTACAAATAACTAACGTGCTAATCTACCCTATTACCAACGTGCCAAAATGTCTTAAAAGAAATTGGCCTCAAGAATTTCTATTTAAGAACTATCATTTCACTGGCGCTACGAATAACGCTACCTTTCCTTACAAGTATATGCACTTTATTTTATATATTTTTTTTCGTAATTAATGTGAGGGATCTATCATATTTTAATGCAATGTAAAATAGAAAAAATTCAAAACTAAAATTTGGGCTAATATAACCTTATATCCTTATAATATGAATATAACATTAAACATAAATTTAATCTGCGTTTTATAAAAGAAGGCCTCACTTGCTATGGAATTAAGGAAAATAAAATCTAAAAATAAATAAGTTGGATTTACTTTCAAAATGGAAGCAATTAAAAAAAGAAAATTTCCATATCGAACATTTTTTTAACTCAAACATTTTTTTTTTTTTTTACATGTTGTTCTCCCTTTATTCAATATTATAATAATTTTTAAGTTTACTATTAGGCTATTTAACAACCTCACAATTGGGCATGGCGTTTTTCATCAATTTCTTATCCTTGTTTAAAGCGAAATTTTTGTTTGTTTGTATAATCTGACATTTTTGCTATTGATTGTGAATATGTGATGACTTCGCGAGGACGTTTTCTGTGTAGTCCAACGATGGTAGCTTTATCAGACTGCTTGAGAGAGGAAACAGATATAGTCGCCGACTAAGTTACTGATAGGGGTGTACATGAACAGGCCTTGTAAGCGGCCCTACTATTGTGTAGTCCCACTGATAAATATCCAGGACCCTGGCTCGAGATATGGACCATAAAGTTAGCAGGTATGGGTTCGAGTACTACTTACTAATACCTACTAGTACCTACTATTATTATACTGGTACTAGGTACGGTTTTCTAAACATCTCTCCTTCATGAATCTTTTTTTTTTTTCATTTTTACCTATGTGTATGATGTGTAATTAAAAACAAACATTTATTAAATATTTGAACAGTCGTATTTTTGTTTTTTAGCCTTTTAACAAAATTTAGCTTTCAACTGTTTACTTCCTAAGTTTTCAAGTACGTTTAATTTCCACCAAAAACATCTGAAACGCCATAAAAAAGATGTTTTTTCTTTGGTCTAGATAATTAAAAATTCTTTACACATGAATTAAATCTCTTAATGGTACTTAGCTTTCCCAATACTACTTTTGAGCATGGCCTATTTTATTAGTTAATGTAAGTGAACTCCCATCGGGCCCATTTTAGTTTAGTTTAAAAAAGGCCTTGAATATCATTAATATGGCCCAGCGACTGAGAGTGAATGAACAAATGGGTACTTTTCAGTTTCAGTTAAATAAAACGGTGACAAATTAGCCAGGCCCAAAAACTTGGTACTTTTTTTTTTTATTGATAAAATAGAGTGATTTTTCAGAAGAATAATTCTGAGTACATTACTGCAGTACATAATTTTAATAAAACACTCTTTTACTATGTACTTAAAATTGTTTTATAATTTCCTTGTCAAGCTTTTTTTCCTTTCTATATATTAGATTGCTTTTCGTAAAAATAAATTATCATTTTTATTTACGTACTATTATTCCGTTACTTTAAGCATCCTTAATCGTTCTTGCATATATTTTTATTACATTAAGTTAATTACATAAAAACTTCACATATATAAAAAACAGCTTTTTGGATACCATCAATAAATATATAGATTAAAAATTGAAATTTAAAAACTTTTTTCTTTCACCGTTAAATATCTTTAGCAAAGCATAGCTTCTTGTTTCATCGATAATGATGAAATAAGCTTTGAAAGATTCATTGAGATAAATAAAAAATAAAAATAACATGATTAACATTAAATGTGGGAATTATCCACCTGAATGAAAGGGATAGTAATTGTTGAAAATTAACGTTAATTAATTCCGTCTATTCTTAATGCAGAGTACTATTAAATAAATTGTCTTTGACAGGCTTCCTAAATATGCCCTTAATTAATTCAAAAACTATTATTAATATTATTTCGCCACCAATTTAAACACGAGTCTATTGCGTTCTGTTAATTCGTCTAAAGGAGTCTGTGACATCCATTATGTCAGGAAGCTGTATTGATATTAACAGTAAATGGTTTTTTTTTTTTTTGTTGTTTTTTTTCTCGTATTCCTAAGCTTGTTTATGAGATGGAAGTTTTATTGTTAAATATGTATTATCAATGGATAAAAATTTTTAAACTTTTGAAGCTGTCTTTCTCTTTTTAACCATATATGTATAATCTCATATCTTATAACCAGGAATAATTGGAAGGTACGGTATTAATACGATACGACAAAAACTGATGAAAAATCAAATGCAGCTTAAATATAATCGGTACACTTAATTTGGGGGAAAACCTGGTGGTTCAGTGAAATCACTTCTTTGGCACATCCTTCGACCAACAAAGGGTAGTAATTATAAAAGTACTCACTGAAAATTTGTACTTTATGTTATAAACTTATTTTCCCTTTTATAAGTAACTTAAATTACCCTTTTTAAACTGTAACGGTAGAAGTTAATTTTTTTGTAGTGAAAGTACATTTTATTTATATGAGGCATGAATCAGCTCAGGGGTTGGTATACCCTCTTGGCGTTGATGAAAAGACTGGGGATCTGACCCTTCAATGGGCAGAAGAAAAAACATAACATGACGGTGGAGCGTGATCCTAACCGCATCACTTTCTTTTATGATCGCCGTTTAATAAAGTGTGCTTTGTTATCGAGGACCGAACTTAAGGCTGCTCAAGTCCTTCGATTCGATTAATAAATTACTTTTGGAATGTTGGGTGTTTTTAAAAAATATTTTTCGATTCAATGGGACGGTCGGTGAACTAGCTACATTAATTATAAAATTATGGGTCGTAAATTCTTCGAGGAGGTGTAAAATGGAGGCCCCGAGACTCTGCGATATCCGTTACTTCTTAACACGTTCACGCCGGGGCCGTTTTTCATTTGTTTTGCTATGAGGCGGCGCTGAAATTAAAATCGCGCTTCATCTGGCGGCTAATAATTCAGAACACAATCGAATGCTTACCGCCGGTGACCCGCGCCGCCAGATAAGACAGTTTAGTGCGGGTCACCGGTGGCCCGCGCCGCCCGATGAGACAGTTTAGTGCGGGTCACCGGTGGCCCGCGCCGCCCGATGAGACAGTTTAGTGCGGGCCACCGGTGGCCCGCGCCGGCCTGAACGTGTTAAAGATCCCTACCATCAATTTACTGATAAATAAACTCCCACTGCAACATCGTCCGATTGGCCACAGTAGCATAAAGTGACGTTAAATAAATAAACTAACAATTTTATAATTACATTAAAAAGGCAATTCATCAGAGTAATCACTATCAATTAACTTTCTGAGTTAATTAATCGGTGTTAATTTAAAAGTAATTAAATCAGATCTTAGGTGTTTCCCCAATGACAGTGCTCAGTTCACTGCTCTCCACTTTCTATGTCCATCGTTATCTCATCCCATCACGCTTTCTTCTTTCTGTCCGGATAACTAAAAAATTCCTTCTGAGTGTGTCAAGACCTGGAGGGGGGGAGGGGGGGTTGACACGGCTAGGATAGGAGATGATCTGAGTTCGATTCTCTGCTGTGGCCAATATTTTTCTTCTAATAAAATTATTTAAAAAATTCTTTCTTCTGACCAGCGCTATTCAACCATCAACAGTATCAACGGTTTTATCTTAGATTTATAGTCGACTATTTTAGCCCCATCTCTCTAATTACCTAATATGGGATTCGTTGAATCTAGACTTTTTGTGCCTTCTTCATCAAATGTCAAATGTGAATGGAAAGCCAAATGTTTAAAGAATTTAAGGACAAATAATTATTTAAATCAATCTTATACCTATAAACCATTACATTAACTTCTACGAACTTTACCTTCGAACACCACCCTCCAACAGCCTTCACGTCGACTGTTCGGGTGTTCTAGGTACTTCATCTGTTCGCCTGTGTTCGGGGGTAGCGCTAATGTCACTTTTGATTTGGGTTTTTCCCAAGTGACAGGAGTTATTTGTGATATTAGTGCGCCGTTCTAATTCGTTTCCTATTTTTTTATTTTTCAGATAATATAAAATATATTCATAATGGAGATTTCTTCTTCATCATAAGCTAGCGTTGGATGCGCCAGCCATATTGGTTCGCTTAAGGTCACGTTAAGTATAAATGGCTGTTCGTTTAACGCCGGTAGGGCTAGGTTCGAGGGAGAGGTTCGTAGAGTGTAAAGGCGCCTTAGGGAACGCTCCTTTGGATGTGGATGGGAGGAAAAATTAATTTTATAAGTTTTTTCTTTCTTTTTTTTTTTTTTTTTTGTCAGATTCATAAAATAACGGCAATATAAAATAACTCGCTATTTACGTAATACGGGATTCGTTGAATCTAGACTTTTTGTGCCTTATTTATCAAGTGTCAATGTGAATGGAAAGCTAAATGTTTAAGGAATTTGAGGACAAATAATTATTTAAATCAATCTTATATGTACCTACAAACCATTTCAATAACTTCTAAGGAACTCTCCTTTTATGCGGATGGAAGAACAATTTGAATTCCCTAAATTTATTTTATTTTATTTTTTTGGAACTTTTTTTGCCCTAAAATAACGGCAATTTAAAGATAAAAAATATCCTTGTAACACCAACGTAGAATTAAATAGTATTATTGACGTAAAATTATGATACAGAAATTTCAAACAAACAATTAAAGTTCTGATTAGTAACTAAGTTAGAATACAGTAATTAGCTGTGACTCAAAAGTAACAGTATGCCTCGATATTCAAGCTAAGACTAAGACCCTAGCCGATCGCCTCTTAAGTTTAATCAGAAATCGGACCTCACAGAAAGGCCTAGATTTTTCCCAAAAATGTGATCACGTTCTAATACATAAATGTAACGGTTCCAGATAATTCCAGAATTTTTTTCTATATAGCAGATATAATAATCTGTTTTTGTTTCACGTCACAATATTCATGATGCATTATAAAATTTAAAAAATAAAATAAAAAATCTAAAAATTCCTTAAGTTCATTTTAGTTTAAAACATTTAGTTATCGCTACAACTTCATTGTTACAAGCTTGCAATTATTATAATTATTATTTTTTTAATATTTATTATTTCTAAAAGTAGTCCGTAGGCTAACCGTAGAACATAAAAAAATACCAGTACTTGATTGAACTGGGTGTTGATAATAACAGTCATAGAAACGAGCAATTTGTTTATTTTTTTTTTTTACTTTTTGGCCTAGATGTGTACAAAATATTGACATCAATTCACTTTATTGCTTCCATATTTTTTTCCCAATATCCGCTCCCTTAAAAAAATATTTACACCATCACCCATTCAACGGTTTTGTTTGTACGGTAAAACTCGATTTGAATGTTTCTTTCTCATTCAAATGGATATTTATTCAAAGCTAAATATAAACATAAATTCAAGTTTCCACCGAACTGTTGAAGCCATGAGGAAAAGCCGGGTGTTTACAAGAGAGATAGAGAAATCAGATTAGCTAAAACGGGAAGTAGGTTGAGGTGGGAAGTAGCTTCGTGATGGTTGGCTGAGCAGCCGACGTCCAATGTCGCATCTTCGATTAATCTCAGATTAACTTGTAATCGCAGAAATCTTCAGTTTAATCTTTACAGAACATTGGTTTGTATTTGTAATTCAAGTGTAAAATTTTAGTTTTATTTTATAGTTTTTTTAAGGATTTTTTATTTTTATATTGCACGGATACATACAACATTTTTGCATGGATAATAAAAACAACATTTTTGCCTAGATTGCTTACTTCAACGAACCCCGTCAAAATCTAAATATTCAAGGTCTATGATACTAGTTTGGAAGAGTACTGCTACAATAAAAAAATACTAAAATTTTACTGGGGAAGCTTATATTTGTCCCTGGTAGCAATCTAAAAAACATGAAGGTTTTTATCAAGAATGAAAGCTGCTATTGAACAAGAAATTGTGGATAAGGTTAGCGAAGGCTGTAGACGGTTAGCGGACTCAAGGGAACTCGTATCACATATTTTGCCTTTTTGGATCATTTTTTGATGTTCAAAGACGTACTTTAACTTCACTGAAAGTAAGGAAGTAACGCAAAGAACAAGTAGTATGCACAGCATGTAAGTTGTTGGAAAGTAACATAAAGGTAAAAGAGCTTGTCAATTGACTCCCAGACCCCCTGGGAGTCATTTGCTTGCAGCCCCCAGAACAGTTTAATAGTTTCGATTGAAGAATCTCTTGATTAAATTTGGAAAAATCGGAAATTTCCTCTTTTACTAAATCTTTTATGGACATGTACATTTGGATTCCTGCAAGAATCAGTTTCTATTCAAGAAATAACTTGAACTCACATACTTACATAGTAAAATTATACCTAAAATATTTGATGGGGTAATGGATCTTTTAAGATGTTGCTCAGGAACTAGTTTCTATATTGGTAACGTCGACGTCCTCATGTTTTATAAGTTTTCCTTTCTTGAGTGCTGTTTGTCATTGACGTTTGAAAAGGACAAGTGCCTCTATCTTGAGTGCTTATAAATTGTCAAGTTTCTTCCCTCGGGGAGTTGTAAATTACACATGCAATATGAGAGATGTCAAGCTTACTTCAGTGTTAGTACTATTTTACTTTGAACTATGTTGAAGTATAAATTATCAGTTAAACCAGAATGTGTGCAGTAAAGAATATAGAAGCCTTTGAGGATTTGAAACGGAATTTATTGCATAGGAAACTGGAAAAATATTATGGCTTGACGTACATACATGTACGTCAAGTATGCAGCTTCTGGAATGATGATATTCCGAGATGTTTGGGTTTTATATACTCAAAATACAGGCATGTTTCAGCTGGTAAAATGTTCTACTTTAAACTTAGTTCTAATAAAGTTAAATTAAAAAAAAATATTGTGATTTTTAGTATAATTATGGCCTTGAAAATTTGTCGTTTCTCAAATCACCAATCATCATCACAATTTTAGTTCCAAAAAAATAAAAATAAATAAATACAGGACCCTAGGTAATGAATATTACCCTAGGTAATAAATACAATACCCTAACAGTTTTAGGCATCGCAGGTAATTGCAATTTTTGGTCCTTATTATATGGCTTGGCAATAATATCTTAAGGTCCGTTTGTTTACTCGACTAAGTTTCTGAGACGAAGCTAGAAATTTATTAAAAGTTCTATTGAGTCAATTTTACTAGCCCCAGGCGGTCAAAAGAGTGAAGCAGCGTTTGTTTAGTTCTAAACTTCCATCCAAACACTTCACCGTCCTAACGTGCCTTTACACTGTCAACTCCCATATCTTGACCACTTTAAATCAAAATTGAATGCTAATTATATATTTCAAAAAAGTGAAACAAATAAAAATTTACATCACAAATACTTTCCAACGCATAAGAACCATTCGAAATATCATGTACTTTTCTCACTTAACGGCCTTTTATTTTTTTTTTTAGAACGGTGATAAATTTTTTTTAGGTCTAACACAACGGTTCCCTCCACGGTTGGATATCGTTCAAAATGCAGTTTTTCTTTTGATTTTTGATGATTCCAATTCACTTTTGGATAGCACAACTCTTGAAGAAATGAAATCGGAGTCTTTTTTCCCCTTACCCCATTAGTCTTTTTTAACCCTTTTTCCATTAGGATGAAAACTTGTAGAGTGTAATGAATAGTTGCTCGAGAATCTCTTCGGAATGTAATGTAATGTAAATAATGGTTTGGAGTTTCAGAATCATATCGTCTTATATGTGGTTAGATATTAAACCCGAAACATGCAAGTAGTTTCATACGCTTTTTGACGTTCACGATATGTGTTAGGAAAATTCATTTTGTGTTACTTTAATAAATCAGACCGACGCCCATCCCTCCTTCATAGTGGCCTATCGAGCTGAAGAAGAGAACGATGAATCGATTTCACTATCGATACCGAAATTACCGAAGCGTAGAGAGGAGCGGTAGAGGTGTCGGGGGGAGCGAGATCCGGCAACAGCGCGGAGGCAATGACCGCCGTGGGCTGGCTGTTATGTCACTACAATGCGGAGGGCCACAGCCCCTGTCATCCGCAGCCTTCTCTCTCTATAAATCCCGAATTATCGTCCAATCTAGTCCCGATTAACCGGCTCGATTGTTGTGTGGTCGCCACTTAGCCGCTTAGCCTCTGTATCCTATGATTTACATTCATAGCTCTATGGTTCGGTCATGGGTGCTCGCCTGGTTCGGATGTGCTCGAACAAGCCCTTTGTTGCGTTCAAAATTCGTAGCCAACTTTATAAGTATCAGTTCTGAACCATTTCAGTCAACATTATCGAGCCTGTCAGCAATAGCTCACTTCCTATTGTGAGGTAGAGAAGCTATGTTTTTCTGGTCTTATACTTCTTCTCATAAATTAGGTCAAGTTAATCAAAATAAAAAATTGTTGATTTTCATGAAGGCTAAAATTATACAGAAATATATGTAAAATATAAGTTGTGATTACTTTCTACAAAACTGAAAAATAAGCATGCGTCTTGAAAAAAAAAAACAAGAAAAATAACTATAAATAAAATAAAAATATTTTTCCTCTTAAATAACTCAGTAAGTAACAATTTATGGTGATTTTCTACATTGTTCCTTTGAAGGTTATTTTATATTGTATAAAAAAAAACAGATTGTTTTATATTATATATTATATTATTATTTATAAATAAAAAAAGAAATAAATTTTAAAAAATTATAATCTGCCCGTTTTTAAATATATTCCGTTCCTGCCGTTAATAAATATATTATTAATATATATATTTTAAATATATTGTCTACAAACCGCTTGTCCAATGAATGCAAGATTATTCTAACTAACTCTAACTTGCATTGGACTAGCAATACGTTCTATTTTATAATGAAAAATCATTTATACATGTCTGCTAGTAAAAAAAATTAAATGATAGAAAATAATTCAAATTTAAAGCTTTATGCCCTACTTTCAATATAAGTTTCATCATTAATTTTAATTGCTCTTGGAATGTTGTTTTCACGCGGTTAATAATGTTTCGGATTTGTTTTTAATCTATATTATTACTAATTGGAATAATTCCTACAATTTTATATATTAATTTCTATTGCAGTCTATTGTATAATTCAACAAACTTAGTATATAGCTTGCCAACAAGTGGTCGAGGTTTTTTCCTCATAAATGCAAATTGTTGCTTGTTTTGTTATCCAGATTTATCTGTAATTGCTTTGTTGATATTAATGTCGATTAGATAATCATCACAAGCTATTAGCAGCTTGTGACGCTCATAAAATGATCACATTTATCTGATCTTTTTATCAGTCCTGGACATGATGTTTAACGTATATGTTTGTGTTTATTCTCGACTTTTAAAAAGAGTTTCATCTCTTGCATGATTACAACATGTAAAATGAGACTTTGAGATTCAGATTAATGTGAAATGTAGTTTAGTAGTATGGAAAAATTTTCGTTGCTTGTTTTTCTATTTTTATATATTTTTTTCTAACCCCTGAATGTTTATTTATGCTGGGAATAAAAATTTCCAATGAGGGAAATTAATTATCTTAAAATGTAAGACTAGACAGCAGGCAGTTTGTTAAATCATGAAAAGTTGAAGTTGATATATTTGTATGTACTATATTTTATTTATTCGGGTTTTCACTCAAAGGGGCTTATAATTATGTTTTCTATACTTTAAATAATAAATATTTTTCATATTTAATAATGATTTTGAGGAGGCTCAAAACGGGCCCTAATGCCACTAAATAAATAATTATTTAATAAATATTTGTTAAGATAGTTCTTCAATAAATATGGGACTACAGAAGTCTCAAAACGTGGTCAAAATATATATTTCTTTATTCTTTCACTGAATCTCAACATCCTCATTTAGAAAAAGAAAAAAAAACATTATCATTCGATAATTCGTATCAGGTATCATTAACAGATCTGAGAGCAATATGTATTTGGTCAAACTTACTTTTGAGTCATGGAATATAAACAAACTTTTGTTTAGAATTTTTGAGTTTTAGTTTCTTCTTAAACAGTCCCTGCAGTAAATTCCAATCGTCTTCATAATTTTATAATAATTTAATTTTTTTAATTGTTATTGCCCGGACCATTACCCCTTCAAATGTTGCTTTTAGTAGCATTATAGAAAAATAGAAGGAATAATTTATTTTTAAGTTTATGCATAGTTAATAAAATAAACATGGTGTTTCGGGGTAGTTGTACCTATGAGAACAGTGTTGACTATATATATATACACACACACACACACACACACATATATATATATATATATATATATATATATATATATATATATATATATGTATGTATGTATGTATATATTATGATAGGTTAAATGATTATCAGGATTTTCAGTTCTTAGTAACCAGCCACTTATTTAAATATTCATGTATAATCCTTACCATCTTTTATATTACTATCAATTCTGTAAAATATTCATTTATTTTCATTCTCTAGCATAGAAAATCATATATTTCTCTTCTTTTAGCCCTGATTTAAGATCCACAAGTTGAATTGAAACGTTGGCTTTCGAAAATAAAAAAAATTTATACTGAAAATACTGATAATCATTTAACCTATCGTAATGAAGAAACAGTTGACTATCTCTCGCCTCTCTATATACATATATTATGTATAATAAATAATAAGTTTTACTCATTATATTTTGACATCACGTTAATTCCTGTTCCATCTCCAATATTGTGTATTTGCTGAAAGACTGAGAAATCTGTTGTGAAGGTTTCCACAGTGGACGTCCTTGGTACCCCGAGACCAGGCAGGACCATAAAAATCGATCTATGTTCTATTTTGGAACGCCTAACGAAAGCATAAGAAATTCCAGAACTTCTTAGTTAGTGGAAACTAAATCTTAAACGAATTGTCGCTAGCAGAAATAATCGGTGGTTGGGGAAGTACCTGCTTCCATGATCGCATTATATATTCATTAGATGGAAATTGAGATTATTATTATTCCATAAGATGAATAAAAAAAGTATATATATATAAATGATCGATTGCTGTTATTATTAAATTAAAAAAAACAACAACGTCAGGTGTCATGAGGGGAGGTTCATACGACAAAAAAATTAATTGCTCTGTTGCTTTGAGGTGAAGTCGAGACATCAATGACTTTTCTCTTCCCCTCTCTCCCTTTTTTATCAAAGGCAGTCCTAATAGAAAATAAAAAATAAAGTGAAATTCTTGATTGTTTTGGAATATATTTTCTTCCTTTATGAATTATTATCAGTACGATATGTCTCTCTCACTGTCTTTGATATGCTGTTTTCCCCCCAATCTTTTAAAACGTGCTAAAATATTTTAATGTTAAACAACAATGCATGACAGTGTTCTAGGTAGGTGGATTCTGATTTTCAGTTTAATGCTTATTTCTATTATTACGTATAAAAATTATGATGGACTGGACTGGTGTCCCATTATATCTACGTATCCGAAATCAAAACAAAAACACTTTTAAAATATTATGAGTACAAAGAAGAAAAAAAAACATTATATATATATATATATATATATATATATATATATATATATAAATAACAAAAGGAAATTAAATTTTAAGATTTTTAATTTTTGTCCTTAAATTATTCCTGTTTTTTTAGAATTTCTGAGATCTCAAGGCTTTAATATCGCTAGTCACATTTATATTATTAATAGCATTTATTTCTTTTAATTTATTTTTATTACCTATGTTTTACTCTTTCATGCTTTTTAATTTAATTTATTTAACTCATTTATTTACTTTAAATCGTTTAAATTTAAGCTCTTATAAGAATTTAATTGAAAATTCTGACTATTAATCACTCTTGATAATAACATTAATAGAATAATATTCTAATTCTTATAAAAACTTATTTCTCTTATCACACACGATTTCAATAGGGGGTTGACTCAGGCTGTAGGCTCTAGGAAAATTGAGTAGCTTCATTATTTTTTTGTTTTTACGAGAAATTGTTATGATCCGTGTTTGTAAAATATCCGTTGAGTTTCGAAGAATCAATGAAATTCAACTATCCAACTTCAATCGTTGTCAGACAATCATTTTGGAAATTGCTAATTATAAATTTATTTTACTTTATTTTAATATCAGGGACAGCTTCGAACAATTACTCCTGAATTTGGCATAAGAAGTAATCTTTTTTTTGTACCTATAAGCAACTTAACAATATTTATAATTATTGGTCAGATTTAATAATGTAGTAGTGTTTAGATTTGATAATTTATTAGAATTACTGATTAACATTTTTTTTTTGTTTTTCAGGTTGGTATTTCAAAAAACTTATCAAAATAATGTCTGCCAATATTTTCCGGGAAGGTATGCTTTTAAAAAATTAAGTCTCTTCAAACCCAAATTCCAATGAAATTCCAATTTTCTAAAAATATTTTCTGATTTGTTCATTAATATTAATTTTTTGTTTTATTAAAGGAATAATGATGAATCAGCGTCATATTTGAAATAATACGTCCAGGCCATAAATGTATAGTTTATAAACAAATAAACATGAATGTTTTAATCAATAATTTATTAATTGATAATAAACTTTCAGGACTCAGTGATTCTGATATTATTTGGGGTTTTCATTGAGCTTGAGATTAAATCGGGGACACAACACATACATAAAAGATTAAAAAAAATTTTAATTTTTAAAAAAAATTTAAAGTTTTATTATTATTGCTATGCACTGTTAAATAATTAATAACAGTTGATAAAAGTTATTCATAGCAATCAATAAATACTAGTAATCATTTGTTATTAATTTTTATTTAATTGTCGTAATTATGATGTGTTACTTCTCAGTTGGTTTTCTAATTATTTTGTATTTTATGTTTGATAATACTCATTTGTGAAATTTCTTAATTGTTTATATCAATATGAATATTAAAATATACATCTCATTACTGTAATTCATGCTCCTCGCTCATTGGCGGCTTACCTTAATGATTTTCGCTCTCTCACTATTGAAAATCCAACATTAATAAAATAAACATTACAATCCTACGTAGTTATACATCGTCGTGGAAAGTTTTGTGATTGACTAGTGTCCGATGCGGCAGTCTAGTGTGAGCCACCGGTGGTACACGCCGGCGTGAACGTGTTAATGTCAACTGGATTATTTAATATTTCTGTACATAGAAAATATTATACTAAATAAAGATAAAAAATGTTTGCTTCTTATATCCTAAAATAATTGGAGGGTTTTTTTTTCGTTTTATTGGGTAGAATAATCTTCGACCCATCCAAATCCTGAAAATTAACAAATATTAAAAAATAACTGTATATTCTTTCATCGGGTTTATGGAAGCATTGAGAGCTTTATAATTTTACGGATTATTGACTTGCACGTAATCTTCAAAGTGGGCTGTTGGAGCATTAAAAATAAAAAGTTAGCGACTAACCAACAACCCTCTCCCCAGTTTTTATTATTTTTTATTCTCGGCATTTCAACTGATTCCCTTATATAATAAATAATATAATAAAAGTTATTGCCTTTTTGTTTATTTTTTTCAATAATTAATTACTGTGAAATTTAACAATTGATATTTATAATTTTTTTTTTCCATTAGGTGTCCTTACGTATTTTAAAGCCGGAACAAACTGTTATCTACTATCTCTTCATAACAGACTGATAACACCTAGGCTTTTTTCTTCTTTTTTTTATGATTTATCGAAATTGAAATTCCTTATACTTAATATATCTTTGAATACTGAAATAAATAAAAAATGTAATAACAACAAAACAGTTATTTATATTAATTTTATTATTTTTTATTTCATTCAACTCCTTCACTTCCTTTATGATAGTTTAAATGTATATTACATCAATAAACAGATACTTTTTATTGATAAAAATGTTCAAATACTTAAATCATAAAGTTTAAATAAAAAATAGTCATAAACGTTTTTACTAAGTATTAATGTTTTTCTTTACTCGGAGTGATTTCTGAATACAGTTTCATCATCCCATATAGTTGAAATGATTTAAAAACCCATATAATTAATATTGAGGTAAGACCAGTCGGGAAATGAAACCTCCTGACAAATGGTCTTATCTCTTGCCCTGTAAATTCAGAAGAGATTGTTTCAGTTTATATGGCCCAAAATAGCTCTATACAAAAACAATCATATTCCGCATAATCGGCCTTATTATAAAAATATCATGAGATCAGTATTTTTTTTTATGGTTGAGTGTTTGCTCAATACCAACTGCGAAAATGCGGTTATATACACCTACCACTTATGTGTATTGATAAGATAATCGAAAAAAAAAATAATGAAAACAATCTTTAGGACCATATTTTTTAGATATTGTAACGTAAAATAAAAACCATGCCATTTAAAAGAATTCTAGACTTTTTGTTTAAATAGTGACCGACTGTTACATGCTCTACTAGACTGTTCGGGAATCTTCTCTACTTTTCGGGAACCTTCTAGAATTTTCTAATTGTAAAAATAATGTTAAAATGATCTTGCGTTTTTTGGTCATTAATATAAGTTACTACTTCTTTTTTTACTTTTCTTTTTTCAAAGTATTAAGGAACCGTCCCGTTACACCTAGCCAAAAAAAAAAAAAAAAAAAAAAAAAAATAAAAAAAAAAAAATTGAGAAATGTTATAAAAAGATAATTATATCTTTAAGGTTATTTTATTATTATTATTTTTAGATTTAGATATCGACTTGTTGTAATAGCTAATGACATAAACTGCTAAAGTCGAAGGCCATACTAGATGAGTTGGTTAATCTCCGAAAATAGCGAGTGATTTGAAGGGTTGGGCCGGGCGATGATCCAGTGTTATCGAGTGGAGGCTCAAATATTTGTTGCCCTCCAGGCCTCAAGTGCCGCTGCCAAATCGTCTTGATCTTTAAAGCACTTCTCCGATTTAAAATTTATTTATTAAAATTATTTATTATTATTGTTGTTATTATTTTTAATATGAAATATTATAATTTTAAAACAATATTTAACGTTAAAATATAGTATTAAATAAAATATTTAATGTTACATTAAACAGATATACTACGATAGTATGGATGGACTCCAACTCACAAATCAAAATTCAGGGTGATATTACAGACTAATGTTCGTTTGTTTGTTTAACGTCACTTTATGCCACTAAGGCTAATCGTACGATGCTACAGTGGGAGTCATAAATTTTGCCTATCCAGGTATAATTAGGATAGGGATCTTTAACGAGTACCTGACATCGTACATGCTCGGGACCTCCATTTTACGTCCTATCCGAGGAACGGTATGGCTAAGGATTTTATACTGCCATTAAAAAATCCTAGGGCCACCGCTGGGCGCGAAGCTGCGACCTTTAGTATTGTAGGTTGCCATGCTAACCACTATACCACAGGTGACCCTACAGACTAATGTTTTAGTTAAGTTAAGATTAAATTTCTTCCGGTTTAAATGTTATTAACTACTCTACGTCGAAGGACTTATAGTATAAATCGTAGTTTTTTTCTTACTTTGCAATTTGTTGGGTTTGCAAGTTGTTAAGAGCATTTTATATTTTAAAAAAGTAAATTAGATAAACTGCTTCTTCAATATGATCTTTATGCATTGATTAATTAATCCAGTGTTTGCAAAATATAGACTATTTTGCAGTTATACTATAGTTATACTAGCTTAGCCAAAATTTCTAATGCATTTTAGAAATAAAGATCTTATATTGCTAAAAGTTTATAAAAATAGTGTTCACTTTCTACTGCAGAATCAAAATATATCATGGAGAATATTTAAAAAAAAAGATCTTTTGAATTAAAAAAATTATGACTTGAATATTATTAGTATTTTGATTATTTTATATTTTATTGCAATTTTTATTAAAAAATAAGGAGGATCAGGGTGTGATTTTTTTTTTTTTTTTACTTATGATCAAAGAGCCTTTTCGTTGACAGAATGATTAAATCCAATTTTAGCATTTTACCGAAAAGTACTTTAAATAGTATTTGTCTTTGGAAAATTCATACCTTTTGACTTTGTGTGTATATTTTGTAAAACTGTGATATTTTAATATTTCTCTCATACCATTAAACAATAAAAAGATACGAATTCACTGAAAAGAAATATCATTAAAAGTGGTTTCTTGAAAAATGTTAAAATTGGATATAGACATTCAGTCAACTGAAAGGCTCAAATGATATTTAAAATTCCAGATAAAAATTTAAGTCGGATTTTATTTTTGTAATTATCGATAGTAAAAACTGATGTAAACTTCCTAAACATAGAGAAATTTACGATTGTTGAAACCCCAAGTTTTTCAACTTACCTAAACGGAATTTTATATCCTTTGAGTCGCGAATAGGGAAAAATATATTTGCAATGCAAATAGAAAGTAGGAATTTCTTGTCTTGTGATGAAAGAGGTAGAGGAAGTAATCTTAGTTGTCGGTTCATTGATTTGCCGGAGGGTTGAAATAGTTAAGCTAAAATGTGGGTGGTCTTCTTCACTCTTGAGCTAGAAGGCAATTTATAGTCTGGAATCTCCTTTTTTTTCCATTATGTAAATAATGTCAATTTGAATTTATATATATATTATTAAATAATTTATCACTATTTTGATTTATTTTAGTTTATTAGCCTTTCTATGTTTCAAAATGTTATTATTTTATTTTAAAAAACCATATATTATATTAGTCTGCCATGATAATTAACACAAACCATCTTAAGGGTAAAGAATTCATACGTTTATCTCAGTCATCTCCAATGGTCTATATTACATATAATTGCTATTTATTGATTATGATCAAAACGTGTATTTAAATTCATTATCCTACAAATTGCCTGAATTTTTTTCTAAATATTTTGACTGAATAGTCGATTTTTATCCTTAAAACAATTATATTTTTATTTTTTTGAGTCGTTTCAAATTATTCTAAAAGGGCATTCAAAATTTTTTCCACTTTTTGTTATAATTTAGAAAATCACGTTGTTTTCGCCAGAAGTGCATCTTGGGTCCGGTTTCGTAATGAAGCTATTAGTAGTATTTCATATTTACAAGAGTTCTTTCTACGAAGTACCGGTGCATTTTTTTCTTGAAGGGAACTGATAGTAACATTAATTATTATTAAAAACCGAAAGTGTTGACATGTAAAGACTACAAGACTAATAGTATGTACAAGAACTTGTCAATTCACCCCGAGGCCCCCTCCCTGGATAGAATAAAGCTCTCCCTTTACAACCGGCTGGATACGCTCATATAACTAGCCAAATATAGCATGTTTATCGAGTAATGTACCCCACAAAGAGCAAAAAACTTATTAAAGTATTGAAATTTTCAGAAAATACTAATCATGTTAGAAACAGAAATTCCAACTACTTGACGTGGCGCATCCCCCCTTTTCGGCCTCTAAATTCTCACGATTTTGTAAACATTTCTTCAATTTTGTTTATACAGTATTTTCATTCCAACTGATGTTTCTCGATATCGTGGTTTCTCTCTTAAACATGCGTTGTATCATTTTTGAACAGGATTTTAAAAGAAATATTTTTTATGCAACAGATGTCTTAAAAATAGAATATAATCTTAAATATGGGAATATTTATGATTTGAACTCTCCTTTTTCGCACGACAATCCACTAAAATATATTTTCTCATATAAAGTATCAATACCTAAAATTATTTCCCCTATTAGTTATTTTTTGTGCGTCTTTTGCCTACATCATATCATCATATTTCATTATTTATATTTGATTTTTTCCATTTTCTCTAGTTGTATCTTAATCTTAATTCGTTTTTAATTTTATTACATATTATAGGCATATATACAAATTTTTCGATGATTCAATTTTATTGGATTTTTAATCCAAACGCGTAGCTGTAGGTTCATAAAAGACGAAGTATGTCACCAGCAAATAGAAAAGAAGAATCATGGCCTTTAAAAAAAAATTCGATTTCAGGATTGGCTTGGTCATTAATCCTGAGTGACACCAGACAAGAAAATTTAAACTCTAACACAAAACAAGTTTCACTAATGAATTTAATAACAATTTTAATGTTTCTTTCGATAATCAACAGAAAAACTACAAAAGGGAAATGCAAATAAAATTATTTTTTTGTTCTCCTGAAAATCAGCAGTTAATTGACATACGACGTTTGCAGTATCAACGAAGATATGTGTTTTTATTCGATTTATCTCTCTGAACAACTTCACAGGTCTATTTAACACGCATATGTTTGTTATATAATTTTATACAACACATAATTACTTTTAAACGTTCTAGTTTTCAATACCTCCAATTAGAAAACTGATCTATGATAATAAACTCGCTGTAGCCTTAATGTATGTATAGTAGTGAAAGTATATATTTCGAAGGCTGTGTTGCGCCAGTTTATGGTGCCTTAGTACCATGTTAAATGTTTGAGTCTATCCTTGTCAAATCAATCACGAATGTCGGCATTCCACGGTTGCGAATAGTTTAGAGTTGAAATTTATGGGCTGAAAAACTGGTTTAATGGTTTACTATTTATCGTAAACCACCTCAGGACACTAAACCGTTTATCAAGAAGTAATATTTTGTCTGTTAGAAGACGGTACGTGGGTTTTAGTGAATGGTTGTGTTTTTCGTCTCTTAGAATATAGAGTTTTTTAACAATGTAATGTATGTAATTTTTCTGAACCGGCTAGGCCTTAGTCTCAATTTAAATTAAAAAAAAACACTTTAATCCACATTTAAAAGATGCAAAGAACAAGTTTAGAAACATTTTATTTATAATTATTATTTAACAAAAATTATTGAGAAAACTAAAACACTTGTGTATTTCTGTAACTTAATGTTCTAGAACCGTCTCAAACGGGTAGGATTTTTGTTATCTCATGTTCGATTGTCGACTACGTATAAGAAAGCCTCTGACAATGACTCAGTCTAAACTCGACTAGCGAAGTATTAAGTTACTATCATTCACCGTTAAATTAACTTTTTCTTCCCGTCATTATTTTGTATTCTCGTTTTTTGTTAGATATTTTTGTAATTTATACATAATTAATTTTATTTATTCCTACCCGAATTTTATTTAAAATACCGGAATCAGTGTTGCGTTATGATATTTTCAAAGTAAATTTAAGTATATTTAAAAAATAAATATAAAATCACTTGATCAATGGTGTAACGCCTTTAATAACATATAACAATTTTAATAAAATATAACGCCTGACAGGCATTAAATCTTTTTCGACTTCACCAAGAAGTGTAGGTTCGGAAATAATCACTTTTTAACTTAAATTAATTTTTTGAATATTTCAAGCTCTCTTATTTTTTTTTATTGTCAAATTGTTATATACGCAAAAACCATTTTTCATAAATGGGTATAAGTAATGTTTTGTTGTTAGAAAGTAGTTCATTGAGCGTTTGAAATATGGCATGGGTGTAAGCTTCGAACGTAGTTCAGCCTAGAGGGTATAAGTCATGTCATTTCTGGAAAAATTTTCTAAGGCACTTATACCCTTATGTATTTCCATGCTTCAATTTTTCATTATGATGGCTATTGGGTTATATGTCGAAATAATCAAAACTAGACAACAGAAAAAAGGATAGGTATTTGGGGAGTACGAAAGTTGTTTATACACCTATATTTATATGTATACATGCCTTCATCGAGAATGATTCATTTGAATATCAGAATCTATATATGCATACAACCGAAAAATTATTATGATTAATTAATATGTAATGTTTGAATTATTTACATTGCAATATATTAGATTTCTCAAGCCACTATGAATGCCTTACAGTTTACTTCTTTTTACCACTCAATTCTATATTCTTAATGTAAATGATATCATAACATAAAAAAAAAAAAAAAAAAAAAAAAGAGAATCAAAACGTTAGGACGATATAAAGAATGGTCTTTGAAAGATGTGGTGGAGGGGGGAGGGAGAAAGAGGGCGGCATTATAATAAAGGACAGAGATAACCTTCTCCAGGTAGGTCCCTCCTGGAAAAATGTGTCGTTCCAGGGCCATCTCGTCTTACCCTAAACTCACATATAATTTAAACCCTCTTGTATCCATTCATAACCAAAATTGCTACAGTTTAACAAAAAAACAAAAAAAAAAAAACAATATTTCATTGCCTTCTTTTACTATACTTATAATATTTTATTAACAAGGCTATGTAAAAATCAAAGGTACATTATAATACTTATAATGACAGTGGATACCATTCCTTCAGTGCTCTGTATAAAATCAAAGAAAAATACCATTCCACTTCTTGTAACTAAGTATACATCTTAACAACTGTATAATTAATTTTATCCTAAATGTTTTATAATTAAATTTATATCATAAATGTTTAACAACTACGCGGCCCCACTTCATCGATAGGATTCCCCTGTTCTCTCCGTTACAAGCAATTAATTTTATGTAGATTTAATTGCATTAATTAGAGTATAGTCATTAATTTTTTATTGTTGGTTGGATCGTTAAAATAATTAGAAATTATATCAATGTAATTACCCATTCGGGAAATATGTATTACTTATGTATATTATATGTATCAAAGAAATTATTCAGATTACCGTTCAGGTAACAATTATATAATTTAGATAATTCCTTTTATGTATCTTTTCGTAATTATCAGTGTTATTAAAGATAAGCCTTTTTAGACTGGATCATTTTCATTGTCTTTATTAAATATTGATATAGGTTAATCTATATAGACCAATTGTAAAAATAGGCAATCATGACTTTCTCCATTGTGGGTAATTATATGTTAAATTACTACAACTTTGAATTTAATTTTTAAAACCAAAAATAAGCCCGTGTATCATTAATGGAATAGCTCATGGGCGATTAAGAATTGAGAGAATTAAAACTTTTTAGCTGATATAAAAACATTATTTTTGCTTATTCTGGCACAAGAAATCCTATTTTAGGCTGTGCATTAATCTAATTAATATTTATTTGATTTTTTTTTAAGGAATTATTTATATTTAAAATAGTTATATTATTATTTTTTCGCAGTAATTTAATCAGTACAGGGTTAATTAATTGAATAATTAACTGAAATTCGATCCTCCACTGGCATTCAGAATGCGAAGCAACGTTTTGTTCCAAATTTCTTTTAAAAAAACTCGACCGTGTGGACAGGTCTTAAAATTCTACTAATTTGGTACTACTTATACGGATAATTAAGAGATTTAAGGAACGCTTTATCGGCGTCAGAAAGTTTAAATATACTTAGTAATTAAGTCACTAAATTTAAATATAATTAAGTCACTTGCTTTATCTCTACTGGATGATAATTATGGTAACTGGTTTAATGAAAATTTAATTCTAATTAAATAACAAAAAGTAGGGCGAGATTTGCAGCAATGAGCTGGTCCTTTGTCTGATAAGGGAACAAGTGTTCATTTTCTGCATTTAAAACGGGACTTTCTCTGAACATGTAATGGTTAAAAATTATATTGTTGGGTCTTCTGAGATAATATCAGCTGCTAACTCGATCTGGATTAGCAAATAAAATTTAAGTTTCCTTGATTGCAATTCATGTCATTTCCTGATTTAATGTGTTAGGCATTGTACCTTTGAATATCCTTCGTAGTTTACCCGACACATCATCGTCTTCCACCTGGGTTGACTCCGGTAGGAAACTAGCCAGGACGACATACGGAGGGTAATGGATATCCTCGGAAGAAGACAGATGGGAAGGACACATGGTGGAAGCCGAAGGAACCGTTATGGTGGGGTGGCAATCCCTTCATTTCGGTAGTAGCTTATAAATCAAGCCCTATCACAGGCTACATTTGCCACGGCACGCCTTTGGGGAGCTGCTAATCTTTATACAATAGTGTCTATCTTGTTCGTCATCGGGGTCTGCTCTTCCTACCGGAATACCCTTTAATCAGTGACTATACTTCAATATTTCCATTTCGTTAGGTATTTTTCTCAACCTCCGAAGCTGAATTTGTGATATCGAATGTCAGCATTGAGATCCTTGAGGGGTCACAGAGGTCATGACAATACCCTAAAATTAACACTTTAGGTTGTTCATATCGCAGTTGATCCTAGTACAAGGAAATGATCTCTTAAATCAATTCGAAACCAAAGTGCTGTCAAGGAAAAGGCTTTGTGGTTTATCCGCACCTTTAGCTGTTGTTCTTTCGCGATTTATTTGATTGTAATCGAATTTAAATGTTGCTTCACAGATAGTCAACTTCTATGTTCATATGCTTACAGTTAAAAGCAACACTGTTCGTTGCAACTATTTCAGATTGTTATAAAAATGTTTAATTCTTTAATGGTGTTAACCACCGTGCCAGGGTTATAACCCCTTATTGATATTGTTAATAGCGATATCGCAACTCTATCAACTTTTTTATCTGCTTCAATTTCTTTTTTAGTCGGGGATCCCGCCCCCTTTTTGTGTAATTTTTCAAACATTCCCCCGAAAATTATTGTGTGGCTTCATTGTTCCTGATGCTAAAACTTTCTTATCCAATGGAAATCTAAGCGATTTGTGATGATTTTCAGGCCAACATGGACATCTGATACTTACGATTATTATTAATAAAAATAACCTGAAAATGAGATGAATGTGAAAAATTCATAAATTTTCATATTGCCGTTAGGTAGTGGCGTAGGTCAGGACAGCCACAGATCCAAGAATTTCCGTAGATAAGAATGTAGCATTACTAAAAATAAAGTCTCTCATGAATTTTGAAATCCTGACATTTTCCCAATACTACATTATGTTAACTATTTTCGAGGATATTCGCTAGGTTTTATTTTATTAATATGTGTAAAATGCCATGCTTTTTTTTTTTTTTTTTTTTTTTTTTTGCGTAGTCATGTAGTACCTTTTTTATAGCTTTTCACAAGTTAGTCGACCTAATTTTTACCTCTCTGATAATATGGCTTGTGAATAACATGCTAATTTTAGTCGGTGATTTCGAATCAAATGACGACAGGGACGCTCGGTAGCTAAGAGATTAAAATAGCTTCTCTCCTACTTGCATTCAAACCAGCAATGCATCCCTGTTTAAACATAACATGCAATGTAAACTCCGTTTTTGACCGAGGTCGCGGTTTCATGCAGACGGGATTTTCTATTTTTATATTCCGTTAATTCGAATCGTTTCTGTCGAAAAGGCTTTAAAATTTTTTTTATTTTTCTGATTGATTAAAAGTAACATGGATTAATTTTTTTATTATTGTTTCGTCTCTACCAGAAAAAACAATGGGCATATAATGATTGTTTATATCGTGTGGTAATATTCTTTTTTTTTTTTTTTTAAATCCATACGAAGTCACCACTGGTTCTTTCTTCAATGTCTTCAAGGATTTCTTCTTGTGTTTTTTCAGGTCTGTTTTTTCCCTGTGTTTTTTGTATTTGGGGAATTCTTGCTTAACTGACTGTTGGACATTGTGCATTCTTCGCAGGAAGGCTTTTCGATGCATTGAAAGATACCCGTGTGTGAATTAGCATTGTCCAATTAATTCTCAGTCGGCACAGCATAATCTCCTCTCTCCTTCATTTCTTACTGCTACTGGTCCATTTTCGACAATTAGATTTTATTTCTTTTAATTTTGTCCAATTGCTCTCATTCTACTAATTGCCTTATTTTGAATTGAAGTACGCAGTCTTCCAGAATAACATCATTCAATTTAGTCACGTCTGTTTCTCCCCGTTGCATAATAAAACATGAATTATCAACCTTTATTAAGAAAAATTGTCAAAAATATGACACGGTCAATTTCTATGACTGAGGAAACAATATGTAATCAAATTTATTGAGGAAAACCACCGTAAGTGCTATAAGGTTCTTGTTAAAACAAAGACCTGTAGAAGAGGTCTTGTATGCATTTGTAACTAACCTTTAATTTTTTTTTTTTTATACTGAGCTTCAAACATATTTTATATATTTCTTCAGAGTTTAAGCTTTTCCTTCCACTACGCCAGTTTATATCACGATCCTTGAAGACATATAGACAGGACATGGATCAATGTACAATTGAACGGAACGGACTGAGAGAAGTTTAATTAGTGGGCACGATGAAGCGTGGTATAACTTGAAGCGAACGAAAATTTGATTTTGGGAAGGGGGCTTTAATTTTGCCGAAATTTAAATATGAATGGAGAGACCCCTTGGGCAGATGGGCCCGAGCTCACATCTGCCGTCACCCCCCTCCGCTATTGCCCCTGCCCCCCCGTCCTGCCAATTTAACTTAGTCCGGGATGATCTTAGATTATTTAACCAGTCCGGATTGAAGTAGCTCCACTCGGCTGTAATATTCACTGACCAATCAGCATTAATGGTCAACTTTAAAATTAACCCTAAAATTTGTAGGGGGTGTTGGATCTAATATTTGCGCTGAGGGCAAATGAATGGCATTGTGTACCCTACATTATGCTTTAAGTTTTTTGTTGAATCCATACCAAAGCGTTTATGCAACGATTGCTTATAAAATCAACGAAAATGCGAAGATATAACAACAACGCAGAACCACTAAAATGACCACTAATTTATAAATAAAGTATTCATAACAACAATTTAATTCTATCAATGTTTTTATTTATTATCTTAAATTACATTACACTATTTTTACTTTTTTGAACTGGCAATTTTTCTTTACAGAGAATAAAAATCTAATTAAAAAGAAAATTGGCCTTTAAAAAGATAAACAAAAGAAAAATATATTTTTAAAAAATATCTTTTTTTAATGTCTAACAATATTTATACATAATTCTAAAGAGGTGCCTTTTAGAGAATGTTAGTGGGTGCATTGTTTTAACATCTTCCTAAAATTTATTTACTTATATCATTTCATTTATTTTTTTAGTTAATTATTTTCTTAAAGTAATTTGAATATCCGAATTTTATTATCGACGCCCTGGTGTTAATGAATATATATATTTTTAACAATATTTACATGAAGTTTTATCTCCTTTACGTGGTAGACCAAACCACGAATAATATTTGCAATATTAGTCATATTTCTTAATTTATACTGGTTTTCGTGATTTTAAATATGTATTAACGTCAGTTCTTGTGATAATACTTTCTCTCACTGCATTTCCCTATAAAATTCTATTGCTTGTTTTTTTGTTGAACGTCACTTTATACCACTAAGGCTAATCTGACGGTACTCTATAATGGGAGACCTAAGTTTTTCCTATCCAGGTATAATTAGGATGGGTTTCTTTTACAAATACCTGACTTCGTACAGGCTCAGGAATCCCATTTCACGTCCTATCGGAGGGACGACATAGCCAAGGATTTTTTACTCGCCTTCAGACGCTTAGTTCTACAATAAAATTCTATTGCAATTAGTCAAATGTAGTTATTTATATATATGTACTTCTGAATTCTAGAAGAATTCTAATATAATACCTAACATGTACATTTAGTAAATAAACTGATTATTTACTAATTTTTGTGAAGCATTGAACAGTTGAACATTTCCTCCTTATAATCCCCTAAACAAAAATTTAGAGATTTCTCTTTGTTTTTCATTACAAAGTAAGAGGAACAAAGTTTTGGGGCGACTTTTGACAAGGGGCTTGGCCGGGCATCATAATAGAACTTTGAGAGCGGCTCGGTATTTTATGCCAGCTTGTGTCAAAGGGAAAGAACAGCTGCTGCTAATTTGCATACCACTTTTCGGCTCCAATCACTTTAAGTGTTTATTGTTTTACAGTAGTATAAGTTTACATTACATTGCGTTTTCAACCATTTTATATAAAATAAATTTTTTAACTTAATCTATAACAGAAATCACTAAATTAATTGTCTTGCTAAATAATCAAGTTATTTAGTAAAGCAATAGTCAAGTCATATACTATATGCAGTAAAAGATTCATCGGATCAGCTATTAACTTTTTAGAGGGTATAGTGTGCCCAAGGATAGTCTGTTTAGATTATACACGATTGCGTACATACGCCATAGCAGCATTCGAATTTGTACAAAGTAATGAGTTATAAAAATTAATAACATATTATTTACAATCCTTGAGTTTTTTTATAGGAATTATTTCTTATATTCTATTACAAAAACTGATATAGATATATGTATACACACACATGTACGGTGGCCCTAGGATTTTTTTGAAGGGAGTAAAAAAATCCTTGGCTATGCCGTCCCTAGGACGGGACTTTTTTTTTTTTTATTTGTGTTAAGATGTTTTTAATATTTAAGCCTTCAGATTTCTTTACCTTTAAAACTCGTTATTGTCACATGGCGGTACATTTTTTTCATAATTGAATATATGAATATACATATATATACACACACACACATATACATATACCTATTCATATACATAACTACCACTTACTACTAATAAAAGGTAGTCTACTCATAATAAACAGTAGGCTATGTATTAAGCTGGCGGGGTTAATGAACCCTCGATATTAGCCCGAAATGCTGCGGAGCTGGCCGATTACCAAAAGGAAGGACCTCACAGCAAGAAGAGCAGTGTGCGATGTACAGAAATATCTACACAGGATGTCTAGCTGTCTTCTTCCTCTTTGAGTTTGATAGCTTTTGTTTACATTTAAAATAAAATGGCGTGTTCTAATTATAGAGTCCTCCGTCGGGGCCAGCTATTAAAATTGTCCATGCCAAAGTGGATCTCTAAATTATAAAATAATTTATTGGACCGCTAAATATCTCAACGCTCTCCTTGTCCAAATTATTGAATTAATTATTGAATGGAGTAGCTATTAATATATTATACAAAACATATATATTATAATATTACGTTGCTGTAATTAATATAAATGTTATTTTCATTTATAAGATTTTTTAGTTAGTGGAGTACATACTATTAACATTTATTTAATATTATTCTTGATAGTATATATCATTCATTGAATTCAAAATTATTTAAATTAATAAATTTAAAAAACAAATCTTACATACTTGTATATATAATTTCAAAGTTTTGATGGAAAGGACTACAATTACTATTTCTTGTCGACAAATTCTTACATTTTTTTTTTTTTTTTTATTCATTCAACTGTTATATTTTAATATTTCTGTCATACTACTACAAAACAAAAAGGTAGGAAGTTTCTAAAGGGAAATATTAAAAATGCTTACCCAAGAAAATTTGAAATTGTAGTTGTTCATTCTGTCAACTGAAATGTCCTTATTATAGTTGCTTTGGATGTAAAGTGAAGGAAAAATTAACTAAAATTATTCAGTAAAAATGTAAATTTTAAAATGCTTTTTGAATTTTTTCAATGTAAAATATTATTTTTAAATCATGATTTTACAGCAGTTTACTTAATTATATCGATACACCTATTTATATATATTATATATGTCATATTATGAATTTCCGTGCAATTTTGAATGTATCTAATTCCCAATTAAGAATTATTCTGCTGTTCCGCTGTATTAGATTCTTATTTATTGCAGAAGATGGTAAATAATTTAAATCAATTGAAAATAAGGTACCTGCGTGTTAGCCCCCTAAAACATAACCTGAAACACACTGATAACATCAATATATCTTCTTGGTCATATTTATGGACTTTTTTTTTTTTTTTTTTTTTTTTTTTAACTGATAACTTTTATTCACACCTGTCAATAATAATATTAACAATCAGTGAATTTGATGATTGAAATAATACATTGGCATGAGAGGCATGAGGGGGAGCATTACCCAGCGGCATCTCCTACTGGCTTGATTGGTGCTAGGATTGACAACTAGACGAGGAGGTCCCTCATCCAGCTCCTCTTCAGCCTTCTACGGGTGTTACCTGGCATGAGTTTTGTGGCCATGTTATTAATGAGTGAGTTGGGGTGTCCTTGTAATTTTTCGTGGAATCTTTTGTAGTGCGTTCGTATGTGTTCTTTGACAGTCGGCATGTGAAGGTCATTGTGTAATGTTATGTTGCTGACATACCAGGGTGCTTTTGTAATTGTTCTAAAAGTTTTTGCCTGAAAGATTTGAAGTTTGTTAATGTGAGTCTTTTTGGCGATGCCGTATATCTGTGATGCGTAGGTCCAGATTGGTTTCAGTAAGTAGGTGTAGGTGTTCAATTTCTGTCTAAGTTTTAGTTTCGACTGTTTTGAGAGGAGTGAATACAGAAGTTTTAGTCTTTGGTTCAAGGTTTTCCTTTTTTTTTTTAATATGTGGACCCCATGTCATTCTTCGGTCAAATGTTAGTCCTAGGTAGTGTACTGTGTCTGTCTGTGGTATCTGTGTATTGTCAAGGAAAACGGGAGGACATGTTTCACGTCGAAGAGTAAAAGTTATGTGTAATGATTTGTCGTGATTTAGTCGGATTTTCCAAAGTTTAAACCAGTCATGTAATTTTGTTAAATAATGTTGAAGAGTCTGTGATGCGTGTGATGAATTTACGTGTCTTGTTAGGATTGCTGTGTCGTCCGCATATGTTGCTGTTAATATATCTGAGCTGCATGGAATGTCGTGAGTATAAGTGATGTAGAGTAGTGGTGCGAGCACTGAACCTTGGGGTACTCCTGCCAGGATAGGCTTAATAGAAGATAATTCTGACCCGCACCGGACGGAGAAATATCTGTCAGAAAGAAATGATTGTAGAATAAGATAGTAGGTAGGTGGAAGTATAGTCTTAAGTTTAAAGAGAAGACCCTGGTGCCAGACTCTGTCGAACGCCTGAGCGACATCCAGGAATACGCCAGTTGCATATAATTTATGCTCTAGTGCTGTGGATATGTAGTCCGTCACTCTGTGTAATTGATGTATCGTAGAGTGCTGTGTCCTAAATC
This sequence comes from Aelia acuminata, assembly GCA_911387785.2. NCBI lineage: Eukaryota > Metazoa > Arthropoda > Insecta > Hemiptera > Pentatomidae > Aelia > Aelia acuminata. Next base: position 111,850,789 of record OU426982.1, on the reverse strand, counting down.
CAAATTGATGATCTGGTATTGTTTGCGTGTTTGTTAGTACATCAATAAGTCTTTGGTATAATAAGCTTTCAAAAATTTTGGAACAGACAGGAAGTAAGCTAATAGGTCGGTATGATGAGGTTAAGTTCTTGTCTTTGTTAGGCTTGTGTATCATTGTTATATGTGAGTATTTCCATTGTAGTGGGAATTTAGTCGTCCTCAGTATCGCATTATATATTGTAGTCAGAAACACTAGAGCTTTCCTGGGCATTTGCTGGAGCACTTCGGCGTTAATCAAGTCATGTCCAGGGGCTTTTCTTTTAGGTAACTTTTTGATTTTTTCAGCGACTTGAGCAGGTGTGAAGGAAGGAGGAGGTAGTGTCAATTGTAAGGGTATTTCTAAAGTGGTGAGTACGTTAGTATCGTGTTCGGGATTTATAAATTCTGTGTGTGGTTTGAAAACTGATGAAAGATATTCGGCGAAGAGCTCAGATTTTTCTCCGTCGGTCACGACCCAAGAATCATCCTCCTTTCGAAGAGGTGCTGGCACTTCACGATGCTTCGTAATATTTTTGGTATGTCTCCACAAGCTCCCATCGTCAGTCGAAAGATTCGTTATATAGTTGTCGTAAGTTGTTTGTTTGAATTTGGAAATCTGTCGTTTGAGTTGGTTATTTATTCTATTGTATGATCGTTTATCAGATGGAAGTCTGTTAGTCTGCCATGTTTTCCGAGCTCTTCTCTTTGCTCTGATCAAATCCCTTATGTACTGGGGATAAATCGGTAGATTTTCAGACTTTCTAAGTTTGGGTACAGAAGAAGTCCATGCTGCTTTTTGTAAGTTCTGCGTAAAACATTCTACAGCCTCCTCAAGTTCTTTTTCATTCTTAATGGAGAGAGGAACTGTTAGTGCCGTGTTTAGGAAATTTCTGTACGCATCCCAATCTATTCTACCGGTTATTAAAGATGGTTTCTTCGATGCTACGCAGGGCTCGTCAAGTAATACCAAATGCACAAGGGAATGATCAGAGCAAAGATCTGAGTTCGTACTTACACTGTGTGGGGTGGTTCGAAGTCCTTTAGTAATGAAAAAATCGAGTAAGTCTGGTGTTTTCCGTCTAGAAGTTGGCCAGTAAGTTGGTGTATGGGGTGATATCGTGTCTAATGAAAGCTCGTGGAGAACTGACTTTAGGCTTTTTCCTCGGGGGGTTGAAAGTCTTGACCCCCAAGACTGGTCTTTGGCGTTATAATCTCCTCCTGCAATAAAACATCTACCAAGACATTTAAAGAAATTACTAAACATCGTGGGTGTCAGCACATACCTGGGAGGACAGTAAACCGCTGCAAAAGTAATGCAGTGGTGTTGTGTGGAAAGTGTGATAGCTGTAGCTTGTATGTCTGGTAATATTGGAATTGGCAAAGGATTATGTTTTAGTGTTATTTTGACGAGTAAAGCAGTGCCTCCGTGTGCTGTTCCGTCTGGATGATCAGTTCTGTAGATTTTGTAGCCCTGTATGTAAAATTTTGATTGTGGTGTTAGATGTGTTTCTGTTATTAGTGCAATGTCAATGCGTTTTTCGTGTAAGTATATGTCTAGTTCGGTCCTGTGCTGAGTCAGGCCGTTTGCGTTCCATAGTATGACTGACATGGAGCCCACAGTCATCTGATTAAGGGGCATATTGTTGGCTAAGGGCAAGTGTTACATGAGATAGTTGTTGTAGAAGGCCAAAGAGGGGATTGATGAGGTTATTCAACCCGTTAATTAAATTTATAATTTGGTCAGAGGAGTTTTCAGCCGGAGGGGCCGATGGGGTAATATTCCTACTCATACCTGTACATCTTTGACGTTGTCCTGATGCAGGTTGATGTCTCTGTTGCTCCAGTCCCGGTACTTGTTGCGGCAGATGATGTTGTTGCGGCTGAGGGAGGTGCGGAAACTCACTGATGGTTGGTGGTGGTGGTGGGGCCTGCACTTTTGGTGGTCTCTGAAGAATATCATGAGCCCGGCGGATTTTCCGGAGCTCTTTCAGAATTTCGCACCCTCTGTAATTGGCTGGGTGTGGACCTCGGCAGTTGGCACAAGTTGCAGCGGTGTCTCTTGTTTTGGTGCAGGATGTGCTTTCATGGCCCATACCACACCTTACGCACTTGGGCGGATGATTACAATATGTTTTGGTGTGGCCATACTGCTGACAACGTAGGCATTGAGGGATTATCCGTTTCTTCCGGGGTTCTTCGATCTTCACATGAGTGTAATATAAAAACTCTATGTCAAAAATTTTTTCGTTGAAGGATGCCTTAGAAACATCTACGAAAAACATAGGCAACGGTATTTTATACCGAGAAATGACATTTACAACATTTGTTGCCTCGTAACCATGGTTAGCAAGCTCTTGTTTTATAGTTTCAGCTGGAGTAGCATGATGTAAATTTTTTATAACAACCCGAGGGCATTTATCTTCTTTAAGTTGGTAGGTGTGGAAGTCGGCACCCCCTCTTCTAAGACTGGCCACTAGCCTACGATATACTTCGGCGTTCTCGGGATAGACGCTTACCCCTCTTATAGACGTTTTTAGCCTGAAGCTGTTAGGGCCTCCTTCTTTGTGAAGGTAGTTTACAAGAGCTGAATAGTCTTGAACGTCATTCAAATGTATGGGCGGTGGCTTAACATTGACTAATTGGTTATTTGATGGCTCTGGGTCACTATTTGAGCTTGATAAAGGAGCGTATCTATTGCTAGTAGTAACAGAATTACTAACCTTCATTTGCTTCCGTGGGTCTCTATCGGACACTATTTGTCGCTTTCTACCTGATACAAGCTCCCAGGGAGTAGATTCGGACTGATTTTCACTAGAATTGTCCATTTCGATTGCTTGATCACTAGATTCTAACGAGTCCGTCATTGTTCAGCGGGCGAACCCACTGCACTTAAATTTTCTCTCCCCTTTCTTTCACACTAGTTCAACTTACCAATAGGGGGAAGAAAAACACAATTAACACACAATTCACACCATTAAAACATGTTAAAAAACTTTTAAAACACAGAGCAAAACAAAAACACGTCTATAACCATTAATCACCAACAGCTGTCTCTATGGACTTTTTAAAAAAAAATCTTCAAAGTATCTTCTTCTAAACCAAAAATATCCCAATTGATGTGGTATTAATTTTTTGAAAAACAAAAATAACCAAAAAAAAAAAACGTTATTTTATTATTATTAGTATAACGTTTTTAAAAAACGTTATAACGTAAAAAAAAAATAAGTTTAGGGAGCAGAAAACAACTCGGGTGAGTTCAGTGATAAAAATGGAACATGGCAGGTCCCACGAGGTAATAGGACAGCTTGCATAATCGTTGGCTAATATTTAAGTTATAAAAATCATGATTATTGAAACATAAAGTTCGTAGTTCACTTTGGTTGAATTTAAATTATTATATCTTGTTCATATTTATTTATTCATTTTTTTTTAAAGCATTTAAAGCTTATGCATATAAAAAATATATATTTGTACAAATTTAGATTACATACATTATTCATTGCATTGACAGTATACTGTCAGTAAAAACATTAACTTTGACCGTATAAATCATTCCACGTGCTGTCACGTTGAATAGAAACCGATAGATACAAATTGCCCTGCAGGACTTGATGAGAGAATATTGGAGTACTAGATTTACACGGATCAGCCCCAAACCATAGGCGTGTTCATATGTCAACTCACACAGTGTGTGTGCCCTCCAAACAGATAACAAACACTGTTCCTAGCTCTACCTTGTATTTTACACCTCTACACCTCCCGACACACCTACTCCATCCATTTATCTCTCTCTATCTTGTCTCGTTAATAATTAATCTTACAAGTTCCTTTGTCGGTATTGATTTTCTCACCGTATGAAAATAATTTATTAACCATTTATTGTTAAATATATCGCGCAATGCAATACTGGTCAACTCAAAAACTCAGTGCCAGAGATTATAAAGTTTCATTGTAGAGGAAAATTTAAAAATAAATCTTAGAAAATAATTTTTTATAATGCGATTCTGATTTAAACCAGTTTGTATTGGAAAAGCGTCGTATCTTTGAATCTAGTTTATGTAAATATTATATTTAATCAAATTAAATAATTTTAATAATATCATAATAAGATGGGAAATACGTCACTTTTTTAAATTTTACGAGACGACATTTTCCTAGCTTGCTTTTAGATGATTTATTGATTAATTTTAATTTTATATTGTTGTTTTCCCAAAAAATAACATAACAAAAAACTTATGTTATACGGCCAACTTCTGAGCAATTAAGCATAACGAATAAGGCTCTATAAATTGTAAAAACTTGCTTTGTAATTATTGCTTTGTAAAGTATATGTGACAAATATTTTGCCAATTTAATTTGTTAAAAGGTTTATTTTTTATATCAACCAACTTCAAACTTCAAACTGGGATGGAAATTTAATGCTATATATTATTTAGTAATAAATGATTATTACATTTTGTTTTAACATGTTACATGTTAAAATTAAAAAATGTGAGGATATATAAATAATAAAAAAAAATCTTTCTAACCAGCTTTTGATTGTCTATAGTTAGGTCTTAATAAATAAATTTTAGCGGTTTCACTATATATTTAGTAATATTTTTGAAATAAATATAAATAGTCGGATGTTTTTATGTCACAATTTTTAATTTTAAAAATGAAATAAAAACGCAAAACATCGCTTTAATAACTAATCTATTTATCAACTCTAATATATTTAACTAATTATAATATTAAAAACAAACTAATTAATGCATTTATTTATTGGTATTTTGTTTCTTCTACGATAAATATTAATTCTCAGCTGTATTCTTTTCGTTCCATATCAGAGGAATTCCCGTTCCTTTTTAGTTTGACAATGTTCGCTCGATGCCTTGTTTGATAAATGAATAAAAGTGATAAATGATTCCATTCTCCTCATGTATACAATAACTTTCTCTCTAACATAATTAATTACACTTCAACACAGAATCAGTAATATTTTAAGAAGAAACTGAAGAACGTTTTTTTTTTTTTTTTTCTTTTAATAAGCTGTCTGAAATCTATAAATGTTATTTTTGCTTCTATCCTCTCTTCTTTAATATTAAGCGGTTTTTTTTTGTTTTGTTTTTTGTATAAAAAAGGATATTTCCTAACACTTCTTTCAATATCATGCCTCAATAATCTGCTGTTTTTAGTGATGACAAGCAAAAACTATCGAATTTTTTTTTTATCTATGAAAAGAGATTATCCTTCAAAAGGAACTGTTTAAAATATAAAAATATTATATTTTTATTACTGGCTTGATATTTATTCTGAATATGTTGTATTATACTTTTAACTTTAAATTCAATCTCATCAAAAATTAAATGTTTTTGGAACAAAGACATTTAAAGGCGTGAGCTATTTATTGAAATATTACAATGGTTTTTGTTTGTTTTTTTGTAATGTCCAACAATCGACTACTAATCAAGTTTAAATGCTTCGTGAAACTAAAGATATAATTATTACACTATATTATATATTAGGCTTCTACTTTTAAAGTAGAATAACTTCATTTTTTTTTTCTGTTTTTGAAAAGCTTATAATAAAACTGAAATAGTTATTTAATGAAAAAAAAAAAAAAAATTAACTCACCCTGCAAAACAAAAAGCTACGAAGAAGTACAGTACAGTTCTGAAATTTAGTATACCAATTACTAATATTATACCGAGTTTTGAATATTTTTATTTCGTGCAAAATTTTAAAATAAGGAGTTTCTAAACTCATTTTAGAAATTAGGTTCTTCAATTAATTTTTAAGATAATGAAACGTTGTATTTTTAATCTTGAATGAAAACGAATCCATGATTTAGAAAATCAACAATGGACATTTTTTTTGCAAGGGGTCAGATTAACGCCAAACTGAACTTAGCATATTATGAGAAAACTGAAGTTAAAGTTGGATTTTGTACTTTAGTGTTGTGTTTACTTCTTTCGCTTTTGAATTACAACATATTTCAGATTGTCTTTCATACAATTCAAATGTGAACAAGCATGATTAAAAATAATAAAAATCGGTAATTTAAAAGAAAATTAATTTTTTTTAAAAATGGTTTGGCACATAAATTCACTGTGGTTTTTCATCGACCAAATAATTTAATTTATTAAACAGGTGTAATTAATTAATAAATGCCACATAAATAAAATTATAATTCATTTGAGGCGCTGAGGTGGAGATGAATATATTCAGATAGCGCCATCTGTTGACAGGATGACGAGACACCTGCTTTCAAAGGGTCACTGGGGTAGTCAAGTTTTTTTTTGTGTGTGTCTGACGAACTTCAAGCTAAAAAAAAAATGTTTAGTCAGTTGTGATTTGTAAAGTAGAGGTGTCAAGTGAAAGTTAAACGAAAAACTTTACCTTCCATTTCACTTTTCCTTTGTGATGAAAAATAAAGAGACAAGCTGATTCTTATTAAGTTATTTTGATGTTCTGATCAAAATTTATTCATCATTAATTGATAAAAGTTATATAATTTATATTTTTTTTATCATTATTATCCTGTTATTATGATACATTGTTAAAAAAAATACCATTATTATAATTGTTTTTATTTTATCATGTTATGTCAGTTTTCAATTTATTTTTTATGCTAACAATCGTATATTCTCTTTATTTCTTCTGTTTTTTTATTTTTATTTATAAAACATCGAAATAAATATCTCCCTTTCCTATTTAAGTATTATTGTTACAGACTTGTGCAAACATGTATAGAATAGTCTAAAACTCAGTATAGCAGAAATAATCATAGGTTTTTGCTTCTCCTCACAATATCAATATTTTTTTTGTTTCAGTATAAAATTATGAGATTTTTGTTTTCAAATAATATGGGAGTTTCTAAATTATTTTTTTAAATCCGAAAGATAGTTAAAATTCATTTAAAGTATTTTTCTTTTTGAATTGAAAACTTGGAAAATAGGATTCCGGAAAGGCAATAATTTTTAAATTTACCTATCATATATTTTTGACATATCTCAATATAGGAATAGAAAGTAATACCAAAAATTAAAACATTTGTTCTACCATTGGGAAGAAATGGATTAATGATTTGGTTACGTTAATCAATTGCGGTGTCCAAACGTCCTGGATTAAATTTTTCACTTATGTCAAAAATAATCATAACATTTGTGCATATCAATTTTTCATTTTATTTTATTATATTTTATACGATTTTCTTTATGTATTATAGTTTCATTTTAATATCTATCAATATTTTTTATTCATAATGTTGGTTTGTTTCTTATATACTCTCTTTCTATTTAGTACATCAGTATTTTTTGTTTATTAGTTTACTGGCACTTTTTTTTTTATATGGTATTTATGTAACCTCCTTTATAAACTTGGAAACTTTCAAAACCACTAAGTTCACAGCCCATATTACTTAACCACTGGAGATTCATAAAACTTACCACTCTTCATTATTCATAAAACTTATTCAATTTGTAAATTGAATAAATCCCTTTATAAAGATCCGGATATAAGGCAGACCATCCCTAACCATCGTTCGTTGTACAAACTCCATATCAAAGTCTTTGATGTTTTTGTGCAATGTAGTAGCGCTTTAAGCCTCGTGCTTTGGAGAGAAGTTTAACGACTGGATTTCGTCTTAAGTTATTTAAGTTTGCGAGTTAAGTTGAGAGATTGATTAAACGGGAGGGGGAAGTGATGGAGGAGCTTTAGTAGTGAGTTAAAGGCCGTTAATGACTAAAAGCGTTTAGTTAATTGATCTTTCTTTCGAGCAGTTCCTAACACGGCACGCGTGTATTGTTTCCATCTCTTCACAAAAAGCCTCTATTCCGTTATCTTTATTCCTTTTTTTTACTGCCGTTTCTGCCTTTGAGATAGTATAATTTTCCCTTTCGTGTCATGATTGTAGAACTTACTTTAAAGCGTTTGACCTATATTTTGTCTAGATAACCAGGGCCGAACCTTCTGTAGGAAGGGAGGATCTGCCCAAATTCCTTCATCCCCTAATGAAAATTTCCATGTAAAAACAAACCTCTGTATATTTTTCAAAGAACGCGTTTTCTAAGTTTAATAGTTGTATTAATTTTAATTGAGGTTTGATCTTTCCTGGAGCCTACATCCTATTGGTACTTCACTGGTAATAATTAATGTAGTAAAAATTATCTTTTAAAAAACATTAAAAAAGAAATCAATATGCTTTACTATCGAATCCTTAATGAATCCTAAGTAATGATATGTAAACAAAATTATGCGTAGGTTTAACAAAATAGCGGTTATTATAAATCTAATAAATTTATATTAAACCCAGAATGTTCCCTCAATCAATTCTTTACTCAGTTCTTTTGAATGAATCCCTAATATAAAATTTAATTTTCAGAATTTTTCAGAGCGCGATTTAATACTTTTGTGTTTTCCACTGTCCTTTTGTTAACCGAGTGAATTTTATTTTCTTGATAAGATTCAAATATCTCGGTCGAACAAACTTGATTTTTACTGTAAGTTGCTTTTGGTTGTTACTTCGTCTGATTCTTTTTATTTCCTACTGTCATATTGAAAAATGAACTATTTTTGTGCTTCGAAATTAAATTAAAATCTTTGTGTATCTTAAATCCTTTCGTTTTAATATTTTTCAATTGGAACTATTTGACTATTTTTTGTTGATAAAATCTCAAAGGAAGTATCTCTCCTCATTGCCTATTTAAATATGATCTTTAGCGACTTATAAACAAATAATTCATTCAGAGAAATTCACATTATATGCACTTTAATTTCTTAAGTATCTGAGGTTTCATGTGCACGTCTCAGAAAAATTTAAGGATGGAAAGTATTTGTTCTGGAAGCTTTATTATAGAAATTAAAAAAAAAAAAAAAAATTATTAAGCTCCTCTAGAATTTCTTGTTTACAATCTCTACATACACTCAAATAACAAACCCCTTTGATTCATATAACTATTCCATTAAAATTCCTCTTTTTAGGATTGGAATCGCGTTTTGATTAATTGTGTTGGCAGTAGTTAAGCTGAGCCTAAATAGGTGGCAATGTTTCTTCTAATGCCCATTGTTAGATCAGTCTAGATTTCTTTTTTTTTTTTTTTTTTTTTTTTTTTTATTAGAGTCCAATTACGAACCTCATTCCCGACAGAGGAAGAATCTAATTGTAGATAAATCGTGGTACGTGTCGTAATGCCGGTAGTCGGATCTTTATTGGAGGAGAATATTTTTTTCCTACTGGTTGACTTGCCGGGCACAAACCTCTATTAGGTACCTACCATAAGATTCCATGGTAGTCGCCTGTACTCCATATAGAGGAATGTAGCGCCTTTTTGTTCTATCAGATCCTAGACAAAGTTCTATTTATATAGTGGGAAGATTTTTGCTTTAAAAATAAAATAATTGAATGATATTAATGAGTGATATAGTGGCGAAGCCAGACTACTCGGGAGGGGGAGCCCCCTGTCTGAAAGTCAAGCGTTTCTATAAAAAATAAATAAATTACGACAGTAAAAGGAAAGTAGGTGGGACACTTAATTTCACTTGAAGAATGAATAATAAATTAAACATATTTTAAAAATAAGAAATGGCAACGTGCTGATGTATCGATTGGAAAATGCTGAAAATAAATACAACATAAAAAATAAATAAATAGATGTAGTTAGTGTAAATAAATGTTTCCTGAAAACTAATACAATGTATCCCAATAAGTCGATGTAAAAGGAAAATAAAAAATAAATTAATAAAGTTTAAACATATTATCATGTTACTATATCTTGTTACTATTACTGCTTCATTTATTTAAAGTTATTACACTGATTGCATCCATTTGCAGTCTCAGAATATACAGGGTGACATGCTACTCGTGCGACTAACTTCACCAGTAGATTCTCCACCATAAAATGAATAAAAAAGTTCATATTGAACATGGTCCGATTCTCAACCATTTCGGAATAATTTCGCTTTTTATCGATTTTGAAAGATATCACGACCTGGTATCGGAAAACCGTGATATCTTTAAATCTGAAAATTTCTCCGAAAAGCTGATAGCACCGTTAAAATCTACATTAATTGTTCAATAATAAAATGGTCATTTCAAAATTTTTGGGCCAATTTTAGTGTTTTATTTCAGCCAGAACTACAAAATAAGTGAACATTTTTATAAATGGAACGTGTTTAACATAATCCAGAGTTTCTAATTTTAGTTTCAGAAGGCAGCAAATTTGAGGGAAAATACCTCATTAAATAACGCTTCTAAAGCACTCTTCGTTTTTTAATTTGGTGTTTCTAAGACCAAGATATGGATGACAAAGAGAAAAAATTATGGTTCAAAGATTGTTAATGTTTGAGAATTGACATTTTAAATTTGAAAATAAAAACTAATACAACTCCCCAATATCTTTAAAATAAATTTATTTTTAATCATTTTATTTATGTTCAAATTGGAAGCCGTTCTCTGCAATACACTAACGTGCCCGTTTTCTCATACTTCCAACTGTCACACTAAAAGTGAGAAAACGTCGAAGCTTTTCAGCAGCGGCGAAGATCCTTGCTCTCAAATCGTCTATGTTTGTCACTTCAGTGCGATAGATCAGTTCCTTGAGATATCCCCAGACGAAATATTCCATAGGGTTGAGACCAAGAGATCTTGATGGCCATATAACTGTCCCACCACGGCCGATCCACGTTTCGAATGTTCTCTTCAAATACACCTGAACTATTCTAGAAGAGTGAGGAGGCACACCATCCTGCTGAAAAATTATGTTTCTCCTCAATTGTAAAGGAATATCCTCCAGCAAGGTAGGCCTCGTGTTTTCTATAAAATTTAAATAAATTGGGCCAGTTAATCTCGCCGGAAAATCTAAGTAGGGACCGATAAGTACATCTCCAATAACTTCCGCCCAAACACTGATTGACAAACGCCCTAGGGAATACAGTTTTTCTCTTTTTGTCATCGATATCTTGGTCTTAGAATCACCAAATTAAAAAATGGAGAGTGCGTTAGAAGCGTTATTAAATGAGGTATTTTCCCTCAAATTTGCTGCCTTCAGAAACTAAAATAAGAAACTCTGGATTGTGTTAAACACTTTCCGATTTATAAAATTTTTAACTTATTATGTTTTTCTGGCTGAAATAAAACACGAAAAATAGGCCTGAAAATTTTGAAATGACCATTTTACTGTTGAACAATTATTGTAGATTTCAACGGGGCTATCAGCTTTTCGGAGAAATTTTCAGATTTAAAGATATCACGGTTTTCCGAAGCCAGGTCGTGATATCTTTCAAAATCGATAAAAAGCGAAATTATTCCGAAATGGTTGAGAATCGGACCATGTTCAATATGAGCTTTTTTATTCATTTTATGATAGAGAATCAACTGGTGAAGTTTGTCGCACGAGTAGCATGTCACCCTGTATACATCTACATTTCTACGCTTCGGTGGACGTTTCGGACCAAAGTGTCCATATTCATCCATCACCTACTTTTACAGTGCGTAATTAATTTAATCATAGTAATTTATACAAACAATTATAATTAATAATTATATATAACAAACATTATACATACAAATATTAATCCTAAATAAATATAAAAATTGACAACTAGGTATGTCAATTCATTCAATTTTAGTTCAAAATAAATAAAAATCAAGAATATTGGCAAGATCACACACCAACCCTTTCTTTCTTGTAAATATTAAATTCTTAGGCATTCCAATAAAGAATTTGTTAATTATTAAGATGTTGGTGTTTGCATGTCACTTGCTAATTAGTCTCTGACCTGTGGTGAATCTGTTTAGTTTTAATCCTCACTGCAACATGATGCTATAAATTTAATAACGTTAAAGTTTATCTTTTTTTCCACTCAAAAAATAAATGATAAAAAAGATTTTGTCATAAATATTTTTAGCTTATACCTCAATCTAATACAGTGATTACAATTAGCATAAGAGAAATAAATTATAAATTAATCATAATTGGAAATATATATATAATAATAAGTAGGTAAACACTTTTACGTAGCAACTTAGGTGTTTGGCAGCATCGCTTGCAAAATGAAACATTACTCTAATGAGAAATCTTGTCTAATCAGCGACTTTCCATTTTTTCCAATCTATATTATTATAAAAATTACTATTTATAACTTTCAGTTTAATCAATAATATTGTCTTACCAATGTGGGTTTAAATAATTTTTATTTATGTAAATTTTTAGAAGAAAACTTCAAACAAATAATTATAACTCAAATCAGTAAAAACGTTACAAACAGTAATCAGTATTCGATCACTTCTTATGTTTAGTCCGAAATTGGCCTCTCCTGAACGGCCTAGACCATTTCTACCAAGATTAAAAACAAATATATATATAACCCTAACGGTTCCAGGCAATTTTAAAACTTTTTCAATTAAACAAAAATGTCATTTTATATTTTTCCAGAAGTAAATTTATAAAAACAGAAAAACAAAATCGTTAAGCTTAACTGATAAAACTCAAGCCGAATTATCAACTGTACTTTTATACCGAGGCACTAAATAAATATTCCGGTTTCGATTGCTTTGTAGACTTCATGAACTTTTCCATTGTGAAGGCACTTTTTAATTGGTTTGTCTTTTCCCTTCAATCTGAACTGTTCTCTCAAACTTCTGTACTTTCATTTGAATAATTCCGCGATTTAAAATTTAATTTTCAGCATTTTCAGAGCGCGATTTAATACTTTTGTACGTTGTTTTAACCACTGTTCTTTTGCTAACCGAGTGAATTTTATTTTCTTGTTGGGATTCGATTATCTCGGTCGAACAAACTTGGTTTTTACTCTGAGTTGATTTTTTTTTTTTTTTTAACATCACGTTATTTTTATTTTATACTCTCGGATTGAAAAATGAATTGTTTTTGTGTTTCGAAATTAAAAAAGTACAATTTTTGTGTATCTTATATCCTCCTAGCTCTTTTAATTAATTATTTGCTCATTAATTATAAACGCTGAAATTAATAATTATATTTAAATTCGAACTTCTCATCCTCTTATTCTGATAAACCTGTTAGTTGAAAGTAAATAGAATCATTCATAATAAAAATGTTAATATAAGGTTAATGATAGACGGATGTTTTCATTAAAAATAAATTTTACATTCTTCCATTTGTAGAATTTAAGCATTTTGCTATTAAGCTCTTAAAGATTAGATAATCTTTATTCTGTTAAGGTGACTTTTCTTAACTTGAGTCTTTAGATCTCATACAGGCTTTATAAAATAATTTAATCGTAGTGGCTCTTCATCAAATAATTGAAGCGTGGAAATGCATAAGTGTATAAGTGCCTTGGAAATTTTTACAGAAGTGATATGACTTACACCCTCTAGGGTGAACTACGTTCAGTGCTTACACCCATGCCTTTTTTCATACGTTCAATGAAATCTTTTTTTACAGCAGAACATTACTTATACCCATTTCTTAAGAATGGCTTTGGCACATATAACAATTTTCAAACAAATTTGAACACCTTATGTTCAAAGAAATAATTAATTAAAACCATCATTATATCGGTACGATTCCTTACTGTTGTTATGATTATAGGCGGTATCATTCAATAAATCGTTAAATATTTTCGGTCTCATCTATTATATTACTTATGTTTTTTATTAAAGATCAATGGGAAACAGCTTAGCTGGAGTATTTTATTATATAAATATGTGAGATTTACAACGGAATATTCTTTATGTAATTCTATGAATTTATTAATGGTGCTCATAGTTTTTGGTCATCTACACCCACCCCATAATTCTGGGCATTTATGTTTAGTCTAGGACTAATCCAGTTATCCCTTTATTTTTTGCCTAAATGCTATCATTTTGTCCTGAACTAATATATATGATAATTGATGATTAAGAAATGTTTAAAATAACTTAGTGTTGTATATACAATATACCAAGATGGTGTGAGTTACGACTTAATGCAAGTATGTGGTGTTATGGTCGAACTCATAACGGACTCGCAGTAATCAATATTTGATCCTTTACGACCTAATGTTTCGCAATAAACGGTTGATTTATATGGCTGCCAGTATTTGATTGGCTCGTCAATCCGGACGCCATTAGTATCTGACAGGTCCTGTAAACATTTCCCATTTACAAGAGAGGCTCACAATTACATCGTGCATGATTAGGGATTCGTGCCGCGATATTTCAGGTGAGCAGATCAAGGCTCGTGGCCGCGGGGTGATCTTGTTAATTTTGAGAAATTGCTACCTTAAACGTTCCAATGATCCAATAAACCATGCCAAAACGAAAAATCACTTTTAGAACCACTCCTAATTTCCCAATTTATTTCAGGGTTATATTCCTAAGTTATCAAGTTGTTTGAATTGGGGTCCGGAGGGGGGGGGGGGGGTTTAAATATACATAATTGGTGCAGACGTAGTTTGCATGGACTGATGAATTTGTGGATAAAATCCAAAACAAATTTACCTCCCTTTTTTGTTTAAGGGTGATTCGGAAATTAGAGTCGTTTCAGCTGATTAGATGTCCGAATATTAGCGAAGTTCTAAAATAAAAACGTAACAGTTTGTGGATGTAATGGGTTAAGAAAACTTTTTTTAATAATTCTCCCGTTTTATTTCCAAAAAAAAAAGTTATTTTGTGCCTAACTTAGGCATCTAATTGATGCTATCTTATTGAAAACATGAAGGGTTTCTTTACCGGAAACAATAATTAAAAATAATTATTAAAAACAATAATAACTACATTTCTTAAAATAAGGCCTTTAAAATACCTATATCATGTTAACTTATTTGCACATGCTATGAATATTGTGTCACTAACATCCTGTACTAATTATTCCCCAAGTCCAATTAGATAGTTTAGTTTACTATTTTAACAACACCTATTAATGTGTACGAGCGAATATTACAAAAATAATAGATTTTATTGTTAATTTTTACGAACCTTGAGTATATCATGATTAAATTAAGCATTAGATATACTTTTGCATTAGAAGGCAGATGTTCATTATTATTGAGAGATACTTTAGGGCTGTAAGTAGTTTCAATGTGTGCGATAAAGTTGATTTGATGGGATTTGTTTGAATTTATTTTTGTGTTAATTTTTTTAAATTATTAATTCTTTGATATTTCTGTCGTCCCTTGATTAATAGGTTAACTTGAATTTAGTCCAAAATTGATTATGTGGCTAAACAGAAGGATGGAGGGGGTTGCTTAGAAATTTGTAAGTGTAACAAGTCAGGCGTCCATTTGAAAAGTAGTTTAAGTTAAATCCGTTAAAAAAGTTCGGCGAAAAATCAGTCAATAGTAATATCTGGAACTATCTTTTCATTTGGTTTAAGGTACGTAATCTGTAGTCACTGATATGGTATTTTTGAAGAAATTTCAACGTCTGATAATAAAAATTGGATTTTGAAAGCCGTGCCATGAAAAGTAAAGAAATTCGATTTAACCACTTATTCAGTAGGATGACAGATTTATAATGCGTAAATCATTAAAAAATATATATTATTGTTTCGCCTCTACCCCCAAGGGTCATTGGCGGCTATTGATTATTTTCTTTTTCTGTTTCTAAATAAACATTTTATATTAGACAATTTATATTTATATGAAGAGTCCACGGAAGAAAGGGGGGATGTCATTTGGAGTGCTTTCCGAGAAAATCTAGTTTTTAGGTTTGGATCTTTAATTACTTACGTATCATTTATCATTTTTCTTCAATTTTTTTATATGTCCTTTTCGTTTTTGTTTTGCGTGTCAAAATAATAAATTTGCCCGAAACAGACGTATCAAGCTCTAAAAAAAAAAAATGTTTTAGTAAAAAAAAAACAATTTAAACATAACAGAAAGGGGGATAGTCATGGACGCTCCCCCTTTCTTCCCTGTTTTATTGATGAAATGGTGATATTAATACACAATCCATATAACTTCTTTCTCTCCCCCATTCTAGGTTTTTCCGCGTGGACATTCCCCCTTTCTTCCGAGTATGTGATTCTTTCCATCCCTTGTAACCAACCTACTGTCATTTTTTCTGACTATTTCTTTTCACCAACATATTCTACTCATCTAGACGAATAATTATATGTATATAACTAAAATTCGGAAAAAAATGACTCTCCCCCTTTCTTCCGTGGACTCTTCATATATTTTTCTTTATTCCTATTTGTTATTCTTGAGGGACTTGGTCCCTGAATAAAGTTTATCTTTCATTCTATTCTATTTATTATAAGCAAGGAATTCGCACTGCTGGGTTGGAATTTCATTCTTCATCAATTTATTTCTTTGTTCTTTATACTTGATTTCCTTTTGCAGATATCTTTGAAGATGGGTAAAGGGCCCAACAACGGGACTTTCTCCGTGAAGGAAGAACACCAAGAACCAGCGACTATAAAGCAAGAACCAGTGCTTCCACCGTCCAAACCTGTCCCCGTAGAAAAACAGGTAAGCCCTATCTATCCTAGTTTATGGCGCTTTACAGGTTTAGGCAAATTAAGAGATAAAATTCTCCTCTTATATTTTTTTATCTTACAACTTTCCCCATATTAAGGCTTTTATCCTCCCAAATTGACTTGGCTTTATATCATATAATTTTCTCCCCCCTCCGCACCGCCTAAGCTGCGTTAGATCTAATAAGACCATCCGTGTTTTTTGTTCCCCCTACAATGATTATATTTTATCAGATTATCCCCTCCAGTTTTTCTAAGATTACTTAACGCCTTCGAAGATTTTTTTTTTTTTTTAGATTGTTTTGGATGAAATATCATATACTTTTATTCAGCTTTAATAAAATTATGACGAATAATGAGTTTGTTACTGGTGAATACATTAGATCAAAATTGCCCAGCCCTTTTACATTTATGCACCACCAAAAATGTTTTGTGGACCATCGGCATTGGCAGCATTATAGAAAATATTTATACAATAGATAATTTTATAAAATAAACTTATAATAATGTAACACTTATGTGGGTAACAGATATCTATTCAACACAAATGTACAGTTAACAATGCCAACGAATTAATACTACTCAAATATTATAGCAGGTTACAAAAATAATAACGTCATAGCACACTAATCATATGACATGAGCTTCACAGTCAAGGCACAAAATTAGACTAACTCGTTCAGTCACTCGCTCCTTACATATGATCGTAAAGTGATAAGGAAATCCGGGTTCAAATCCCGGCCAGGGCCAATCTTTTATCATCTTATAAAACATATTTAATAGCGCTCTTAAACACGGCGCTTTTTTATCCGCTTTCGAAATAAAATGAAGCCTTTGTTATCGTTGAAGCGATGATAAGATGTCAACGTTTATAATGTTTAGTGCAATAGTTAATCATGCATGACCTTAAATTTCAATTTTAAGCTTGATATTAACATATAAGTGTGATTAATGTATCAACATGAGAGAAATGTCTATATGCTGGGTATACTCTCTCAGGCCTGAATAGAGCATTGTGGAAGATGTTTTGTTCTCTCCCAAGCTGTTGTATCTTAGTATCAGCTCTACTGTTCTATTCACTCTTCGATTCCTGGATCGATATATTTACCTGACTCCATAATTATCGTCCTGTAGGTTCCTTCAGGTTGCTGGCTCACCTGTTGGACACGGGGAGGACCCTGGGACATAAATAAACATAAAGCCGGCACGGTGACTAATGGAGCGGTATCTGGAACAGTTGTGCCTCCGTAGCGGTGTTAGTACACATGCCTGCCCCCATCTGCTCCAATCTGTCCTGTATCGATTCCTTCTCTTGTTGACTCGCTTCCTTTTCTATGTTATCTTCCCTTCTATTTCCTATTGTGTACCCTTGTAACGATTGTCGATATGTAACTATTCTTTCTCTCCTACACAATGAGGTTCTTGTAGGTAGGTACCGACATGCACTTATTATTTGACATTTTCGAAAATTTATGCGAATTGGTATTTTAAGCTGACGTCTTACATAATCCAACTAATCAGAAAAAGCAACCTCTTGTAATTAACCTTTTCTAGCAAGAGGTAAAAGGTCGACATTAATTCCGGCGTTAGCCAAGGATTTGAAAAAGCGTTGATCCTTATAAAGAAATGATACATTCCGCGTCCATACCTGAACTTAATGTTTTTTAAACTTCTGAAATCTTTTCTGCTCATAACTATAATTTTACTTAAGTTTTTCTGCCTTAGCCGTCCGTGGGATTCATAAAAGCGTAGAATAATTTTTATTTATATTTCACGTATTTTAAGTTAGTCTGACAAATTGAACGAAGGCTTCCGTATTGGACTTCTCTTCTATTCGTACTTCAGGCATTTGTACTTGCTTATTTCTAAAACATATTTTTCAATCGCTTGAATTATTATTTATGTATAAATAATGTATTTCGAAATAAAAAAGATCCAGAAAGTGTACTAGAACGTTAGGTAAAGTTTTAACAAAAAGTATAGAACTCTTTTTAATTTCAATACGGTTTTCGTTCACGCTATAATACTGTATATAATATATATATATATATATATATATATATATATATATATATAAATTATTTTTGTTGCCAAAGTTGAAATTCTGTTTGTTTGTTTGTTTATTTGTTCTTTATAGAAATCCATACCGTTTGTCCTAAATTCTCCAAATTTCGCAGAGTCGTTCTTTGATACCAGGTGCGAACACCTGTTCATATTAAAATTGCGTAATTTCAGCCGATCTTCAGCTGATATTCTTTATTCTCCAAATTTCGCTAAGCCTTTCTTTCAGACCCGGTGCGAACACCTGTTCATATTGAAATTGCATAACTTCAGCCGATCTTCAGCTGATATTCTTTATTTTCCAAATTTCGCTCAGTGGTTCTTTCAGACTAGGTGCGAACACCTGTTCATACTAAAATTGAATAACTTCAGCCGATCCTCACCTGATATTCTTTATTGTTATAAAAATCATGACGATCTCACTTTACAATGTTATTTTTTTTACGAAATCGACCCTTTCTTTAGAAAAATGAAATTCCCCGTGTGGGACCGGGTTATACAGCTATAATCTATGTATATAAAGATGAAATTCTGTTATAGAAATCCATACCGTTTGTCCTAAATTCTCCAAATTTCGCTCAGTGGTTCTTTCAGACCAGGTGCAAACACCTTTCCATATTAAAATGGCTTAACTTCAGCCGATCTCTGGGTATATTCTTTATTGTTATAATAATCATTTTGATCTCGCTTTACATTGTTCTTTACAAAATCGACGTTTGAGTCGATAAAAGTCTCAGTTTCTTGATTTTATAGATTTAAAAATTGAAATTTTCCGGGTGAAACCGGGATATACAGCTAGTATATATATAAATTAAAAAAAAAAAGTTTTAATGACTATATTGTCAATGTTTTGAGGCGAAGATAAGCCCGTTAAACCTTCAAAATATTCTAATGTTACTTTTATTAATTCATACTATCTTCTATTTATTTGTAGTAATTACAATTGAAGCGTGGAAATGCATAAGTGCCAAAAAAATAAAACAAAGTTTTTTTTTTTATGAAATTGTTATATGTGCAAAGATCATTCTTCAGACATGGGTATAAGTAACGCTTTGTTCTTAGAAAAGAGTTCATTGAACGAATGAAATATGGAATTGGTGTAAGTACTGAACATATATCACCCTAGAGGGTATAAGTCTCATCATTTCTGTAAAAATTTCTTAGGCACTTATACCCTTATGCATTTCCACGCTTCAATTATTCATAATCAGACATTATTACTTTAGTTATTTCCATAAAAATTATCATTTTTGTTGCCATACAAAAGTTTAGCTAACTTCTTAGGAATTAATTATTATTATTTTTTTTAATCGTTTTTTTATTATAAAACTATGTAGTTCATTGGTATTAATATTTTACTTAAATTAGTTTAATACTCCTTCTTTTTATTTTTGCATGAAAAAAGATGGATTTTAAAGTTTAAAATTAAAATGGATTTAACGAGGAGTGAATAGAACAGTAGGTCTGACGCTACCATACAACAAACAACTGCTTGGGAGAGAACAAAACATCTTTCACAATGCACTATTGAGGCCTGAGAGAGTATCCCCAGCATATAGAATGTCTTAAAAGACATTTCTCTCATATATACATTAATTACACTTAATGATCCATTAACAGACAAAATATGTTAATATCAAAATTAAAATTGAAATTTAAGGTCATGCATGATTAACTATTGCACTAAACATGATAAATGTTAATATCTTATCACCGCTTCAACGATAACAAAGGCTTTATTTGATTTTGAAAATGGTTAAAAGAGCGAGTGTTATTAAATCGTGATTTAAATAAATACTGTAATATATTAAAAGAAAGTCGTTTCAGCCAAAACTTCATCACCCGAGACCCTGTTGCCTCCATAAAAACAAGAGAACAGGGCTGGTAAAAACAGACGTTTATTACACCTCTCAGAGGATAAAATAAAGAAGAGTAAAGGCTCATAAAATGTCGGCGGCTGTTACACCTTCACGTCACCGACTACTCGCTTTGCTAAAAAAAAAAAAAAAATACATAAAAGGATATCTGCAAAAAAAAAAAAACAGAACAAAAAACGATACGCCATAATTCAATTTCAGTAATTGACTTATTTCATTTTACATTTTCTTCTCGCTTTTAACGACAGCCTGGCATTTGTAAAGTATTAATGGTTTGAACGCATGAAAAACTTATACTTGTTTCTTAGGTACTTAAAATATTACCTAAAGAGAAAGAAAATAATTTGGTTATTACACGCGCTATAAAAATAGATGGTACCATTGTAATATATACATCTAATTAATTAAATTTCATTTTATATTTTAGTAAATTTAAGAGATTTACTTTTAAAAATTGTTGAAATATAAAGAGTTAATTTCTATTAAGGTTACTTCAATGTTTTTTATCACCGCATTCCCTTATTGCTATCATCAAACTTTATTTTTTTAATTATCATTACTTTAATTGAAGATTACATTTGTATTAGCTGAAAACGTAAGAAATAAATGAGAACAGAAACATCAAGAACATAAGGCATGGACAAGTTTGAAGAGAAACCAGATAGTGTTACTAAATAAAAAAATCTCCCGCCCACCTTCTTTTCATGGGGTTTGGATGGGAAAAGAGTTTACAATGAAGTGGTATTTCAGACACGTGGAACTTTAAAGTATTCATAAATGATTTATTTGTGACAAAATAAAGAGGAATAGGGATCTCTTTAGGATTGGATAAAAATTGATTTGTTTAATGGTACCTATCCTAAAGTTCAACAGCTTTAAATGTAATGCAAATGTATTGTAATTTTTTAAGAATCCTTGTATGTGTGTCTAGTAAATGCTGGGAATGTTGTGTGAGGATTGAAAAATCCTTTATGGTTTCTTATAACGAACATTTCTAACTTTCTACTACGTCATGTCCTTTCTTCATCCATTAATTTCCATTACTAGATTCTAGGAGATAAGTTCTTGGTTAGGATAACGTCTAAAACCATTGATGCAGAAAGTAGGTCTCGTCCTTTATCGGATCCAATTAGCCCCATCAATGGGCTCCGATAATATTTGTAATTATTGATGAGACTTTAAGGAGCATAATGGGCTAATATCCTTTGGTGGCTAATGATCGGATTGGCTGGCATTACGGCGGACAGAGCGTCGTGGTATCGACCAGGACTGAAGTGTTCCTCTTGGTCCAGTGGCCACTCAGCAACTTCTTCCTTATCACCACTTCCACAATGGCCCCTTAGATCGCCGCGTCTATTTCAATAGCTCACCTCTACTTCTGGAGTCCTCATCCTCTGTAGTAGTTTGAACAATAGCGATAATACCCTTCTCTACCGACAAAGGTTCTGAGAAAACTATCTTAATCATGACCTACCTCCGGCCATACTTTATGGCTTTTAAGTATCTGATCATTTTAAATGTTTTGGAAAATAAACGATTTCAGGAATGGCAGGATCTTTATATCTGGGCATGTCGGACTAGGTACTGTTACAACTATTCTTGTTCCATGTTTTTTTAAATTACGACTGACCAATAACAGGAACTCGAAAAAAATGTATCATTATGATAATTGAAAAAGATATTGTGAAGTATGCAGAACTCTTCGTTACTAGTCATATGTTGTAGGTGTTTTACATCCTGAGGCATGTTCACACGGTTAATTTTTTGGAACGAAACTGCTTTGCTATTTGACCGCCTCGGACGATTACAGTGGACGAATTAAACCTATTTGCCCGGTCAAATTTTTGGATCAATCTTTAGATGAAAATGTTGTCTATAGAATGTGGTGGCATTCCTAACAATGGAAAAACAATTTCCACTAATTATTTTCCGAGTACCATTCTTTCAAAATTGTTATTTCAGTGTTTTTTAAATGCTCATAGAAAACTAAAAATCCTGTGATGTCACGCATTATGGAACCTAATCCCATGATTAAACACTAGCCAAATGACGCTAAACAGTGTAAAAAATAATTTACTTATTATAAACGTAATTATGTTCTGATGGATTCAGTTTATGAAGTAGAAAGTATGTTGGGGTTCAAAAAAAATATATTTTTTCTAAAAGAGGATTTCCATTAAATTTTTAAGAAAACTATTACCGCTTGAAATGGTATAATAATTCAATATAAGTTTATGCAATAACTACTTACATACTTATGCTGAAGTACTGATACTATAACTACCACTAGCAAACGAGTAGTAACGTTCAGTTTCATAGGCAATTGTTGCTACAAAAAGTTCTTTGTAATTGTCATTATAGCTATTACAAATTTATAGAGGTGAGAAATAGTCAACTGTTATTCTTTATGATAGGTTGATTCATAGTCAGGATTTTTAGTTCAATCTTTTTATTTATTTTGCTAAGCCAACGTTTCGATCCTACTAGAGGATCTTCATCAGGGCTAAAGGAAGACAGCCCTGATGAAGATCCACAAGTGAGACCGAAACGTTGAATATTAAAAAAAAAATTAACTGAAAATCCTGACTATGAATCAACCTAAACAAATTTATTTAAAATTAAAACCATTTTTATTTTGAAATTTTCAGAAATTTATATGTCTGTAATAAATAGATTTGATTAATGTTCAATTTATTTCCAAATCTACTTGTGCAATCACAGTTTATTTATATCTCTCTTATATTTAAAAACGTTTAATTATGATCATCTGGAAAATTAGAAAATTCGAAAAGACGGTTTCGATTGTTTTTATCAGGCTGCTTAAAATGTTCGAAGTGTTCTTGCCAATCTTTATAACTGAAGAGGAGCTTAGCTTAGGAGGCTAGAAGCTCCAACCTGTGAAAAATGTGACAATGTTCCTTTATCAGTAAAACACCTTCTGTTAGAGTGCCCACAATTTGAAAAGCTTAGGAAAAAAGTTGGACTTTCTGATTCTCTAAAAGAAATTATGAAAGACAACGAAGAGAGAGTCACAACTCTATTCAAGTTCCTTAAATATTCGGGATTCTATAGATGGGTTTAAACCACCATTAGACGCCAATGACCCTTTAGGGTAGAGGCGAAAACACAAAATAAAAAAAAAAAAAATGTTTGAGCCGTTAAACATATTTTTTTAATATATATGTATATATTTATATTTTTTTATTCCCTCGTATTCTGCGAATAAAGATATTATCTATTAAATTAAATCATTTCAGAGACAAAGCTTTGATAGTGCTAGTAGTTCTCGGTCTGCCCGGTAGAGTCGCTTCTCGTCAAAAACACAGACCTGCTGGTAGTTCACGGGTCTTCCGCTAGATGGCAGGACTCTCCACTTCCTAAGCATGCTGTTAATAATAATGACTGGATAGATTTTTCTTCCCTTAATGACTATGCTCGTGTTTCCTGCGGGTGTTAATTAATAAATAATTTGAATAATTACTTAATTGCACTGTGCCATCATTATAACTTATTATTTTATCGTTTCCAAGTGATAGCTTACTAACAATTCAAAGAGCACTTTAGTCCTGATCGTCTATAAATGTTTAATTTACAAACAATAGCAACTTAGTTCAAATGAGAATAACATGGTTAAAAAATGCAAATATCAGCTATCTGGCTGTATAATTTAAAATTGTTTGTAACCTGAAATATTTATTACAAGTTACTTCAATAATAACTAAAAATAGTTAAGTAGATAATACATGAAACCTGAAGATCTGTTCAACCAAAGTAAAACTTCGATTAACTGTAAGTTGTTTTTTTACACCAGATCTGAAGATTCTTTTTTAAGTAGAGAAATTTAAGTGACGTTCAATAATACAAGTGTGAATAATTTAATGACATATGCACGGATCCTCAGAATAGGCATAAAAGATGAAAAATTATTTTTATGCTGAAGAATACTTTTATAACTTACTACGTACTAAACTGTTGTGCTGATTTATTTTTTCACTTTTAACTCTTGAAAGTCCGAAAGGTGCTTATTCCCTATTTAGGGTTCCTGAAGGGTAATAAGTTTTAAATTTAGGGATCGTATATTTTTGACATATATTAACAGAGAAATAGAAAGAAACAGTAAAAATTTATTGAACTGAATGACTAATGTATAGAAATAACTTTTGTTCTATAAAGTTGGTATTTTTTTGACTATTTTTATGTTACATTCATTATTTTTTAGAATTATTATATTAACTGATATTTTCATAAAGTTACTTCATCTTATTTAGCTGTGCATATTAACTCATGTTCAGTCTGCGTTAGTTAATAAAAACACAGCACATTCGTGAATTGGTCAAATCATTGTGTTGTATTCGCTTATAAAGAAATCTAGGCATCACCCATAATGCCGAATACATTACCTCCTAATTTACTTATGATCGATGATTCAGATTTACTATCGTGTGAGTCAATAAATGGTTCTGCTACGACCAAAAGTTGAACGGTTACATTTAAATCTGTTTTGTCAGGCTTTTATATTCAAGGAAACACGAGATAACTCGAGTATCTTCATATTTTATACATTTTTTTTTTGTATGACTTTCAGACACACAGTATAACAATTTTTTGCGTAGTTTCATTTTGCTGTATTATCTATTTAATATAAGAAGGTTAGAAAATAAATCAGATAAAACCCTTTTAGAAATAGTAGTCATGATATAGGGAATCGTCCATGCCGAATTAAAGCTCTTAATAGTCTTGGCATAAATTAGTTAATTTAGAAATAAGGCCAAGATTTAATTTGATTCGTTTCATTAACAACATTCCTTGTTTGTTTTTATTTGTTTATTTATTCTTGAGCGTGCGTATTAAATTATCCATCCACTCGATAATGAAGGCATGACAGATTATGATGGGTTTATCAACAGAGTAGTCTGTATAGGCTGATAAAATTTTATTTATTATGTGATTTTTACATTGTTTTTTAACGCTTATTTGAGAGATATCATTAATCGTATTAAATTTATCGACACACTCAAGTGTTGATGAATATGTTATTTACATGACTGTTAATTAATTAATTAAGTCAAGCGATATTAAAAACATATCTCTTGCCAAGAAAAAACATAACGCAGGCTTTTTATAATGTTTTGCCTTTGGATTATATTAATACGTGGTTTTGATTACAGTTATATTGCATAACATGTGTTTAAAGTAGAAAACAAGCCGTTTAATTGTATTCAATTATATGAATAATTGGAAATTATCTCATAACAAGAGCTGTTGAATTAGTATTGGACTAACCTATATGCGTAAAATATTATGGTTTAATTATATTCATACGGTTTTATATGTAATTATATCTTCAACTTCTCAATAGTTCTTTCATTTTAGCTTCATTCTTCATTCATCATTTTAGCTCATTTTATTTAAATAATAATAATTATGAAATGATAGTCATTTATATATTTTTACAATTAATTTCGTTAACAATTAATTCATCATTGTTTATGCACTTTTTTAATACAGTTTTGGAACCTAATAGTAATAAAAAGGTTCACATTTAGCAACTAAACAAAAAAAAGATGAATGAAATATCTTTTTGGACATTCATGGAAAAATGAAAAGACTGAAATGAATTTGGATGTATTAATTATATATTAATTATAAATTATTTATAAAGTATGTATATATATTTTATTATTTTATAAAAGCATTAAATGATTATTTAAGACTGATTTTATTATCCAGCTATGGGCAGGTGTGTATATATGTAATCACAATATTCATCTTAAGTATATTACGCAGTTATCCATTTCCATTCAAGAGTTAAGGTGCCTTTACACCGTACGAACTTCATTTTAGAACCGCCTGTCCCAAGGTATGGCAAGACAGAAACTTGAACAGATACTTTATCCGTTCGCCCTCTGTGTTCGGGAATAGCACTTGTGCGGCTTTTGTGTTACTTAAGCTTCTAGACCTTCTTTTAGCATTTTTCTGCTGTTGCTTTTATCCATAATAAGTTAGAGAAAAAATCAGAACCAGTTCCAATTCAGCGTTCTTTGTAATGAAAATTGTTGTATTAAGGTGCATAGGTGCGGCTAGACCGCATTGTTCTATTGGATTCACGTTTTAATGTAAAAAGCTGTTCGTAGTACGCCGGTACGGCAAGGTTATGATGATTACCTGTTCGAGGGAGAGGTTCGCTCAGTGTAATCCAGCTATTAGATATTGTAGATCAGCTTTCCCTAGTGCGTGTAGTTTGAATCCATTACAATAAAAAAAAAAATGTTTGAAGCTTGCTAAAAATAGAGAAATCTGACAGACCTGACGTGAAGCACATTAAAATCAATTTTTTAAAAAGCTTTATAGTATTAAAAAATAATCTTTAAATTTTATCTTAATTAGCTAACATCTAGAACATTTCAAACGGACATATATTTTAGAATACATCAGGATGAAAACTTTAACACTTTGACGAATGGTTGCTCATGAATCTCGTTTCGACTCATAATCGCCTGTAATTTGAAAATGGCTATAGTTGCTAAATAATATTTTTTTTTTCAATCAAAAGCCCTTGAAATGTGCTGAAATGTTTGTAGGAAATAAAATGAACGCTAGGATTTGTGTTATCTTTTTCAATTCCCACATAAGAATTTTCTGATTTGTCTGGTAAATAGGCTAAGGGACGGATTAGGCTCGAAATCGGGAAGACGATACAGTGAATTGCTTCCATTTGGAGTGATGAGTTCCGTTGTTCTTATTGAATTGTATTCGAGGCCCCACCGCACTCCATCTTACAGGCTATGACGTATTCACTGCCAACATGATTGGAGCGAGAACATTGTAGGCACACTATTCTTTTATATCTTCACTGCTTACTTTACGAAATTGGAGCCCTTCAACCATAAAATACTCTAGGTAAATAGAAATTGGTTCAGTTTTAAATTTAATTAAAATCGATTTATTCGTTTATCGCCAGTAGGTATGTTGTTATAATTATCATTGATACCTACCTATAGACGATTTTTAAGGTTTTAAGGAGAAATTGATCATGTCGATTTTTTTTATTTTTTTTTTATTATAATTTATATAAGTTAGAAGGATCTCCTTTAGCATTAATATTTTTAAAATCGAACATAGGTATATATTAATTGAATTTTTTTTAGCAATCATTTTGGTTTTAAACGCATATCATATGCTATATAATTTCTCAAAGCCTTTTTTTTGTCGGTACGCCATAACTTCCTTAATACTTCCTCAAATATCATGAATGAGGCATCATTTTAAAGCTTTCCATAACCGCTACACCGGAAAAATATAAAAATTACTCAGTTCGCCTTCGATTGCGAATTATAAGTGCAAAAGTGGTTTTGCGAGAAAATCAAAATGGTCGTAGAGTTTTCTAAATGGTATCAAGCTTTTCAGGTTTTCAAGGAGAACATTTTCGGTCACATGCATTTTTTCGATTAACCCCTTCATTTGCGAGTTGTAAGCGAAAAACTGCAATTCTCGGCGAAAATTTCTAAATGGTCGCAGCGCTTTTTCGAAGGTTTCATTTTTTCAATTCGTTAAGATGTAAATTTTTGGTTATATACACATTTCCGATTATCGCCGTCGTTTGCGAGTTACATGCAAAAACATGCTTATGTTTTTGCATGTAACGTTTTTCGCTCAAAAGAATCAGTGTCGCATAGATGTGTAAAACAAACCCACCAACAAACAATCACAGATGACCATATCATAACTTCAAACATAGTGTTGAATGAGGTCCTGTAAACACCTAAATACTATGTAAATATGTAAATACCTTAAACTTCTGTTTCAAAAATAAATAATCTACAATTTAAACTCCTCTATTCTTTTCTTCAACCCTAACCTAAGCCCATGGCGCACTAAACGCTATATTAAATATGCGGTGTGTACTTTAATAAAGTGTGATTTAAGTAGGTTAGAGTGCGAATGCTTCGCACGGGTCAGCTAGTTTTAAAATTATTTCAAAGATTAATCAATTATTTCTTAATTTGAAAAAAAATTTTGATTAAAAATTTAAATGTGGATTAATTAAGTATATAATGCAAACTACAACGCTTAAGAGTAATAGGGAAAATTTAATTAAAATTTTAATGCTTAAATTAAAAAACCTTAACTTCAATTATTTTTTAACATTAACCCTACCTAAGCTATGGTATAATAATTAATGGTGATTGAATATCTAAAGGTACTTAATGTTAAGTTTTTGTGTTATGGAAAAGGGAAAAAAATTACAATTTGATTGCATTGATAAATAATAATTTAATATTGATGAACTTAAATTTACTTAGAAATTTAGATGAGTCTTATGAATTTAATTATGTTTTGCACTTTTCCTTCGTCATCTTATCCTTTATAGTTATTATATTTAGTTTTATGTTTAGTGTAAATGAAACTTTGGAATACTAATACCAATTTTCATATGTATAGCAGGTTGCATTCTATCTTTTAAAAAATCTGGTGCGTGCGCGCAACACACAACTTTCACTTACCAACTTACTTAGATAAGAAATTGACGTGTTTTGTTAAATATCATTTACCAAAGTCACACATTTTTCTACATTCATATCTTATTTTTATTAATCGTTAAAGCCGTTTTTGAGTAAATAAAAAACCTCGTGAAAATGATACAAAATTTATTAAGTAAAGTCCCCCCTTCGGTTGATCAATTTTGATGAAATTTTTACCGACATATCTCGGGCATATAAATAGATCAAATACTAAGTTAATTCAAAATCGTTAGAGCCGTTTTTGAGAAAATCAAACAAACACGTGAAAATGTTACAAAATTTATTAAGTAAAGTCCCCCCTCCGGTTAATCAATTTTGATGAAATTTTTACAGTCATATCTCGGGCATATAAATACATCAAATACCCAGTTTGATCAAAATCGTTAAAGCCGATTTAGAGTAAATAAAAAAAACACGTGAAAATGTTACAAAATGTATTAAGTAAAGTCCCCCCTCCGGTTAATCGATTTTGATGAAATTTTTACAGTCATATCTCGGGCATATAAATAGATGAAATACTCAGTTTAATCAAAATCGTTAGAGCCGTTTTTGAGAAAATCAAAAAAAACCTAAAAAGTTATTAAGTAAAGTACCCCCTCCCTTTAAGTAATTTTGATGAAATTTATGCTGTCACATCGCGGGCATATACCTACACTAAATACCCAATTTCAGGATCGCACGGTTTATAGTTTTTGAGCTAGTCTGTTCACACACACACACACACACACACACACACAGACACACACACAGACACACACACACACAGACCATTTCGCCGGACTTGGTCATTTCGACTCAGGGGACCCTAAAACGTGTATTTCCGTTGAAAACCGGAAGTCGAATTTTTTCACGATCGCAATACTTCCACTTACTATATATTTCATATATAGGTAAGTGAAAGTAAAAAATCTGGTGCGTGCTCGCAACACACAACTTTCACTTACCAACTTACTTAGATTAGAAAGTAATGCGTTTTGTTAATTGCCACTTCTCAAATGAACAGAACGGCTTTAATTATGAACAATGGTCTGTCATTAAAGACGTACTCCGCATGCGTGGGCTCAACGAGTTTTATGAGTTGACTGATTTTTCTTTTTTTCTCCTCTTTATGTTTTCTTTATTTTTATCATATCTCATATTTAGCCATTTCTTATTTTTAGGCGTAACGAGAGACACTTAATTTCTCCATGTAAACAAAAACAAAGGTACTTTATAAGAAAGAAACAAACAAAAAAAAAGGCCCCCTCTCCCCCCAAAAAGTTCACTCAGAACATTTAAATAATGATGAAGCTTACCTGATATTAAGGAAAACCTAATTTTCATTAAACATGACGAATTTGATAAAACTCGTTAAAGCCGTTTTTGAGATAATCGAAAAGAAGGTAAAAATTGGAAAAAAAGTCATGAAATAAAGTGCCCCCTTAGTTGGACCAATTTTGATGAAATGTTGGTTTTTACATATTTGGTATATACATACATCAAATACGCAGTTTCTTCAAAATCTTTAAAGCCGTTTTTGAGTAAATAAAAAAAACACGTGAAAATGATACAAAATTTATTAAGTAAAGTCCCCCTTCCGGTTAATCAATTTTGATGAAATTTTTACAGTCATATCTCGGGCATATATTTAGATCAAATACTCAGTTTAATCAAAATCGTTAGAGCCGTTTTTGAGAAAATCGAAAAAAACGTAAAAAGTTATTAAATAAAGTACCCCCTCCCTTTGAGCAATTTCGATGAAATTTTTGCTGTCACATCGCGGGCTTATACCTACAATAAATACTAAATTTCAGGTTCCCACGGTTTATAGTTTTTGAGCTAGTCTGTTCACACACACACAAACACACACACAGACACACACACACAGACCATTTCGCGGGACTTGGTTATTTCGACTCAGGGGGACCCAAAACGTGTATTTCCGTTGAAAACCGGAAGTCGAAATTTTTCACGATCGCAATACTTCCACTTACTATATATTTCATATATAGGTAAGTGAAAGTAAAATAAAATGAATTAGAATAATAAAAGGTAAATTTTAATTGTTAAGTTTTTCATGTATATTTTTTCTTGCTTTTTATTTCCTTTTGACTCCTCAGTTTACAAAATATGTAAGAACATTAGACAAATTAATTAATTAGTTTGTCTTAATATTAATGACTATGTTTTTTTTCTGCAGGTGGAACGTTCGCGACCATTCGGAATAGGAATAGAAAAACGAATAGAAAATATAAAACAGGTAAATAGAAACAAATTATTACTATCATTATTTACCTTTAGTCCTATAATTCAACTGATAATGAGAATTTCGTAGTAATAAATTATTTTAACATAATTTACGGTTAAAAAAGAGTATAAAGAAATTTATATCTTATTATGTAAGATAATTTATGACACTTAGTTACCCTACCAAGAAGATTAAGAGTAATATAAATTAAAACTATCTTACAATAGAATTAACATTTTTTCCGCCTCATTAAACACGTAGATAACATTAAAATTTATGTTCTAAATAATAAATAGATAAGTTTCATTTGAAAAAAAAAAAGCTAGAGCTTTTTAGTGTTCAATAGCGCATAGATAATTAAATATTTTGTTATCTACGTTTTTAAATAATTCGGTCATGTTGTTCTGTGGACGGATGTAATAAAAAACTGTTGAGAGACAAAAAAAAGAAAGGAACACGCATCTGAAAATGAGGGCATTCAAGAGCTGGTTTGCAGTACACTCCGGTTGCTTTTTTATTTTTATTTTTAAGATATGGGTTGCCATTTTTCTCACATGAATAACTTCTTTTTTTTTTTTTTAATAAAATTAGTACTTCATAACTTAAAGAAATAAATTTTTAAGATGTTGCGAAGTTGTTAACGATCTGATTGCTGTCGCCTTAAAACATTTTATTGATAGTAATCGATAGATTTTAGATAGGAGCTTCATTTTTTTTCCAGACCTATTTAATTAAGAATTTAATTAATTTCATTTACCTACCTGTTATTTGAAACTTGCATGAATAAAAATTGTATTATAAAAATAAATTAAAAACGAGTTTATTTGAATTTTCATGAAATCTTTACATTCTTGCAATAACAATGAAGATATAAAATCTTCAGAAAAGAAAAAAAATCTGGTGCGATCGCGCAACACACAACTTTCACTTACGAACTTTACTTAGATTAGAAATCGACGTGTTTCGATAATAAGTAAACGCCATTCCTCAACTTCACACATTTTTCCACATTTAAGGATACACTAATATTTGTATAGCTCCATAAGTTATAGAGGATTTGTATTGCAAAAATTGAAAGTTCTCAGTACTTTTCGATTTATTATTGCTTATTTCTTTTTTTGAGGGACCTGATTTCATCAATAGTTGAGATTTTTTTACTGGTTCCTTGTTTTATATTGCGAGTTGCTTTTTGTAAATATATCGTGAAGGTGAATCGATAGGAATATTTACGTCATTTATGCCTTTCTGGAAATCAAGAACGATTACTGTTCCTCTAAAATCGCTTTATATTGTTTTCAAAAATTTATTATTTTTGAAGAACAAAAGTTTCTAGACTAAAATATACCTATATTAATTATATACTAAGTATTATCTTATACCATATTTTTACTCATCGGCGATGCTTCAAAAATTTGAGCATCACTTATTTACTCTCTTAAGTAAAATTAATCTTTTTATTAATAAATAAAAGTTTTTATTTTGGTACTAAGTTTAATAAAATTTTGGCTGTCACATATACATACATCAAATACCAAGTTTGATCAAAATCGTTAAAGCCCTTTTTGAATAAATAAAACAAGGGAAAATGGGACAAGATTTATTAAGTAAAGTGCCCCCTCCGTTTGACCAATTTTGATGAACTTTGGGATGTCGCATCGCGGGCATATTCATACATCAAATACCCTCTCAACGAACTTATAACGATCAGTTTGATCAAAATCGTTAAGCCGGTTTTGAGTAAAAAAAAAAAAAAAAAAACATAAAAATGGGACAAAATTTATTAAGTAAAGTGCCCTCTCCGTTTGACCAATTTTGATGAACATTGGGATGTCGCATCGCGGGCATATACATACACCAAATACCGAGTTTTATCAAAATCGTTAAAGTGTTTTTGAGTAAACAAAAAAAAACACGTGATAATGAGACAACATTTATTAAGTAAAGTGCCCCCTCCGTTTAACCAATTTTAATGAAATTTCGGATGTCGCATTGCGGTCATATATATACATCAAATACCAAGTTTGATCAAAATCCTTAAAGCCCTTTTTGAATAAACCAAAAAAACACTTGATAATGAGACAACATTTATTAAGTAAAGTGCCCCCTCCGTTTAACCAATTTTAATGAAATTTTGACTGCCACATCGCGGGCATATACATAAACCAAATACCGAGTTTAATCAAAATCGTTAGAGCCGTTTTTGAGAAAATCGATAAAAACTTAAAAAGTTATTAAATAAAGTACCCCCTCCGTTTGACCAATTTTGATGAAATTTTTGCTGTCACGTCGCGGGCATATTCATACACCAAATACCCAATTTCAGTTTTGTACGGCCTATAGTTTTTGAGCTAGTCTGTTCACACACACACACACACACACACACACACACACACACACACACACACACACACACACACACACACATTTTTCACGATTGCAATACTTCCAGTTACTATATATTTCATATATAGGTAAGTGAAAGTAATAACGAAAAAGTTAACATTAAGACCTATTCAATGAATAATGTCAACTAATTTAATTTAAGTAAATTTAATCACTGACTTATTATTTGAAACATACAGGGTTATGAACTATATGATTGTATGATAAGGGTTAAAGAAAAACAAATTTATTTGGATTTTAAATAAAGGCGTATTTATATTAACAATTACCAAATCATATCTTTAGGAAAGAAAAATAACGGAGTAGTTAACTTAGACTCGTAATTAGTAATTTCAAGGAGTTAAATAATTACTTGTCAGGCTAGGCATCAACTTCGATTTCAAAAGAATACGTGACTGGACAGAGAAAGATCCTCAAAATTCCAAGAATTTTAAAACTTGAGTTTATTAAATATATATCGGTAGTGACTTTCAATAGGCGTGACCCAGCGATATCTCGATAGTAACTATCGACTACCACACAAATCTAGTCAGAAGTCACATTGGTTTTTGGCTTGAATAGATACTCATATTGAGTTTTTCTCTAAATAAAAAAAAATCTTCTTTCCTGGTTTTAAAACCGTTCTACTGACTTCAAAGCACTCATCCGAGTATGCTTACTGTTTAATTTTTTTTTTTGCATATCTAAAATATTCCTTCGTAACGAATATAATCGGAATGTATCGATTTTATATTATTTTTAACTGTCCTTAAGTTAATCGTCAACTTGGTGGCTCATCCTGCTATCTTTAAGTCTAGCAGTACGGTATGCAACTAATTGTCAACCAGCCAATTCCCGTCATCAAGTTTTAAAATATACTATTAGTCACTATTACGGAAATAATATGCCCTATTATTTCTTCTACCTATGGGGGCAAATCCTTCTTGAAAAGAAGTTCAAAATAAAAAAATTATCAACCCCTATGAATCATAGACATAGACATGAACCGTAGAAATCATTTTAACAAATTTTAGCTAAAGGAAATTTCGATTTGAAGATAAATGAATACCTGATTCATTACAAATGATTTAAATAGTGTCTTCTAAATTTTGAAAACTATGTTTCGACCCAAATTACAGATCTTCGTAACGACTGCTTCATTTATTCCAAATTCAACAGTATTTGAAATTTTATTTCTCCTTGCCAATAATAAACATGGAATATTTTGAGATTAATTTTCGAATTTGATTGATTCGTATCATGGATATGATAATGTTTATATTAATTGATGTATGGCATTTCAACCTATTAAACAATATATTTCTCTATTAAAATTCAATTATAAAAAATGTCTTTATGTAAAAATAACTAAGTAATATAAATTAATTCATGATTATCCATATCGTTGCAGGGTAAAAATTATCTTTGTCACAATAACCAAACTGAAATAATTTTAATTTTTTAGGCATATAAATTAATTTTTTATAATTATGTCAAACTTTTGAGAAAATTATGAGCATGGAAAATTCCATTTGGGTCCCAAATGGCTTTAAGTAACCATCTGGTGTGGTATTACGTACATTGGAACCTTCATTGAAATGTTTCCCTTGAACATCACCGCAAAGGTATTTCCTCCAACACAATTACCGGGAATCTTGTAGATGAAAGTTTATTCCTACAGTGTTCCAATTTATTTTTAATTTTTTATTTAATCGTGGTTTAAATTTTTATTACGACTTCCCATGTGAGAAATAACATTAAAAAAGAAATCAATGGGATTATATTTATAAAATTGTCGTTAAATAATGAGAACTTATTTAATAGTCTTTATTGTCTACAATAAATAGTCTTTATTGTCTACAATAAGCATATTTATTTATATTGCAATAATAAATTAATGTGTATTATTTTCATTGTATGCGAAGAATTAATGAATAATTTATTTAGGTTCTAAAATGTTTCAATTCAAGAATCTTCCATATTTATTATCTTCATCTGTGACATCTCATGTTTTGACGAATTTATGATCGATTACCATACATGACAATTGGTTCGATATTCATGTTTAAAAGAAAAATTATCACAAGTTCTATTATACAAAAATTCGCTAACAATACCGGATTTTTTTTATAAATTTTTTATCTTTTTTTTTTTTGAGGCTTCATACCTCATTTTCGTTTCAAACTATTTCAAAGCAAATAAAGTATATTTGTTTTTACATGTGTATACAAACTTGGATATTAACAGTTATATTAACATTCATGTGTTTTATTTACATATTACCTTCCATCTTTCATATTAAGAAGAAAATTAATACTAAATATTGCTATAACCTTTAGCCAAAACAGCATTTAACCCAAAAAAGGAAAAAAAAAAAAAGAAAAAAAAAATGAAAATCCACAAAACTTGGGGAGAGGATGACGCCATTACAGTCGAAAGTTAAATTAAATTGAATGTATATATTTAATTAATGATTTTTCAAAATAACATTTGTATTAATGACATAATAATCATATTTTATACATTTCTTCTTTTTCTGTTACATATTTGTGTGAAAAAATAATTACATGTGTAGCTTTTGTTTTTACAATAAAATCCGGGCCATATTTATTTTTACTTAATATCCTGTACAGTTATACTGACAATGAGTTTAGTTCTAAGTTATCGCACGTTCTCATTTGGCCTCAGATCAAAACTATAATATTTTTGAATCTATCATTATCGTGTCCTCAAGGTTAGTAGCTCAGGCTATGAATGTAAACTAATGAACTATTAAGGGATCGAAAAATATTTTATTTCTACGTAAAACTACGTGTTGTGTGGACGTTCCTCAAAAATACGTTTAAAAGATAAAGTGGTCCTTATTTTAAAAAATTCAATTTTTAACTTCAGAACAGAGACAAAATAGATTTACAGTACTGCATAATGGAGGTGGCAATATTTTATTTACATGAGATTGTGGTCTAGACTCAAAATAGTGAGAAGTAAAATTTTTTTTGTGTATTGTTCATTTTCTTCTTTAACATGATCTCACGTTAAATCACAAGAAAACTTGTATCATTTCTGAAAAACGTAAATTGCGCAAGCTACAAAGTAATAAAAATTTTTAATAGTACTTTTCAACTAAGATGGATATTCGAGAAGACTAATCGGTCTTCTTTTAGTTCTTGTCCTAGCTACCTAGAACTCCTCCAAATAAGCTGAGTGTTGAAGAAGGGTTTGAATCCTTCACTGATGTGATAATACAGGCTATCTTGACGATGCTCTTGGGCAGTAATTAACCATTGCTTTCTTTCTTCCAAAAAGCAAAATAATAATGCATATTTTTTTTTTTTATGCTACAAAGATTAGAAGTTTTAATTGGTATGTGTGGTGATCTTAAAATAACAATAGCATCAAATTCCATTCTCATGTTATCCTCTTAAGGCTTCTTAAAACGGTTAAATTTTGGAACGAATTATAGAACCAAACACTGCTTCGCTTATTGACCGCCAGGGGCGAGTACAATAGATCAAATGGTCCTGTTTATACGGTTAAGGTTTTTTTTTATCAAACTTGGTATTATTTTTAAACGGTTTTGATTACTATTCTTATAACAAACCAGTTAATAACTCATTTTTTCAACATTTTCATTCCAAAATTGATCAAGAAACATAACCATAAGAACAGTCCGGGGTGGCGGTGAAAAATCTACGAACAGTATTAAACTATGGCAAGATTAAAATTAAGGCAACCAAATCAATTGATATTAGGCTCTGACACCTCTAACGTCACATGCCCTGAGGAAGACCTGCATTGTTGTATCGCAATAAAATATTTTAATACTATTTGTAGATTTTTGACCGCCACCCCGGACTTTTCATGTATTTATTCATGATTCGGTCAACCATCATTTATCCAAAAAACCTTACCTTGTAAACAGGACTATTGGGTCCATTGTAAACGCTGTGGTAGTCAAGTAGTGAAGAAACTTGTGGTTGCAAACTTCCTTCCAAAACCAGAACTTAAGGTTACTTTTAACGAAGAATTAGGGTCATCTCACAAACGATCCTTGCCATATACTTGAGTCTCTTTTTGTTTTGTTGGAGAAGACTTCAGAGGGCAGATAGTCTTGTAATCCTGGAAGGGCAATCTGCGGCAATTGCATTCCGCTAAGGGGGAGGGAGCCAGTTTGGATTCGAGAGGAGCGGTATGTAAAATGGAGTCGAAGAGAGGGCAGTTAATGGCGAGGACTATCCGCGGGATCGGCCGTCCCCGAACTGAATACTGAGAGCGAATGCTCAGCGCCTTTTTCGGAGAATACTGAGCGGAATACCGACCGCCTTCCATGTAAATCAGGCCCACCTCCGGCTCACCTTAATTGCTTAGCTTCGGCCACTACTGCAAAAAACCTCCCCCGGCTGAATTTCTCTCTAATCGCTACTTACTCTCAGATTTTCTTATCCCCTCAACATTCATTAGAAGTTTTAAATGTTTTGCACGACACATTATTGGTTTAAATTAGAGTTTTTGTAATTATTTTTTTACTGATTGAGACGGTTCCCACCTACCCTATCCAGCGACGGGTGGTACAGTCTGATGGGTAGAAATTTTACATGATAATTTTAAGTTTAATACTGTAACATGAAACAAAACTACATGGTTTTGGTTATTTATATTGAAAAGAGTTCCAGACTTTTTGTTTGAACAGTTACAAACTGTTTTAGTACATGTTCTAGACTGTTTGATTACGCTTTTCGAGAACCTTCCGAATAAATTTGATAATGTTCGATTAAATATAAGGAGCAATGGACTAAAGGCCTAGTCTTGCTCTGGAGATCGAATCGTTCGGTTGATTTTGTGTTACTGTATTGATACAATTAGTTACTTTTTGTTATATTGTTAATACAAATATTTTAACCCACAATACTTTACAATCTGAATATATTCATCGTCCCCCCTCTGTGTTATAGGGATCTATTTTTCTCTTTACCTTAGAACTGTTCAAGATTAACATCAATTATTATTTTTGCCTTGTTTGTTTGTTACGAGACTCAATGGTCATAACCCTTTAAGGGACTCAAAAAGACCAATTTACAGTGCATAACAAAAAAAAAAAATTTATAATTTAGATTCACTTCTACTAATCTGTGGAGTAGAACTGATCCACGTTCCCCAGTTCAGGTTATGGCACATATCCTGCCATAGTCCTTTCACTAAACAACCTGTTTGTCTGTAGTCCTATAAACTGGATCATACAGATCGTTCTGCAAGCGATTATTTTCTAATTTTGATTAAATTCACTTATTTGTACCAACTACTATTATTTGTAACAACTAAGATGGTTATTCGAGGAGTCTAATCGGTCTTTTTTTAGATCTTATCCTACCTACCTTGAACACCTCCAAATTAGCTGAGTGTTGAAAAAGGTGTGAATCCATCTGATATGATGATACAGGCTATCTTGACAATTATCTCGAGCAATAATTAAACATTGCTTCTTTTCATAACGAAGGTAATTAGTTGACCTCACACAGGCACAAAATATATGTTATTGCACAAATAGTGTTTCATTTGACCGCACCCCCAACCATTCCCTTCACATTGCTTCTTTTCTTCCGAAAAGCAGAATAATAATGCAGTTTTTTTTTTCATAAATAAAATTTATTTGACCTACTTGACTAGAAGTCTCTATTGATTTTTGTAATTTTTTGTACATTTGATGTACCTTCCTAATTTACTACGAGCTAAAGTGCGATTTTTTTTGGGCTAAATAGACGAGAAATTATAAATTTAAAGAGTATATAATTAAGGATTTATCTTCAAGAGATTCGGAAAGATTCCCTGCGCGCCTTCTGTAAGCCATTTAATCAACTTGGAGCGTTAAGCCGGAAGGAAGGTTTACTGAAATATACCAAAAATTTGAAAGTGGGTGAACGATTTCAGTACATGTATAAGTTCTGAAGGTGGCAGTGGATATGAATTCTTTTCCGTCTTGTGTTAGATGTTGCGAAATGATTATGAGTGGAAACGACTGAGGATAATTCATTATAACCTTGAATTATCATTTCATGTTTTGTTTTTTCCTGCAATGACTGTACCTTTAATTATTGAGTAGTCATCATAATTTTTGTAATTTATTCCGTTTTCTCATACATATTTAATAAAATAATTCATACAGTATTAAAATGTATTGCTACACTATTAAATACGACTTCTGATTTAAAGAGCGAATTTATCCTCATTCCTGATACGGAAAACCTAAACTTTTTAATTAAGCGAAACTAGATCCTTGCAGGTGATAAATTTTTGTATTAAAAAATGATATACAACTATTCGACCCGACAGTGCAAGTTTTTCAAGTCTAAATTAATTAGATACAGACATGAAACAGTTATAAATCATCTCATTATATCTGCTTGAGTACACCAGTGAGTATTGCGATCTACCAGTCCGGTATATCTTTATTTTTATATCCTTCATGAAGACATGCTTTATGGTGTCAAAAAATTGGGGATAAATAAAATAGTGGCATACTATTTATATATCTCCTTAACCAAGTATCCCCTCCTCTCCCACCTATAAATAAATGAATAATAGAACTATTTCCTTATTGTATTTACAGTTAACTATAAATCAGTAGGGGACTATTTTAATTTTTAGCCAAGAATTAAAATAATTTCTATTAAAAGTATATTAAACTGATTCCGTTAGTATTACTGGTCTATTTATTTTAATTTTTTCTTCACAGGAAGCGGCCACTTCCGATGACAGTTCCAGAGAAAAAGAGAAACCCAGAGAGAGGGAAAGAGAGAGAGTCGACAGGATCATCAAGAGGGAAGCGGAAGAGGACAGACTTTCCGACGTGAGTAATTTATTAATTTCTATTTTAGCAATTAATTATTTCCTTTTATTAAATTAACATTAGTTCATTTTTTTATTTACTATTATATTTACTATACCTGGAATTTATCAAATACATTAAACAGTGAATGGGAAGTAGGTATATTACACAATAATAATTTATTAAATTCTTTAAAAAAATCTGAATAATAAACCAAACAAAAAATTGATGTGAATGTTAAATGTATGAGTATCACTCAGATTATTATTTATTTTTTTTTTTTTTAATGCAGAGCCAAGGAACATAACCTTCATTCATATACAGTTTGTTTTGCGGAATAGTATACCTGACGCCCCCACCGACGGTAGAGGTCCTTCAGGTGCATCGTTTTTACTATTCCGCACAGGCTGTACATGAATGAAGTTACATTGAGCCCCCCTTATAATTGTTTAAATGGGTTTTAAAATAAATAAAGAAAATAGGTTGCTACCTATTTTTGGAACAATTCGGTAGAACTATTTTAATACACTTCTTTTTTTTTTAATTAACAAGTGGCCTTGTTGAAATTTTAATTTTACATTGAAAACTGTTGAAAGGATATATTCGTTGCTTTTGATTCACGTTATGCTTCAGTTTTTTTTTTTTTCATTTATTT
This sequence comes from Aelia acuminata, assembly GCA_911387785.2. NCBI lineage: Eukaryota > Metazoa > Arthropoda > Insecta > Hemiptera > Pentatomidae > Aelia > Aelia acuminata. The sequence continues at coordinate 111,809,806 of OU426982.1, read as the reverse complement.
TAAACTCACACACACAAATTTTTATAAGTATCTTTTTTAAAACAAGCTATGAACGCCATACACAAACCAGTACCCTACCTTAGCCGAATCCATACTGTTGATATACCCTAGTCTCGTGTCACTATCTCACGTTGTTCAAATGGACTGTCACGAAGAAAATATCTTACCATACACCGAATATCAGTTTGCTATCAAAATAATTTCGAACAAATAAGTTGATAAAATCGCTTGTATGGAATTAATAGGAAATTTTTTTTATAAATTTAATATTGACGGCTATAAATTAAAAGCCCGACTTATTAATCACGTTACAAATTTATTGTTTGTTTTAACCTCACTTTATGCCACTAAGGTTAATCGGACGATGCTACAGTGGAAGTCCTAAATTTTGCCTATCCAGTTATAATTAGGATAGGGATCTTTAACGAGTATCTGACATCGTGCAGGCTCGGGACCTCCAGTTTACCTCCTATCCGAGGGACGGTATAGCCAAGGATTTTTTACCCCCATTAAAAATCCTAAGGCCATCGCGGGACACGAACCCGCGACCTTTAGTATTGTAGAATGCCATGCTAACCACTACACCACAGGTGACCCTTCTTTATTATCCCTTGCTTCTGCCCAGATAACACTTATCACATTTCTCACAAGATTATCACAACTTATTACTGCTAGTCTCTGTCATAATAAAGGCTAATTGTTTTTATGGATGTTTAAATACCCAGAAGGATTCAGAAAGATCTTAATTTTTTTATTCTTCCTACCTTGGCTACTACGTCAATACGGATTTTGCAACATTGAGATGTTTGAGAGACATAATACAGCGTTGATCATAAGTTTTTTCCGTCAAATCACGTTGTGGTCCAATCCTCTTCTACTCAGTCCTAAATTTTGCCCATCCAGGTATAATTAGGATCTTTCACGAGTACCTGACATCATACAGGCACGGGACCTCCATTTTATTGGAGGAACGGCATAGACAAGGATTTTTTACTCCCATTAAAAAGATCCTTGGGCCACCTCGGGACGCGAACCCGCTACCTTTAGTATTGTAAATTTCTATGCTAACCACTACACCATAGGTGACCCCGATTCAGAAAGATGTTCAACGTCTGCTTTTGATCTCTACGGCGCAGATATCTTTCTTCGGCGCTTTGTCTTTTATGTTCCTTCCGTTTCTTTCGTCCCCCTTTTGATTGGCCGTAACATTATTATATCTCTGGGATCATTTTATTGTTGTTTATCTTGATTTATAAAAAAAAAATAGAAATTTAAATTTTAGATCCTCTATTTTTTTTCAATGTTTCTCTTAGCACTATAAATTATTCCATTCAAAATTGTATCCGATTCTCCCATTACAATAAACTCAAGGACCCAATAGAGAAAATAGTGGCTTCTTATTTCCCTTCAATAAAACTTTATTAGATAGAGGAGATAGGATTCTGAGATGGTCCAATGAAAGGAGTCCTTTTAGTCTCCGTCGAGAGGGAGAGGCCATTATTTGCTGAGAGGGGTGTCACCAACCGGTTGTCGATAGTGTCCTTCTGAGTGACAGTTATCTGATAGCTGTTTCTCTCTCTCTCTCTTATATATTATTATTTTATAGCCTGCTAGTCTCTTTATGAATATTGTATATCCGTTGTCTAGGTTATCCCTTCTTCGCCTTACACATAGATTACACAATAAACTAAACAACGAATGCTCATAAATAAAATAAACAGTTAATTGGGTCAAAAAAAAAGTACGAAACTAAAAACTGAACAAGGTTATAAAAATAATAATAATAAAAATAGTAAATTAATCAATGTAATAACCTTGTTATATCTTTATTTCATTTAAATTTATTTAATGTTATATAGCAGAAAAAAAAAACTATTAAACGTTGTGCAAGGAACTTCGAAGATGATCAAGCTAATGAATTCTGTTCTGAGAGTTTATTCAATCTCAATTGGAAACGTATCTCATTGAACCATATAATTGATTAATTGAATATTCTTTTAGTAATTAGTAAGTTTTAAATGAAAATTCTTGAATCTCTAACATAAGAAAAATCAATTAACCCTTCAACGTTCAACGAAGACATTCTTTATTTTAAGTGGGAACTTTGAGAATTTATTTTAAACAAATATTACATAAATCAGTATTTTTAACCATGCCACATATATATGTGTGTGTGTAGCAGAACGATATTGCAACCCATTAAAATTTCAAAATTATGAAACCTTTAAAAAACTTATTCTTTAACAACAATTTTGAGTATAAAACAGCTAATTCTAAAAAAAAATCTTTTTTTTTTCAAAATCCTGATTTAAAGTTTTTTCTCATCCAAGAACTTCCTACATATTTTTTCTCTTCACTGCGTTTAATACAATGCATTCTAAGGCCTATTTTATGGGTAATTTAGTTTTTTCTCTGGTCATTTAATGAACCTTTTTTTTGGCAACTATTTAAATGTAAAATTATCAGAGAAATAAAAAAAGTTTTACTGTTCAATTCAATTTTGAGTATAAAAAACTAATGCTCTAAAAGACATTTTATTCAACATCCCAATTCACGGTATTTTACTCTTTTAAGTCCATATAATATTTTCATCTTTTCGATGGATTTAATACTGTAATCTATATTTTTTCTGTCCGTTTTTTTATCCTAAGTACTTAACCTTCTAATTAAAACTATTTTGGTGAATGTGATGGCCGTTTTATATTGTTATAAACATGATTTTTTTTATTTCGCATATGATTATAAAATTCGAAATGTCGTTCGATGATAAATTTACTGAAGCTTTTACATCAAACTTTTTATGCATTTCAGAGATTTTACTTTTACGAAACAATGGATATTATAAAAACAGTTTTTTATAATAATATAGTTTTTCATTCCGGAAACTTTGTCAACTTTTTAGTGTTTTTGTATGTTTTCTTATTTCGTTGAAAATAAAAAATGATAACATCTAAATGAAAATAAAGATATAATCATTAATCATTAGAAAAAATTCCATGCACCAACTAATTCTTCAGTGCATGACTAATTAATGGAGGTCAAACCTAATTCAGTCGTAACTGTATGCTCATGAGAATATACAGACATCCAAACCCATACTAAAATGTCTAATGAATATACATATGTTTGTATGTCTTTTTATACTATGCAGATACTTATTTGGACTGTTGATTAATGATATGTTGTATTCGTTTTTGACTGTGATGTTGGCTCTAACTGTCTTTTTTTTTTACTTTATATGCTTTGACGTATCAGTTCGTTAACCTGAGTTTTAGAGATGTAAGACTTAGCTTAAGGAATTATATTCGTATTATATTGATTCTATTTATAATTGTTTCGATTATAATATATATAATACTCAATATATATTATATATATATATATATATATATATATATATGATACTTATTATTAATATATAAAATATAATATATTAATAATAAGTAATAGTTCATTAATATATATACCATAATACTCAATTAACTCAATAATATAATATGTCAAAAAGATCGCATTAGTAAATTTAAATATTATTGCCCATGGGTATCCCCATTTTTCCGAAACGCACCTATGGGCACAAGGGGTATTAATTGAAACCTGTAATAAAAGCTAAAATCTCATAATAATAACAATATATAGACATTTTTTAAATATTAATGATGCGTAAATGTATCTCTGAGACTAAAATAAAACAGGTTAATATAGTAATTAAAACATTGTCTTATTATTAAAAATGTTATTTTTAAATTTTTGTTATAAGTACTTATATTGTTAATTAATACATTGTATTCATAATTTTGCGCTTGTATTTTCATTCCATAAAACTATTTTTTTTTTCTGATTATAGGCAAGCAGCAGATGCAGTTCTGGAAAAGGCTATATCGTAAGTTATTTAATTATTTTTATTTTGTTTCTATATATTCAGTTGTTGATTATTATCAAAAATATATGTAGGTATGTAGTATCTTTTAAAAGATAAAACTTTAAAAAAATATCTCTGGATACCTCTATTAGATTAAGATTCACACTGTATATCTGATAATAAATATCTATTTGTTTAATAATAAAATTATGATGTATCCTACTGAAAATAAAAAAATAAAATAAAACATTAATCCATGGCGTCGTTCGTAATTGGCCGATCAGCAGATGTCGGAAAGCAGCTGTAGCAAATGGAAATAATTTGGTACTTTTTAATTATCCCATCTTCGTATCTTTTATTACTTTTTTATTTTTTTAAATTCGTTGGAGCAAAAAGTTATAAATGAAAAATTCATCTTGTTGTCATTCAGTGTAACAGGAAGCGACATAACTTAATGCTTTATGCTAAAACGAAAATGTGTATTTATCTTTTAAAAAAATAAAATTAAAAGATGTATTTTTATTTGAAGTTACTTCCTCAATTAATAAATAATTTATTCAATTGACTTTAAGATAATTTTAAGTTGATTGTAATGCTTTATTTATTGGCGGAATGGCGCTTTAAATATTTATATTAAAATTTTATCTCGTTTCTCAGACTAATAATGTATTAACTTGTTGGAGATTAACTATTTATAAATATGATATATATTTAAAACTTTGTCGGAGGCGGATATGATAGGCCGGCAGAGATGGAGAAACCTACTAATACAGGAAAACCTCACATTGAAGAAACTCCTAAAAAAAAAATTATGATTTACTTATGGTGATAATTTATAAAAATATTTATTAATATAATTGCATTAATAAATTAAATATTCAAATATAAGTTTAAAGGACATGAGAACTAAGTAATTATTGAAAAAGTTGTTTCCCATGATTGATTTGAGATTTATTAATCCTAGTTACTAGTTGACTGGTAGATTTATTAATCGATCAGAGAGTTGGTCTTTTGAATAAATTATCTACGCATTAGGGAAGTAATTTCGAATTCATAGGACATAACTTTCTTTTTAATTTATAGTTAGTTAAATGATAGCTTGAAAAACTTTAAAACTTCGCAAATACATAAAAAATTACTGTTAAATATTCATGTCTAATTTATTTTTAATGAAGTGTAATGTATTTTTACACCAACTAATTACGATCACTATTTATTTTGTTTATTAAAGGATTTATTTTTTTATCGGATACAAATTACATACTAGATCATATCTATTTACCTAAATTTTTATTTTTTTTTTTTTTTGTCTTCAAATCTTGATTTTCGCCTTTAAACAAATAATTAAAAATCGATTATATTAAAACAATTATTTAAATCGATTTTTATTAACATATTTCAATATACTAAATTCCAAAAGAAAAATAACGGATATCATTCTATGTATACTTAAAAATTTTAAGAAGAAATATGTTAGAATATGATTCTTGCAGTTAGGTTATTTTAGGATTCAATTGAAACTTTATAAAGAACGTTTTATTACGTCTTTATTCTACTGTAAACAAGGCGTTATTTTTACCTCTTCTATAGCTACAGTAACGTAAATATATTCTTCCCTAATTCCATTGCATTCAGCAGTAAACCGATTTAATCGATGCCAGGAGTAATAAAATCGGTTTTAGGATTATGCCTAGAATATCTTATGAAAACAGGTTTGTTATTCCTTATAGTTTTACAGGCATCTTGAATTTCTTATATGTTTAGATCTTTTTGATATTTTTAATGATGTGTGGCTTAAGCATTTAATGCTTAAGAAACTGATAAGTTTTACCGCTTATGACTAAAATTTATTGCAAGGATTTTTTATCTTCAAATTTATATTGCTTGAGTAATATTCTACTTGATTATCGGCAGAATAAACATGAGCAATTCATTGATAATATCACTTATATCCTATAGTGTTATAAAATCATTTTTATTTAATCCGACATTTCTTAAAAAGACTCAAAAAAAAAAAAAAATGTAAACTGCAAAACATTGATTTATTTTATAAGTCTTTTGATTTTTTAAAAAACGAATGGCAGATAGATAAAATTTGTTCCATCAGGAATCGAGTGCCCTCGTGAGCTACAAAAAGATAATTACTTTTTAACTTTGAGTTAAAAATTGCGTGGAGTTATATAGGGACGAACATCCTAGCTGAATTTTTCTCCATGTTGTACTATGCTAGGCCAGACATAAGCTGGACGTTCAAGCCCCATCCGATGAGGATCAAGGCAAACTGTAAAATCCAACTTCGTGTCTTTAATAAGATTATGTCATGTATGGACTGCAATTTCAGTTCTATTTAAGATAATTTTTATTAATTAACCCTGGTTAATTTATTTTTTTTTTTAAATAGGTTGTCTACATTCCTTTGCAAATTGATTTTCGTTTAATCTTCAGCTAATTGTTCAGTACTAGGATCCCCCCCCCCATAGTCCTTCTCGGTTAGAAGATCCCTTTGAAGTCCTTGCCTAAGCCTCTTCTCGACGGGTCAAAGGTCCCTATGTCGAGGACCTCTTTGCTCTGGAGTGGCCAAGGGTCGGAGTGGAGGGTGCTAACAGCTGAAGTCCGGCTCTACAAGGCTAATCCGATCTCTGGGGAGAGGTCGAAGCTTGAAATCAGTTTTAGTCACGTAGCATTCGCTCTAGCCTCAGGATTTTGCAAAAGCGTGTACATTGTACTGCACAACTTAAAACATCATATTATATTAGTTTATATATTTCTTTATCAAAAAAAATTATAATAAATTAATTATATGAAATAATTACATATATCCTGAGTTTATTGCAAAAATTGACCAAGTCAAGAAACTTAGATTTTTGAAAAATTTAAATAGGTGCCGGTTTGGAGTGGAAAAGAGAGTGGAGACAGTTGACTTTGTTACTGAGACAATTTTCTTTTTCCCAGGCTACTAAATTATCTATAGTCAACATAACTGATAGATCAGAAAATGAGCTAGCTAGCAATGTTAAAAGAAATATTAAAATTTATTTCATATTTGCTTTATATGAATTCAAGTTATAATCTGTAGGTATATAGGACTAGATTTTGCTGGACGAAATTCATCTTATACTATAGATAACGATTTTTCAGTAGGTCTGAACCCAGGAAACGTATTAGCCCTGATGAAGTTTTTGTGACGTATTATTTTCCAATTTTCCTCCAACAGCTCTGTGCAAGACCGCGATAGTGATGATTCCTGAAATATTTTAAGATCGGATAAAGCAAGCAACTGATGTCGAAGGATGGAAAAGATAACTTGGCTATTTTCTACATTAAGGCTGAGAGTTAGTTACTTTTTATCAACAAATGGTTACTTTAAAAGTAATCACTTTGATTGAAGGGGTCGGTGCAAAATAGTGCCAAGCATCATTTTTAACAAAAATAAACTATAGCTGCAGTCTGCCGTATATTACGCAGGACTTTATGTCTATGATGGAGGAAATACTACCTAAACATGACTAAATAGTTAACATTTTTTTTTTCTAGAAAAAGGTGTCTAACCTAAATTTAAAAACTGTGATCTAGGGCACAATATGAAATTGAACTTAAAACAAAAAAAGTGGGTTTATGAGAACTTTGTTTAATCTCAAATAAATGGTTTGAACAATCAAGACTACCATCAAGTCTTGATATATTTTTTTTTCATTTTTTTTTTTTTTGTATTGATTTAAAAGAAATATTTCATTGACCTGTATTCTTGTTTACCTGGGCATATGTTAATTGAAGGGGTCGGGGCAAAATAGTGCCAAGCATCATTTTTAACAAAAATAAACTATAGCTACAGTCTGCCGTATATTACGCAGGACTATATGTCTATGATGGAGGAAATACCACCTAAACATGACTAAATAGTGCCTCTATATTAGTCATATTATCGTGGCATTTCCATCATAGACATGTAGTCCTGCGTAATATACAGCAGACTGCAACTACAGTTTATTTTTGTTAAAATGTTGCTTGGCACTATTTTGCCCCGACCCCTTCAATTAACATATGCCCAGGTAAACAAGAATACAGGTCAATGAAATATTTCTTTTAAATCAATACAAAAAAAAAAATGAAAAAAAAATATATCAAGACTTGATGGTAGTCTTGATTGTTCAAACCATTTATTTGAGATTAAACAAAGTTCTCATAAACCCACTTTTTTTGTTTTAAGTTCAATTTCATATTGTGCCTTAGATCACAGTTTTTAAATTTAGGTTAGACACCTTTTTCTAGAAAAAAAAAATGTTATAAATTTTCTTCCATACACAACAAAATTAATTCAATTAAATTCACCTCTGTATCCATTTTACTCAGGGAATAACCTCTTTAATAGACTTTGTAGGTACGATATGGTTTAATTTATTTTTAAAAAAAGAATAATTAAATGTTTAAAGTAATCATTCGATAGTGAAAAGTAAGTGACAGCCCTAATGTAGAAATGACCCGAAAACTTTGATTCGCTTTCATGAAATATCATTTTTCTGTTTTAGTTTATTTGACAAAAATTGCATTAGACGGACGATGTGTTTTCTGACATCCTTGCAAAAAGTTTTTATCATAAAAATGAACATGACTTTTTAGGAAGAGGCAGAGACGTAGATGATGACCAAATCGGCCGCAACCGTTCCACCAAACAACTCCATTTGTTGAATGAAGCCAAAATATATGCCCTCCTCATCCGCCCCCTCCCTCCCTAATGGAACTGTAATCAGTTTAATTGGGAACGGTTCCTTCGGGCTATTAGGTTTATCCTCCCGTCTACTCCTTACCTTATAGCCTAATCCCTCCGTGTTAATTTAAATTTAAATCTATGTTAATCCTATTCATGGGCCAGGCCACTCCCGTATTTAACGACATAAATTAATTACCTCGTTTAATTATTCAATTTATCAAAGTGCCTGCCCCTTGTCCTACCCCCCCCCCAATCGTTATTTTATTAAATGTTGTTTCATTCGCAATTAATATAAATTGATTCGATGTAATTTTTTTATTATCTGTAATTAATCGTATTATTAGTGATTAAATTTAATTATCCTGCTGCAGTATAATAACAACAAATAATACAATGAATAAATTCGAATTGATAATTATTATGAATATTACCGAATACCTTGATTTTTATCTTTATTGATTATTATTAATACCTTATTTGAATTCTTTAAAGCAGTAAACTACTACAATACAATATGAAAAGGAAAAATGATGTAATTAACCCTTAGGAATAGAAGCTAAAGTATAAATAAATAATCATTATTGACAATTTTTATATTTGATTATTATACTAATTTTAAGTATTCTTGCTTGTTTTACATTATTTTCGAAGTTTCCAAATTTTGTATGTATCAGCTAAAGGTCCCAAGTTTCTAAAATACTTCAACTTTAATATTTAGGAAATTAGAGCTAAAGTAAAAATAAATTCATAAATTGATCTAATAATTCCAAACTTTTTATTCATTTAGGGCTTGTTGCTTATGGAGTTGCATTAGCGAATTCATAGACTTTAAATTTTTATTTTATGGATCGTTATCCGTTTAGTGTCTCCGCCAGACTTATATTAAATATTATTATGATATACTATTAGACATTGTGATACAAAAATATTAAAATATATAAAAGTACAGATAGTCCAATATATATATATATATGATTCCATATAGGATTACATATATGTCCAATAGAAATATATGATTCTATTACGGAATTCACCTCGAAGAGATGGGTCAATATAATACTCTAAGTGCTGTATTTTGATTTTTCCAGCAAAAAGATACAGGGTGGAAGGAATCGTGTAACGTTTTGGATATGATATTGTTATATTGTTGTTGTTGGATATGAAAATGTCTCCGAGAAGATTGCCAATTGCCAAAGATTACATGTGTAGGCAAGCTAAACAGGTATATCAGATAAAGATGAATGAAAAAAATATATTGAAATATATTTATATCGAGGGAAGTAAATAAATAAAAGATGGAGAAGAATTGTTTTTCTTCCATTGCTGGTTTCCTTTCGGTTGAAAGTATATATTATATGTAATTTGTGTATTGTATATGTGAATATATTATATTAATAGGTATAGTAAATTCAAATTTCCTTTTTCAAAATGAAAATATGACAACCACCAACCTTTCGCTGTCTTCAAATTTGTTGTTCATATTTATTGCCAGGTTATTCAGTAATACACTTACATGTAGGAAAGGTTCAGTATTATATGGAGGTTGATTACAATCGTCTATAATTATTTATAGTTTATTGTTAAATCAATCAGAAATATTTATATAAATGTAATAAGAAATATTAATATAAATGTAATATTAATATAATGTTGGTTTGGTTATTCAAAACCTTTAGCTGTTGCGTTTCAAGAATCTTTCCTAACCACCTTGTGGTTAAGTTGTAACAATTTCCGGCTCTTAGGGTTTGGGTTTTGAGGTGTAATTCGCTGTGTGTTTGTCAACCGCCAGTGATAGTTGAGGAAAATGGAGCTGAATCATAAGCCAATCTAACCGGATTTATAAAATATTCCGGAAGAAAGCTCTATTATTATTATCATGGGCAAACTCAAGAGATGCCTTTAAAGATTAAGAAATTCATAATTCTCCAGCGCCATAACCTTATTACTCTTAAAGATTTTATCTTGTAAGCGGTGAAATTCCTCTATCAGAAAACAGGCAGCTAGAATTATAATACTGAACCTATAAAGCTATTTTTTTTTATATTCTTTATTAATATTATTATTATTATTATTACTTTATTATGTATTTTTATATTACTTATTATATTTTGTATTACATTGATTTCTTATCTGAAATTGTTTCTCGCCACTTTCCTTATGTGAAACATTCCTCATCTAGACCGCATTCTGTTTAATGTCTTTTTTAAATCCTTGGTTCGTGGTTTACCACAGGTTATTCAATTTATATTTTTACATTATTCTTGCTTTAGTGGTGATTAAGTTTTTTTTTTTTTTTTTTTTTAACATTTAACAAGTTATAACATGTACAAGTGATTAGTTTGAAAATTTTTTTTGTTTTATTTATTCATATTTGATTTTGATTTTTTTTTTCGGAAATTTTTAAAGCTTACCTCAACCAGACTTAAATGTAAACTTCTTATGTGTTGAGATTTCTATACAGTAAGATCTGGATCGATACATAGAAAACTCCAACAATGGTTACAGTACTGTTACTAATTTATTGTTATGTTTTTTTACATCTATCAGATTAAATTAGTTCCTTTTGATGCTTTGCCGAATTTTAAAGATCTTTCTTCGCCATAGCCTTACACTTTTTATGCTGCATATTTAACGGTTTGCCGAATTTCCCCATCTTGTTTTCCAGTCATTGGAGCGAACACACATCGGATTACGCACCTTAATGCAAGTGCAAGATTTTGTCAATGTCCTTAACTTGTTGAAAATTTAAACATCTCATCTTTACACTTCTTATTAGTATATTTAATTTAAATAGTAGAAATAGATCTCCTATAGTAATTTCTTTCTTCTTTCTATTTATTGATTTATTTTTAAAGTTTCTAATGATTATTAGAAACTTATTTCCTAGTCATCCTTCTATAAACTATATAAATATAGTTATTAACGACGATTGAAGTAGTCCTAAACCTTTTATCTAAATCTGGTTTCACTAATAATTTATAGAAAAATATTAAATATTATTCAACTTTTATGATCATTGGTTTAAAAATATCTCATTATAAATTCATTTTTCGTCTTTCGTTTTATTGCTCCTAAACAGATTTTTGACGTATTGTACCTATTGAATGCCTATTATTGAAATTTAATCAGATCATATTCATTCAGTGCATAAAATAGTATCAGCCGTATTTTTTATAACCCCAACTATGACCCAACAAAGCTGACTTAAATAGAAAAAATAATAAAACCATATTGTGTTTTAATTATTTAAAAATGTTTGAAACATTTTGCTATGAACCGAGGATATAAATATGCAAAAAGCGATTTATATGTGTTTTATTATTTTTAAAACTAATGTTAAATCCTTTTTTTTTCTCAACTACATATACATACTTAACTCATTAAACTGTTTTCTAAAATTATCTAAAATCTAACAAAATCATCATGATTTTATCTTGTTTATTTTTCTTTTCTTTTTTAAAAGAAATTTGTTAATTTTTATTTTGAAATATAATTTTTAAATTTCCTTTGTTTTTTAAAATGTTTATTCAACTTATATACAAACATTTACTAATAGCTTTTGCTTCTCTAATCTCTATTTTTATTCTGTTTCAGTGTGATAGTGAGGATGACGATAAGGTGAGTGCTACATACAATCATATAGTTTTATTTTATTTAGTATACTATCATTATATAATTGGATAAATAAAGGTTTACCTAAGTTTATTTAAAAAATATAAGAATATTCCGAGGTGCCGGTCGAAATCTACAAATATTAAACTATTTTATTGCAATCATCATTTGGACCCAACAATGGAGGTTTTCTTCAGGGCAAGTGAGGTTAGAGATGTCAGAGCCTAGAATCTAGGCTCATTCATTCTGTATCATTCCTGTACCTCCAACGTCACTTGCCCTGAAGAAGACCTAGATTGTTGGGTCGAAACTTTGGGTGCAATAAAATAATTTAATACTGTTTGTAGATTTTTGACCGCCACCACCAACTTTTCATATTTTAAGTGAATTAAATTAGCGTGAAAAAATATTCCTATAAACGATAGCTCATAAAATTAAAATATTTAAAAAATGGGTAGGAAAATATAAATATCTATTTGAATGAATTTTTACTTTCACTTACCTATATATGAAATATATAGTAAGTGGAAGTATTGCGATCGTGAAAAATTTCGACTTCCGGTTTTCAACGGAAATAAACGTTTTGGGGCCCCCTGAGTCCAAATAACCAAGTCCCGCGAAATGGTCTGTGTGTGTGTGTGTGTGTGTGTGTGAACAGACTAGCTCAAAAACTATAAACCGTACGAACCTGAAATTTGATATTTAGTGTAGGTATATGCCCGCGATGTGACAGCAAAAATTTCATCAAAATTGCTCAAAGGGAGGGGGTGGTTTATTTAATAACTTTTTAAGTTTATTTAGATTTTCTCAAAAACGGCTCTAATGATTTTGATAAAATTGAGTATTTGATCTATTTATATGCCCGAGATATAACTGTAAAAATTTCATCAATATTGATCAACTGGTGGGGGGACTTTACTTAATAAATCTTATATCATTTTTACGTGTTTTTTTTTATTTACTCAAAAACGGTTTTAACGATTTTGATCAAACTGGGTATTTGATGTATGTATATGCCAAAGATGTGATAGCCAACATTTCATCAAAATTGATCAACAGGAGGGGGGACTTTACTTAATAAATTTTGTATCATATTCACGTGTTTTCTTTTTTTTTTTACTCAAAAAAGGCTTTAACAATTTGGATCAAACTGGGTATTTGATGTGTCAAGCCAACATTTCATCAAAATTGGTCAAACGGAGCGGGCACTTTATTTCATCATTTTTTTCCAATTTTAACCTTTTTTTCGATGATCTCAAAAACGGCTTTAACGATTTTTATCAAATTCGTCATTTTTAACGAAAATTGGGTGTCCTTTAATATCAGGTAAGCTTTATCATTATTGAAATGTTCTGAGGGGGCTTTTTTTGGGAGGGTTGGGGCCTTTTTTGTTTGTTTCCTATTAAGTACCTTTGTTTTTGATTATATGGAGAAATTAACGTCTCTCGTTACGCCTAAATATAAGAAATGGCTAAATATGAGATATGATAAAAATAAAGAAAACATAAAGAGGAGAAAAAAAGAAAAATATTCAGTCAACTCAAAAAACTCGTTGAGCATACGGAGTACGCCTTTAATGACAGACCATTGTTCATAATTAAAACCGGTCTGTTCATTTGTGAGGTGGCAATTAACAAAACGCATTAATTTCTAATCTAAGTAAGTTGGTAAGTGAAAGTTGTGTGTTGCGCGCACGCACCAGATTTTTTTTTAGATATTTTTTTTAATATCATTAAATAATTTTTGTTTTTTATTTCGGGTTATTTATTACTTTCCCCTTAATAATTTTAATATTAGATAAAAAGTATTTAATTATTACAATTTTTTGTCAGGCTTTTGATGGTATCTGATAGTGAGAAAGTGAAATTTCAGTCTCTTTATAATTTTTTTTTTTTATTTTTTTTTTTTAATCAACAATTAAAAAATAAATTTATCGCAGTTATTATTATGAAGCTCGCACAACATTATTGTTTATATCTTAACAAGGGTAATTGGACTTCACTTTTGGATTCGATTGAATGCTTTACGATTTCCTTTAAATTGTATCATACTTTTAACAATATATTCTATTATCTATTAACAAATAGTCTCTATGATAGATAAATTAGTATGCTGTGTATTAGCAACCCAATGTAACTGGGCAGCACCACTATTTTAAATAAAGTGTTTCTCTCTCTGCTCTAAAAGACAAAATGAAATAATTTTATAAATTAAATCAAATCGTATAATCGTTCATTAATTAATTATGAGGAAGCTATAATTATAAATCATTATACTATTACTATTTCATTTATTTAGGTTTATTTATGCTATTATGATTTACTTATCACAACCGGAAATAGCTTAACATTTTCAAGGTAGTTTTATTTATCTACTTCCTTCTTTTTAAATTGGCAAACAAATAATTTACACGCCATTTTAAAATGCTAAAGTGATTTGTCCAATTACTATGTTTTATTTAAACAGGTGCCTTTGATTGATAATCACTTCATCTTGAGTGTTAGGAAGAACGGTCTATTGAACAATTTTAACACATTGACTTAAGGTTGGTCACTAGATCGGTATGATTATTACGTAAACTTACGAAATGTTTATTTTGTGATAAAGCACTGGGCCAGATAAAACCTTTGGAAACCACAACATGCCTGGTCTTCCCCCATTACAGAAGATGAGTTTTTTACTTAGAATCAGCCGTTGTAAGAATACCAATAAAGAATATATTCGTTGAACTCAAATAGAATTTTGAGTGGTTTTCATTGCATAAAATTAAGTTTTAAGAATTAGTACATTACAAATGTTTGTGTGTGTTTGTTGTTAAACAAAGGAAAAATATTATTTTGCTCAAATCGGGGCCATCAGTAAAATAAAACTCATTGTTCCACTGCATCTTTGCCTTAATTTTCTTTTCATGCTCTTGATATGTACTTAGTTTTATAAAATCTCTAAGTTCAACCAAAGTAAAATTTATTCCTCTCATAAAAATAGGCGTAAAAGTATCTTTAATAGGAGTTGTTTTTATATATATATATATATATATATATATATATATATATATATATATATTATTTTTTTTCTTTTATTATTTATTCGCCCCTGTCTGCATAATGCTGACAGTCAGCGAATGAGGTGGCCGGATGAGAAACAATGACATGTCACATTTTAATTTCCATTTGTTTGCCTGCATATAACGATTTCAAAATCGTACTTGTGTTTTATAGAAATGCATTCTTCCTTTTTTTTTTTTTATTGCTTGAAATTAATTTATTGCTTAAAGTCATGAAAATAAAAGCGAAATTGAATGAGGCAATGAAAATTTTAAAAGCGCTGAGTTGAATGCAAATACATGAGACATAAAACAGGAGAAATAGAGACAGTGGAACGGGGGAGCAATAAGAGGAAAGGTCAAGCCTTAATGACACGTTATTAACTACTAAGTACTAATAGCAGTTCCTCCGTAACAGCTACAATAAACCAGAAAGCACATCTCACAGGAGCCGGTTCCGGTTATCTTATTAACTATCACTAACGAAATCTTCCCTTTTACGACGCGCCAATAAAAATAATTCGTCTTTGAGCCGAAGGAATGGAACTAAAGAGGATAAAATTATTGCAAGGACTTTCCGGAATTGTCGCTTTGTGGGTAGTTAGCATTTATGTGCACTAAAATAACGGTTAAAAAAACAACAACATGGTTTTGCTTTCTGAACAACTTGTCAATGATCATATTTATGATTTGAGGAATCATAAATTGTAGATACCGGTGGGTGAAACCTCAATATTTCGTGACATGAAGTAGCAACAAAGCAAACTTCGTTGGGAAAAAAATTATTTCTCGCTCTTACTCGATTTTTAAAATATGTTACACACAGTGGGAAAACTACAAGATTCCCAGATATGGGTATATAGCAAACCCGTCAAAGCCCCCCCCCCCGCAGGAAATTTTGCTTTTCTCTTCTCAAATTAGTGATATGAAGGAAGAGTTAATAAAATTGTAGTTTGCGTAAAATTAAGCTGAAGTCTGTTGTTCCGAGGTTCGAAAGTTTCTCATAAACAGTTTCGGAAAAATCCCTATATACATTATCATATTTTGTGGCCTGAATTATTGATTTTTCATTGAACCTTGAAGTTAATTGAAAAAATTAATACCTTCAAATAAATTAATTTATAGAGTAATAAACGAATCTTATATTAGACAAGTGGTAAGAAAAATACTACCCGTTCCCCCTCTCCAGATATTTTGTTTCTTACATTGACTAAATTTTTGTTTTTAAATTTGTTTGTTGACTAAATTTTAAGTTCCGTTTCTATGCTTACGTTTGTCATCCCTAGGAGGCCTGGGTAATATAGATAACCTCTCTGGATTGGGATCACCTGTGCTGTAGTGGCTAGCATAGGAGTCTACAATATCAAAGGTCACGGGGTCGCATCCCGCTGTGGCACTTAGATTTTTAAAGGGTGTAAAAAATCCTTGGCTATGCCGTCCCTCGGATAGGACGTAAAATGGAGGTCCCGAGCCTGTTCGAAGACAGGTACTCGTAAATAAGACTCCCGCAGTAACATTGTCCGATTAGTCTTAGTGGGATAAAGTGACGTTTATTAAACGAACCTCTTTGGATTATTATTATCTGATTTATTTATTTTAAAAATTACATGTTTGAGGTCATGTGTGTTACTGGTTGATAACAGTTCATGTTAAAAATAATAAAGTTTTGTTTCTGCACTCTTTCTATTAAGCAATCTTCGGGAATTCTGTTTCTATTTAGCAACGGCTCAAAAAATGGGTTCTAATTATTTTTTTTAAAATAATGAAGAGGGGAAAACGTATGATCTTTGTCGATCAAATCAACTCCGTGCATAGACACTGACCTAAAAAGGGTACACCTTTACAGATTGTTGGATCCATAAGTCTTTATGAAATAGCTTTATTTTTTTTTATTTTTTTTTTTTTTTTTTGCATATATTCACTAGAAGGTCCGGAGTTTGATGTTGACTTATTTTCTTTCTTAACGCGTGTTAACCATCTTCCAGAATCTTTGCGTGGTTTGGGTACAACCTAAAAAGAATTAGGTAATTAAAATTGAAATTAGACCTACGAAATATTATTTATTTAAGATTAATTGTGTAGGTATTATTTCGAATCGATCAATAGCGGAGTAATCATTAGGACCCGGAAGGGTAAATTATTTCTGAGTCTCTCTCTTCCATGTTTGACCTTTAATGGTCGAATCGGTTTTTATTCCGAGGCAAGTGGAAATGGAGTGCTCTTAAAAGAGTTGGATGCAAACAATATTTTTTAAACTGTCTTGAGAGCCGGCACGGCTGCAGAGCCTCGTGAAAACCCCATGAAATAAAGATAAAAGGAGAATATGAAATAAAAAAAAAGAGAAGAAAAAGCGAATGGTCGAAAAGGCGGCTTGTAATTAAAGCAACCTCTTTTCATAATTGAAATATTAAATCTAGGTGCCTTTGTTTTCCAAGTCGTTTGCGACTTCGTTAGGCGGAATTTCGTTTTTTTTTTCCCCTTTCTTTTTCTTTTTTACTAAAACCTTTCCCCTCCCTCATTTCTTCTTTTCATGCTAACACCTTTGGTCGAGGAGCGGGTGGAACTCACAAAAAACTTAACTTGCGAAGAAAAAAAAAAATATGAATGGCGATGAAAGAATAATACCTCTCAATGGTTGTTTTTTTTTTTCTTCTTCTTTTTCTTTAAGGGGCTGCATGTAATATAGTCGCTCTGGAGATTGAAGAATACTTCTAGTGGTTCTTATAGCTTTTTTATTATTTAATGCGATACAGAGCCGGATTATTAGCGAGGTGTCTCTTATAAGAACATGTCTACTTTGCGATGTTTTCCTATTTGCGCATTTAGTGTTCTCGGGAGAATCTTCCTTCTTTCCTACGCTCTTAAAGTATTCTATTTCCATAGGACAACGTATGTCACCCACAACTGCCTACTTCACTTTTCCTCAACTATATCCAAAAAAACTCTCTTATACTCATTATTGTTGCTATCATACTACATGTATCGTTGAGAGCACAAGATATTAACTTAATATGTTTAATGTCTAACTTGATATGTCTAATTTTAATTTTAAGTAACACATAAAAATTTAAGTATTGTAAATATTATTGTACTTATATTATTTTTAGCAAAAGTTAATTAACCCAAAAAGTCCACAACTGAGAAATTTTTAAGAGGTCTCTCTTTTGGACTAATTGCTTCAAGGAACTGACGAATTCTGTTTTTTACCCCAGTGACAAATCAGTTCTCAGAATTGGGAACATTTCATTTCGTTTGTGCATTTATTTTTTTGTTTGACTTTTTTTTTTCGGTTCCCGAATTCGTTAAGTTGTATTTTGTACGGCCTTAGCATGATTCCTTATTCGTGCGTAATGAATATTTCATGTTGTTGGAAAATTTGAGTTGATAGTATTTTTATCTGATATAAATGAATTATGATTTTCAGAATAATCGTTAAGGCTTTCCGATGTTAACGGCAGCTCAACACCTATCGGTATGGTTAGGGTATGTTGTCATACTGTCTCAGAAAATTTTTGTTTTGAGGATTTATAAAAAAATGAGCGGAATGGGTGGATCCTTTGTTATAAGCCTTAAAGTGGATACTGTACTAAACGGGGATGTAAAAAAGGCACAAACACGAACCTTTTTGAACTAGGTTTGTTATTTCATATTTTATAAGAAATTAAGTTTTATTCATTAATTTCTTGTTCTTGACCTTTTATCAGCCGTTGTTTACATACATAATAACTTTAGGCAGTAATGGATTATACGAAAATTTTCACTGTTTCAATATCAGTTAAATTTGTTCGCTGAACTACATATTCTGAGTAAAAATTATTAAAGTAACTATACTGTTCGATTGTTCGGGGATTATATGTTTGGGGCAGTATTCGGCGTCCACCACTGCAATTGTTACCATTTAAAATTATATTAAAATGCTTAAGTGAAATGATTAATAGCCCAGACAGTATGTTGTAAATTTATTTCCAGAACTAGGCTAGAGGATGCTGTTTACAGCATACCAGAGATGGTTGCTTTGCCGCCATGCGGACAGTTCTTTGTGAGGATCTAATTTATGAAGCATTATTTAGACTGAGTGTGAGCCAGTGTTGACAAGAAAGGAGCAGGCAGACCATCGTCCATAAATATTTACCATCCCCCCCCCCCAAGTTGGCTAACAATACGACCCCCCCTTGAGTATTTTCGGATGGAATAGAGAGCAGCCCTGTTCCCAAGTTGCTTCTCCAGTCCAATTCGCTTGCATCAGGTGCAACGTCCTTTCGCCAGAATTTTTCTATTGCTCCAGGTTGGCCATTGTATCCTACGGCCGAAGTTAAGGGTCTCTTATAAGAATATTAATGTTTCTCTATAATTTTTTTTTTTTTTTTTTTTTTTTGAGGGGGCGGTTCTTTAATAATAATACAAATTGTGAATAATAAAATCACAAAACAGGTAAAACAATACCTGGATCGAACATGAAAATGAAATCCTGTAACCATACATCTATAAGGTTTTATTCCTGTCACTCAAGTTTTTTCTCACTCCTTACAAATTTTCTTAAAATCCTTCCAAAGGCAAGAAACGATGTATTTCACTTTTTGAAAAAAATAAGGGAATACAGCTTTAACAAAGCTGCCGGACTAAGTTAGTTTTGTTTCTATCAGACAACGCGCGTTCCTTGAAGAAAATAGGTTTTGGTAAAAGTTTTTAGAGTAGTTTTATACCCTCTGATTCCCTACAATACTTTTGTTAATCAAGTAAAGTCTTTAATCCATTAATGACAATCAGTTCATGAGAACGTAAAGGTTATATTGCGTAAGATATTTTTAAGATGAGAAAATCTGTACCCTCTTCAACGCAAAGTATGAAAACGTTCAAAACCTCACTCCCTACAACTTTATTCCCTACAAATAATAGTAAAAGTCAATTTTCTAGGGAGCGAGATGAGATTCTAGAATTCTAGTTGTAAGGGTTAGTATCTATACACATTACGGGCCACACTGGAAGGTTTGAAAGGCAAAGCGAGGCAGGTCCACATCAATTTGGTGACGATTCTTCCTATTTTGTTTACCTAGCGCATCATTGTAGATTATTAAAAATTTTTGCAGTTATTTTTTTATTTATTATTGTTTTGCTTTTCCAAAAAGATCTTTTACAATGTAGATCTTTAACACATACTTACTTGTTACTTTCACTTACCTATATATGAAATATATAGTAAGTAGAAGTATTGCGATCGTGAAAAAATTCGACTTCCGGTTTTCAACGGAAATACACGTTTTGGGGTCCCCTGAGTCGAAATGACCAAGTCCCGCGAAATGGTCTGTGTGTGTGTGTGTCTGTGTGTGTGTCTGTGTGTGTGTGTGTGTGTGTGTGTGTGTGTGTGTGTGTGTGTGTGTGTGTGTGTGTGTGTGTGTGTGTGTGTGTGTGTGTGTGTGTGTGTGTGTGTGTGTGTGTGAACAGACTAGCTAAAAAACTATAAACCGTGCGATCCTGAAATTGGGTATTTAGTGTAGGTATATGCCCGCGATGTGACAGCATACATTTCATCAAAATTACTTAAAGGTAGGGGGTACTTTACTTAATAACTTTTTAGGTTTTTTTTGATTTTCTCAAAAACGGCTCTAACGATTTTGATTAAACTGAGTATTTCATCTATTTATATGCCCGAGATATGACTGTAAAAATTTCATCAAAATTGATTAACCGGAGGGGGGACTTTACTTAATAACTTTTGTAACATTTTCACGTGTTTTTTTTATTTACTCTAAATCGGCTTTAACGATTTTGATCAAACTGGGTATTTGATGTATTTATATGCCCGAGATATGACTGTAAAAATTTCATCAAAATTGATTAACCGGAGGGGGGACTTTACTTAATAAATTTTGTAACATTTTCACGTGTTTTTTTGATTTTCTCAAAAACGGCTCAAACGATTTTGATTAAATTTAGTATTTGATCTATTTATATGCCCGAGATATGTCTGTAAAAATTTCATCAAAATTGATCAACCGCAGGGGGCACTTAACTTAATAAATTTTGTATCATTTTTACGTAATTTTTTTTATTTACTCAAAAACAGCTTTCACGATTGTGACCAAACTGGGTATTTGATCTATTTATATGCCCGAGATATGTCTGTAAAAATTTCATCAAAATTGATCAACCGCAGGGGGCACTTTACTTAATAAATTTTGTATCATTTTTACGTAATTTTTTTTATTTACTCAAAAACGGCTTTCACCATTGTGACCAAACCGGGTATTTGATGTATGTACGTGCCAAATATGTGATAGTCAACATTTCATCAAAATTGATCAACCGAAGGGGGGACTTTACTTATTAAATTTTGTATCATTTTCACGGGCCAAAGGCTCAAAAAGGGCTTTAACGATTAATAAAAATAAGATTTGAAGGTAGAAAAATGTGTGACTTTGGGAAATGATATTTAACAAAACACGTCAATTTCTTATCTATGTAAGTTGGTAAGTGAAAGTTGTGTGTTGCGCGCACGCACCAGATTTTTTTTATACTTAAATATAAATTCCAAGTTTGATTTTACCTGTTCTATCTCACTCCTGACAAACGATAAATTTCTCAAAATTTTGAAAAACCTTTATTTCCCAAAATGTCCACTAAGTTGTGTGCATGCTTTTAGGAATTGTTAAGGAACCCATATTGTGGCGCATAGCGGGGAAAAAAGGTTTACTTAAAAATTTTGTGATGAAAATAACGCATAATTTCGAAATGACCCATAAATGACTTATTCAAGTTGTATTAATTATTGTTAGGCCTACATTAATGAATGCTGCTACGGTTGCCTCTTAATTAAACAGTATGAAGGATCAATATTTTCTGTTAAATTATATTTATTGATACTTACAACTGTATAATTAAACTAAAATACAAACACTTCATTTAAACAAAAATAATCAGGCTCGTAAAGAAATTACCTAGTGCAAAATTACGAATACAAATTGGAAGGTTAGAAGGCCATCTTCTTTTCAGACGGTTATTTAGAAACTTCCCAAACAAATTGAGCTGAGGAATGATACTTGCTACAAATTATCAACCGTTTCATTTAATTGCACCAATTGGGTTTTGTTATAGTATTCATATTTTATTGGGTTGCAATTGATTTATATTTCCTTAAGGCCATGTGAACAACATCAACTCTTACTTATGACATGAGCTTTAAAGGATTTTCAACTGGATAAGGTATTTATATATTGCATGATTATAGATTATGGTTTAGCGGCTTAAATCAATAGTTTAGAGCCCTAAAGATTATTTCTATTTATATTTTTGAGCTGGATTGATTTGTTTAATTTTTTTCATCTTAGTTAGTATTTGAAATAATATTTATCGTATTTATGGTTTGTTCAGCTAAACCAAGGGCGTCCGCCGGATTTTCGTTGGGGGGGGCAGGCTGGTTAAATTTTTGTCTTGATGGACATACTGATAAAATTCTTATTATCGGGACAGGGGGCCGAGGTATTCTGACTATGTAAGACTCAATTTATTTTTCAAATCAAACTTTATTTATATTTGAAAATTAAACTAATATTTTACATAATGCTTAATAATTATAGTAAACGTATACGAATTTATTTAATTTGTGGTATTTGTGTCTGGGGGTTCACTCTGCGGACTCCCATGTAGTGATGTAAAACTATCGGAAATATTGTTTTTAATGGATAAAGTGATAACCTCTGCCTCTAAAAAAATGCAAATGAAAACGTGCATAATAGCTCCTATTGTGCCAAATGAAAAATTATACTATCCCCCCCCCCCCTCTCGTCATCATATCAGACTATCGATAGTATTGACAGTTTCATGTCCTATCGATAGCGTAGACTAACTTGGCTTTTCTTGTAGAACCTGTTAGACCGCTTAGCTGTAACAAATCCTCAGTTAGACTTTGCTCAAGCACTCGGCTGCTTATTAGCGTAGCAGGAAGCTAAAGGCAAATTCGGCGTATTCTTGGCAAACTTCGGCAATGAATAGAGCAGAGAAGTGTGAAATTGCCCTGATTCCGGAGATGCCTCAACTGTAATTTTATGTACACCGTTCAATATTTACCGCCCCTCAAACCCTTCCATCCGTAAACTCTTGCCGCGGGCTTAATGCAATTGCTAGCCTAACTCTCAACGTCCCCTAATCTTATTAATCCATTTACTTTAAATATTAGCCGAGGATTAATAAGTAGAGGGTCTCCTTCTTACTATTGGGTTTTATAATTTACTTGGTCTTGGGTATTTTTTTAAAATGTAAAATATATTTTTTATATAATCCTACCTATGAATCGTAATACAGTAATTCATCGTTTGTATATTTACTTAATATTTAAGTCACTAAATGTTACAACGACTTTCATTTGTCGATGCTGAAGTGGGCGTCTTAAAGTTTGCCTATCCAGGTAAAATATGGATACACGATTATTTCTTTCACTACCCGCGGCAATTTTTCTTAAAATTTCGAAATAGGTGATCGCTATTAACTATTTAGACGTTTTAGCCACCCATCTACATTTCAAACACCACTGAAAAAGATAACAAAAAAATTGAATACAGTACGGTTTCAGAATCATAACAGTACTTCTCGTAAGCTGCCTTCTTAAACGGAAATTAAATCGAAAGAAATACAAAAAATATCAGTGATTTTTGTGCGTAATCATAGCTCGAAGGCTAGATGCACACTATTATCGATAAAAATTTAAAAATGGAGGGCTTGGTGAGGGTTTGGGTGTTTATTATCAATAATACTTCCTCTTCGTTCCAAAAACTCCTATTCACAAATTAATATTAATTTCAGACACGGTAACTAATTTTAAAAAAAAAATCATGGAATTTCCAAAAAAGAGACAAAATTTATTTTTTGACAAATCTTGCCAAAATTTAGCTTCATAAAACAGTCCGAAACGAGAGTTATCATTTTGGAGTAAGGACACCTCAAGACAGAAGTGAGCTGTATAATTAGGAATTTCTATGAACATTAAATTAGCAAATGATGGTAAAGATTCAAATTGTCTTAGTTTTGATAAGTGAAGGTATGCAGTTTAAGGTATATTTTATTAACAAAAGGAATTTTGCAAAACTGAAGATAAAGTAAGTGAACTAAACTAGAACTTTGATATAAACAGGTTAAGCAATTAACTAAAAATAAATCCGGTGAATGCTTAATGTTTAACTCCAGATTTTAATATAAAATTGATGAGTTTAATATACTTAATTGGAGAAATTTTAATATTTAATGTCTTCAATAACCAGGGAGATAAATATCATAGAGGAAATAATCATTTACTCTAAAATTGTAGCGAAGAATACTTCATTATCTTTTATGTATTCAAATTTATAAAGAATTGAGAAGTTGTGCAAATTTACCAATTCTCTTTGCATTATCCATTCGATGAACTTCTAATTACATTTTCAAAATTAGTAAAGTTACTTAATCCATTGAATAAATTAGTCAACTGTTTGAGCCAGTTTGAATTACTTTTAATGAATTCTACGGAACTGATGAAGATAATGAATGGTGGATGATATCTCGTCAGGAATTTCATTGTTAAGTTTATTTTTCAATTTCGTCGGCGATTTTATTTTTTATTTTCTTAAGTTGGCATTTGCTAAATTTATGTCTGTAACCCTAGTCTCTGTAAACCTCCTAGAAATACCTATTGACCTACAGGCAGCATTGCAGGACAGTGTGGAGACAACCAACAAACTATTTGAATTTCTGAAACTGGCAAAACGATATAATAAAATATAACTATTGATAATGGATATAATAAAATATAACTATTGATAATTTAACAAAAATTAAATATAACAGAAATTGATTGCAGGCGAAGATGACCCAAGTGGTTGCTGCCTACATTAAAAAAAAAAAAAAAAGGGATACCTGGCATTTTACACGCCCGATGTCGTTCATTTTACGTCCCCTCCGGAGGCCGGGATAGCTAAATCTCATTAGTTAACTCCAATTAGTAAATCGTGGAGTCACCTGCCGGGCTACGAACCCTCTTCCTTTGGTTTACTAGTTGGCTAAGCTATCCACTATGCCACTTATATTTTCATTAATATTTTAAAGGCTGGTTTATACCGTCACGAATTAATTAACAATTGGTTAATCATAGGATAAATTATAAAAAGTACAATATCCCTGAATATTCTTTAATTCAGATATCTAACAATCCTTTTCTTTTTTATTCCCTTCAAATCGAGAGTCATGGAGTTATGGTTCGTTTCTTAAACATATTTTTTATATAAGCCGATTTTTTTAAGCTTCGGTATCATTTTTTATTTTGTGTTCATTATTTTCCATTAATTTTAAGAAGTATTCTCGTATAATTATAGGAATGTGTTCATTCCGTTGAACACTTCTTCAAACGGGTGTTTCAGATTTTCTCATAAGAATTCGCAATGACCCATACCATTCATCTTACTTAGCGTAGTAATACTCGTATCATTCGTCTTACTAATCTTAGTGTTATTTTTTATTCCTGAAGATTAATCTAATTTTAATTTTAGATATTTAAATCATTCTTTATGTAATCCAACTTGATCCAATGATCCAACTATTAAGGAATGTATTGAGGATTCCATAAATTTCTAGGCTTTGCATGGAAGTTGGTTATATATCTTTACTGAAATATATCGCATGTCGGCAAGAAGATGGTTGGAACACAAAAAACTGCTCATTTTGGATAAGTACCTACAAAGAGTGACAGGGTAAAATTATGAACACAAATAATCTACCATTGGGTGAGTTAGTACCAGTAATTCTGACATGAGTATATCTTCTGACAAAATACCAAACGATAGGGTAGCTTAAAAAATCGCAAATAATATAACTTATTACTTGGAAAGAAACATTTTTAAGTCGCAGGAAACTTACACGCCTGTTATTTTCTCGAGTTATCTTCCGCGGAGAAAAATAATTTTCTTACGAGCAATTTTCTTGGAACTGTTAATTGCTTCCTGGAATATATTTTTTGTTTCTCTTCACTTTTTTATTGCGCAGTTAATTTACTTTTCCCTCTTTCTTACCGTTTGAGCAGTTAAGTAAGTCTTCTTCATTCGCTCGCTCCTTTTTGGTTGTATTTTTTTTTTTTCTTGCTTTTAAAGCAGGGTCCATTTTTTTTTTTAATGTCATTTCGTGAGAAACCTTTTAATTGAGAACAGCTGTATTCGGGCTCTCGAAAAAAAATTCTTATCATCGGAGGTAACATCATAATTAAGTAAGATAATTTAAATACCTTTAAAAAAGAATAAAATTCCTGGTCTAAAATATGTTTTTATTCTTATGAAATGGATTTAAATAAACACATTTATGCTCTTGATATTTTTAGGTAACTTTTCTCATTTTATTTAAATGTTTAAAACGTATGTACTGTCTGGGCTTCTTTGTCTTCGCCTGGTCTCAGTGGGATATTTGGGAAGATTGGGGAAAAAAACAAAAAAAAAAAAAAACAGTCGAATACATTTACGCATATTTATATAATAAAAGTTAGTGTTTAAATATGTATATACTACTAGCTTTATATACCGGTTTCACCCGGGGAATTTGATTTTTTAAATCTATAAAATGAGACTTTTTTCGACTCAAACGGTCGATTTCGTAAAAATATAAATGTAAAGCGAGATCATAACGATTTTTTGTAACAATAAAGAAGATACCCAGAGATTGGCTGAAGTTGTGTAATTTTAATATGGACAGGTGTTCGCACCTGGTATGGAAGAACAACTAAGCGAAAGTTGGAGAATTTTGGACAAAAGGTATGGATTTCTATAAAAAACAAACAAACAGAATTTCATCTTTATTTATATAGATTATTTTTACAAAATCTAGTAAAATGTTATTATAGTGTCCTATTATTTTTGTAATTTTTTTTATTTTAAAAAACTACATATTTTATACCTATTATTAAACTGACATCCTAACTTGTCTGAATAGCCATTATACAAATTACAATGTTTCCCCTGTTGAATCTATTACATCGGTTGAGGAATCAGAAAGGTATAACAAACCTTGTTTCTTCTCAAGCCATCAATGCAAACGCAAATATTATTTTATTGTTATTATTGCCATTATAGGGGATGAGTACTCGCTATAAGATGATAGCAGGGTGGGGATGAATGATAAAGACTGTCGATAAAGTTCATCGCTTATGCTAAGTGCTCTATATTGATCCTGAATATTTAATAACAATAAATTTACCACCCGAGGATGTCAAACTTGTATCCACATAATACTCACTGTAGTTCTGTCATATCATTTTAGGTTGTCTTACATAGTTATATACCATCTTTATTGCCTATAGAGTACAAGGAAATTCATTTAATTTTTTTGTTTGTTTAATTCATTGAGTAATATTATTACTTAATGAATTGAACAGACAAAAAATTAGGTTGCTAATTACTAAGTTAAATAAATCACTAATTAGGGATTAAAAAATATAAGTTAAGAAATCGATTATCTGATTTTTTACTTTCACTTACCTATATATGAAATATATCGCACTAATATTTCTAAAGTGACACAACTCAAAAATTGGTGTGCTTTAGTTATGACTATGAAAGACATTGGTAAATATTTCTTTATCAATCATCACAACTGTATCAACCTAGCTTCAGAGCTTGTCTGCCAGAAGGTACTTGTGTCACTCTTGCTGCCTTAATGCTATTGCCCCTACATAGGCAAGAGTGACAAATTTTCAGTTGTGTTAAATTTTGAGTTGTGTCACTTTAGAAATACTAGTGCGATATAAGGAAAGTTTTGCGATCGTGATTTTTTTTTTTTGTTTAATAGAATGGCTTAAATAATTTTATAAAGATTCCTGATGTAACGATTTTCCGGATAAAACATGTAAAACCCATATCTAGTTAGATCTGCTATTTTAAATGAAGAAGAAAATCTGCTTAGCGATATTCCCAATGAAATTATCGAAAACCTGAGGAAATTCTTTTATTTTGTATATGTTCGTAATAATTTTATACAAAATGATGGCATAATAAATAGAAATAAAGACATAAATTGAAAAAAAATCATAACTCTACAAACAAATGAATAAATGTTTAACTAGCTTCGAAATTTTTTAAATGAGTTCAAAAAACGGAGATCCAACTCGCACTCGCCCTTCTCTCATTGATTAAAATAGAGATAAATCTTTCATAATTACCCCCTTTATCATTTCTAAAGGCATACTACAACTGTATTAGCCTAGGCAGTTCCATTCGCAGTCTTATTGTTAAGTTTGAATCCTCTGCCTTTAAAGATTTAGCTTTCTGAGGGGTTTTATTCATTGATTTAAGAGAATCACAGTAGGTACATGAAACCAAATGGGTTTGGTACAGACCATTATTTTATCTTCAAATTCGTCAAAATTGTTAATTAGAAAAATTACTCAACATTTTGGGCGAATATTGTGTTATTCAGTAGTTGGCTGACGTTATTGAATGAAGAAGGCGATGGAATCGGTGGACTGATCTGAAGTAGCTGATCTTTGATTTCATCTAAGTCGATCCTAATAGCGTTTTGCTCAAGAAGGGTGGTGTCATTGTTTCGTTATGGCCTATACAGATTGTTATAAATACATTAAAAGCATATAAAGGAATCTTGTCGTTGAGAAATCCATGAAGCCATTAGAGGCTAGGTCGACGCGGAGCACAAATGCAATACCCGATTTGTGGAAGGCTCTTACAGAAACCTGTTTATTCCTCAATGCACGCATCCCTAGCTAACCATTCTCCGAAAGAATTTCGAATTCCTTTCACCACCAGCGAAGTGGAGATTTTTATTTACTTTTGACTGTTCTCCATAGCCTTAACTAACATATTTTAGATTTATGACCTCTTTTATTTATTGAATAATTTATTAATTCCAAGACTTACACCCGGTTTAAAAAACTATATTCTTGGAATTCCTTCAAAATTTGGTTCCAAACTTCATTCCAAAAATTTAACCGTGTTGAAAGGCCTGTATAAACTACAAGATATGATAAAGAAATATTAACTTTTCATATATTAAAAATATTAATACGTTTTTAATATAAAAAAAAAAAATAAGCTTATGAAATACTTTTTTTAATTATTTTTATTTGATGTTTTACGTTTCTTTAACTGCCTAGGCCATTAACGACGACTGCTCCTCTTAAATGTAGGGCATTAATTTTGTGCTCTTGAGGTATTTAAGGTTTTTTTCTATATAATTGTTCGCTTTGTAGGATACGTCGTTATGAAATTGAGGCGTTCCTTCGAGTATTAGTGACATTGGAAAAGGTGTTCCCCACTGTAAGTGGGTATTACATAAATTTGGCAAGTTGGCCAGTGAAGTCCTAAGCCAGTAAGCAGGTGGATGTGAGTAAGCTGCGTGTTACCAATTCTTATGATTCACCAAAATAAAAAAAAATAAAAACAAGGAAAACCAATATTATTTTCACCAGCTCCTAACAATTTTTAGATGATAACACAAGATTTAAAACCGGAGTTTTATAAAGCTTACGTTTCGTGATTTAATATACCTTTACCCTGAGGTACCGTAAAATTTAAAGATAATTAATTTAAGCATAATAACCAATAATAAAGCATGTAACCACTAAGCCATCGGATGCTAGGATATTGTTTACTTTGAGTGTTGTATAATTATGGTGATTCAGATTAGCTCTACTTTGATTCAGAGCAAGCGAGGCGGTAAAGTGTAGAAAGAAGTATAAAAAGAGGCTGGGAGGGGGGGGGGGGGGGAGGTATAAAAATCGACAAAGGAACAAGAAGGGAGAAGATTGGTGGACGAAGGAAGTTTTCTTGGCGGGAAAGCTTGAGCTGGAATTTATTTCCTTCAACCCCCGCGGCGGTTCCCCGAGGACCCCAAAAACTTTCCCCCTCTTATTTTATTTTTTTCGTTAGGCTTTTCTTTTTTTTCCTTTTTCGGAAAACCTTTTTATGTTCTTTTGACTTTTAAAAGGAACTCTCTCTTTTGGCAAGGGCTCTCTATCCTTTGTCCCGGCGGAGGCTAATCGGGTTAGCAATGGGCCTGCTTTACAACTTGTTAAAAGTTTTCCCGATTCCATTAGCGGGCACCGGCTGCCGGCAAACAGTGAGCCCTACTTCTCTCTTCGATAATAGTCTCCTCCATGATGAGTCCATTGTTTTATTTCAATTAATTTGCTCGATTCCAAACCGTTTTCCTTACTTATCCCTTCATACCTAATTTTTCTTCGGAATGGAATAACTTTTTAATCTCAATAAATCCTTCCTCCCTTCTGCCTAAACCTTATTATAATCTTAGTCTTTCCCTTCAGAAAAAAATATTTCAAAATTTACCATCGTCATAAAATTAGTACGGATTTATTATTAAATTTAGTATTTATGTAATGTTACGATATGCAATGAATAGGACTGAAAATAAATAAAATAAAATTAATAAATACAAATAAATATTTTTCAAATAAATTTACAGAACTTGAGTTAGTCTAGAAGGTAAGGAGGTATAGGTGGGCAGGTCATTTGCGTTGCTCGCAGAATCTGGAAGCCGCTACACCCCAATAAATGCCTCAATAATAGGCAAGAGACTTCGTGGTGGATGGATAGATAAATCAACAAAGACTCTGCTGAGCAGCATTTAACAATCTGGAATGAACCCATTATCTCATGATATGAAGGCCAGGAGGTTATGATGGGCAGCACATATTGCTCGCAGAATCTGGAAGCCCCTAGACGTCAATAAATGCTTCAATACTAGGCAAGAGACGTCTTGCTAGGCCTAAAAGCAGATGGATAGATAAAGAAGTAAAGTAGGCTGGTTCCGGCTAATGATCTATAAGGCCTGTAAAGCCTACAGAATAAAAATAAAATAATCAAAACGTCCAGTTATCTTGTTAATTTCAATTATTATCACGGTGATTAAAAAAAAAACAACCGATAAATAAGGTTATCAGCAATAAATAATAGGTCAGAATACCTTAAATAGGGTATTTTTTACAAGATATAGTTTATGGAGTGGTGATTCTATAAAAGAAGTGGGGGACGGCTCGTTGGAGAGTATAACAGTATGAGTTAGTAAGCCACATCTTACGACTTGAATTCCAATTTTTGCGTGATAATTTTTGCCCACCCCGCTTGGAACTTATACCTGTAATGAGCTAGCTGGGTGTGTTTATCGAAGCAAGCCTTGAAGAAAACTCGAAAAAGCCACATTGTTGCTATGAGACCACAAGTCTAATTAAGGCCAAAAATTAAATGAATTGATAGAATCAACGAGTATACTGCTGAAATGCATTTAGCAAGCTGGGAAGCATTAACCCTGTATAAAGTGTAGCTAGCTAGAGTCACTGTAAGAAACATTTTGAAAATAAGTTTAAGTTGGCAATTTTGCAACTCTGTTTATTTATTGTGGAAATATTTGATATTTCCTTTTTTTATATTTTTGCTGAAGTACCTAGTCTTGCTGAGATTGCTCTGTACATTGTATATCTAATCCCAAACCTGTCTACTATTTTTTTCTTCTGATTTTTAAACTAATATACTTAACTCTTGATATTTAGCCATTGTGTTAGACTAAAACACTAATAGCGATAGTTGAAGGCCCTGTTAATATTTCATCAATGCCCGTCGAGTTTTCTTAGTCACGAAGGACGGTAGCCCAAAGGGATTATTATCGGAAAGGAAAACGCCACTTTGGAGTCATGCATCTCCAATGAGTATCGACAATAAAATAAGGGCTTCCATTCTTAATAGGCAAGTTGATGAAATTCAAAGCAATATTTTAGTACAAATGTATCTATTAGGCGATGCGATCCATTTTTGCAAATATACCGGAAGCTGTGCCAACAACGCCTTTTTTTCGTCATTTTTTCATAAAATGTAAAATATGATTTCCTTCTGATTTTTCATTTTTAACCTCTTTACATCTTCAGCTAATCCTTTACGTAGCAATCTTGTTAAGGGATCACAGTGTTTTAAGATTTTGGAACTATTTTAGCGTTGCTGAGAATTCAGCAACAAGTGAATCGGACTAAAATCAGTCATGTTGGGTACCTCCCTTTAAGCTGATCGGAAAAAAAACTATAAATATTTTTTAAACTTATATATCAAAATGGGCATGTATTTACCTATTATATTTAGGTCCATAAGGGAAACTATACTTTTTATTTCCTTTCAAGGTAAATTTAATTTTCTCAACTCCTTCCAAAAGATTTTTTTTAAGATATTCTTGACTGAGGAAGTATCTCATCCAACTTCTTTTCAATCACCTCCTGGCCATGTCATAACAAGTGTGTACAATATAACATGAAAGCCTGAATAAAGTATCTGCATTTACTGATCGATAGTTAGTTGTCCTAGTATATATAGGATTGTTGCTTACGTACCATGGTGGGTCTCTTCTCAGTCTTAAAATTGAAAGGTTTATTGTTTTTGTGAGTATGTAAGTCTTTTTTTCTGAACCATAAATCTGTGTTGTTTTATCCGTGGGTATCTACTTAGTTTCTGTCTGATTTTCATTTTGGACTATTCGGAAAAAGGCCAGCACAGTATTTTCATTCTTTTGTTTTGGGTCTATCTTTTCATGATAACCCAAACTCACCCTTCAGTCAAATACTATATTTAAGTATCCTAATTGAAGCATGGAAATGCATAAGGGTATAAGTGCCTTAGGAAATTTTTACAGAAATGATGTGACTTATACCCTCTAGGGTGAACTACGTTCAGTGCTTACACCCATGCCATCTTTCATAGGTTCAATGAAACTCTTTTCTAACAACAAAACATTACTTATACCCATTTCTGAAGAATGCTTTGGCACATATAACAATTGGCAAAAGAAAACTTTGTTTTGGCACTTAGACCCTAATGCATTTCCACGCTTCAATTTTTCTGAGCGATTTGTTGTTCGCCGATAGAAACAATCGACATGTAACTAGGTACCTGGTCGTAGTGTGAACGTTATATGTTGCGATTGTGATAATTTAATTTAATTTTTCAAAGTTAGATATTTTTTAAATGTACTAGAATCATTGAAAGTTTTTTATAAAATTAATGGACCAGTTTGGGGTCATAGTGTTTTGTATTTAATAATAATTTTCATTTTTTAATTCGAATTCATAATGCCCATAATGTGAAGGTGAACAAACTATTTAGTTACTTTCATAGATCGTATCTAATTGATACAGTTAGTTACTAACTTCTCCTATAGCTAAGAGCGCTATCAGTAGCATACTGAACGAGGATCCACACTCCGAGTCCGATCGGCAGTGTTCGGACGAGCTCGGTAGCAGTCGGGTGGATAGGTGGGGGTTAGCTAGCTCGCGAACAGCAGTGCGCCCCCGGCAGTGCGCGAGTTAAGAAGTGGTATTAATGTTGGCGGCCGCACCGCTGTGACAGTGGCAGATCGATAGACGCGGTGTGCCGCTCTGGAGGGCAGCGGCAGCAGGAGCGGAGAGGGCGGGATCGTGGTCACCCTCACCACCCCCCTCTCTACCACCACCATCACCCTCCCCAGGGTCAACATCAACAACAATCTACTATATCTTAAGGTCATCATCATCTACATTTTATTATACCAAAGTTTCTTGAATAAATAATAATGTGCATTATGGTATACGTTTGAATTAGTGGCAGTATCTCCCTCAATCTTATCAGTTGTGTCGTGTTATCAATCTTATCAGTGTTGGCGGATCCCCTTACTGATACACCTGTAGCTACTGGAATCCGGTGACAGGCATACATGAGTGAATGAAGACCACGTGTTCAACGTAATACACATCTTAATCATCAGTGTGTAAAAGTCATACTTTTTTACTGACTGAGTTAAATAAGTTTTATTTTATAATAAAATACCGCTGTCTATACCATGGGTCGTATCTTAGTGCAATACTGTTTATTTATTTATTAACATTTCATCATTGATGTAACCTTCACCAAAAAAAAAAATTGTCAATGAGTTCTTGGTTTGTTGGTTATAGATAGGTTGAGTTGGCTATTGGTTGAGTTTTTGTGCGGTTATAGACTTTCCAGACTCCTGAATAGTAGAAATAATAAGGACACGCTGTATGTAGATCCTATCTTATTCCCAATTATTAAAATGGCTAAATCCTACTCATATTTTTCTTCATTTATTTTTTATATAATTAATTGAATGGCGAAATAGGTTAATTTCAAGTGACAATGAATTTAATTTATTGAATCTCTCCACAGTAGATTTTTGGTAAATAAAATTCTTTATATTAGAAATTAGTTGTCGGACAGTGGATAATGTTATCGCAATATCTTACAACCTGTGTTTATTTCTTTTTATTAAATTAAACTAAAAAAAAGCTATAATTTCAGATTTAATCTTTGAAACGTTAATTATAAGATAGATATGTCATTAGCTGATTGTCTGCTTTGCTGACAGGTGCTAATAAAAAATGAAAAGAAAAAAAAAAAAAAATCTGTATGGCAGATTATTATCAAAAGATTCTATTATTTTTCATTCTTTTCCTATAATAATTATCATATCTGCTCGTACAAATTAAAACAATTTAAAAATAACAATATTCATTGGAAATTAGTATTCCTATCCGGATTGATTATTATACAATATAAAAATAAAGTATTATACGAAATATTTTCTGTTTTGTGAGTCTTAAAAATAGTTTTACTTTTATTGTCTTTACGACCTCCTCAGTGATAAAAAACGCGGTAAAGCTAGACGAAATGAGGGAGTTTTATGGGTATTTTGATTGCTGGGTTTTATTGCTCTCGAAAGTTATGTTTATGAGCAGTTAATGGTTCAAACTAAATATTTTACGATTGTAATAAATGTTGAGGTCATTCCTAACATTATTCTTGATATCTATTTTATTGTTTATTAAATAAGATGTTTATAACTATAATATATGCCCTGCTTACGGCATTCATATACATTTTTATCGTTATTATATTTCAACATTTTCAACATATATTTCGTTTAGCTCAGTTTATTATGACCTATTAATTTATTATTATCTTTATAATAACATTATTATTTAATTAACTAACTTCTTATATAAAGAATTTCTCATCTCAGAACCGTTTTAGATGTATTATAAGTTACAAACAATATTTTCGCAAAATTAGATAACTTGAAAAACTCTACATGATATGATTCTAATTTTTTTGTTGTAATAAAAATTTATTAAATTATTTTCAAGAAATTTATTTACGGCGTAAATTGTATTTTTTAAAAAACATAATAATACATAATCTACATTTTTTTAAATAAAAAAATTGAAATAATTAAATAACATTTTATTTTTTATATGTTTACCCGTTAATTTTAAAATCAAATTAACTCATTAGCTCACTGACTGCCACCTTTTTAACCCCTTACTTAAAAAATAATTTGTACAATGCATTTTTAAAAATTGTTTATTGCAAATTTACTACTTTTTTTAATGTATTAAATTTAGTAAATATATTATAATATTGGAAAAAATAAAATAACCAAAATGTAGAGAAATCATCCACTTAAAGCACTCAATTGCATGTTAAATATAAATTATACTTTATTTATATTTGCGTCTAATTCTATAAATGTATTATTTATAATATTATGCGCAAAACTACTGAAGTTTATTTTTGTTTAATTTCGTTGTAAGATTCATAATAATTATTGATTTTTTTTTTTGCAAAAAACTGTAGGCGGATGATTCCTTAAGTTATTTATTTATTTTTATTTGTTGAGGGTTTATTATATTTTTTAAATGAATATTTTCCAGGAGATTTAAGATAACACAAAGCTGTTATTAATTCTTATTGTCATAGTGTTTGAATTTTTTCACGACTTTTTAACTTTTCTATCATGCAAAAGTTTTGAATACGTATTTACATGTTAGTATTAATACGAGATGCCTCAATTGATTGTGTACATGTGATAATGAACACTTGATATAACATAGCAGCTATGAGGAAAATTCCAGTTACATTTTTTTCTTATTACCACACATTATAAAACATGACGGTCGGGATGGTTTGTTCATATGTACGATTTCAGTGATTTTACCAAGTAATATTATTGTGGGGCATGTAAGACATAAAAATTTAAATATGTAATAACATAAAAAATAAAAAGCTAAAACTTGTCAGAAAATGTTCATCACCATACGTGTAATAACAGGTTAAAAGCTCCAAGTTTACAAAGTTACATTTTTGGAACGGAATTTGGAACCAAATGTTGCTTCTTTTTTTTCACCGCTAGAGGCGATAACAATAGACCAAATAGTGCTTTTTACATGGTTAACTTTATTTTTCGTCAATATTTGGATAATTATTAACGGCCATTCTTATTATTCTTATTAATCGGTTAATAAGTGAACCATAAAATTTTGATCCCGAGACTAATCAATTTTTATTTTTTATTTTTAAACTTTTATTTTTTTAATCCACACCTGTCGCTTAGCCTGCGACAATAAGCAGATGAGATATAATTATGATATTAGGCATGTCAGGCATGAGGGAGATTGATGCCCATGGGCACCTACTCCTAATATCAAAATTGTAACAATGTGAATATTGTCCATGTAAACCCTGGCGGTCAAATACTGAAGCAACGTTCGGCTTCAAACTTCACTCAAAAACATAAACTTTAAACAGGTCCTAAGTTCTATTTCAGAACACAAGGGATAATTGGGTTAGCAAAAAATTATGTTGGGTGGGGGCCTATTTCACCAATACTCGCTATAACTATTTAGACTCGTGTTTCATCCTCCCGTCTACATTTGAGAGGACATCGCGAACGATTACCCCCGATTTGCATTCAGTACACTTTGCGCGATCCTTTGCTGCATCAGTAATGAGAGGAGTTGCCCATTTTCAGTGATTACACTTTACCTGTGAATATTACTAATGAGATGTAAATGCCAGAGTTCCTCATTACAGACGACTTGCCCATTCTAAGAAGATGCTAACTTTCAAAAGCGAGCTGTTCCTTGTGAATAATGAAGATCCACCCTACATAGCATCTATGTATGTGATGCGTCTCCACTTGTTGGCTGGCCTGTAAATTTCAACTATTTTAAATAAGTAAAATAGTCAAACTTTTCCTCCTGTTGAGTTGCATGAAATTTTACTGATGATAATTTCTATTAAATATCCTGAAATGTTGAATTTCTTTTAATTTAGGTTATTGGTTTCTTAAGCTATGGTTTGTAAAATCACAGGACGTCGTCTGGGTCGTTATATTAGGTACTAACCAGGCTAATATCTGTTGCTCTGCTTTATTGTCGAAGGAGATTTCTCATCACTTTTTTAATATCCTGTTTATGGGCATGTCAAATGTTGCAATGTCTGTTTTTAGTTCGTTAGAATGGCCGTGAACTTAGTATGGAAACGTTTGTAAGGACTCCTTATGTCCTTATGTGTAAGGTAGTATGCACGGTTTTGTTGGATACGCACCATGGTGTTGTTTTCAATAATTTTAAACATTATTTTGATAACTAATAATCTCTCTATATATAAGAGGCTTTGTCCTGACTGACAGAATCAACGCAGAGCAAAAACTTCTAATGATAGAAACTTGAAGTTCGGAATAAAGATTTTAAACGCGTTGTAGGTAACCACTGAGAAAGGAATTTCAAAAATGTAACCCCTAAGGGGTTTAAATGGCGAAATTGTCGTTTAACTCTAACGGATACCTATTTTTGCACTTCGAGAAAAAATATCTAATTTGGACTCATTTTAAAGATCTTGATACGACGAGTTTAACTCGAAAGTCCCTACAGGGCGTCGAAAACCATGTTTTAAAGCCGAAAAATGAAGCGTTCACGACGAGTAAGCAATTTTTTGTTTCGTCGGTTTTAGTGAACTCTCTCCATTGCGCGTCTCCCTCTCTTCTACCGAGCCGGCAGCTTCCCCCTCCAACATTCCACCTACCAGGAGCTCCGATTCTACTAAATCTCCTTAACATCAGTTAAAATATTATACTAAATCAATACCAAGATAATGATCACACAATTGATTTCAAAGGCTCGCGGGCAAAGCCGCGACGGGGAATGCTAGTAACCAATAATTTAAATCATTATTATTAGGTATATGTGCTGAATAATTATTATTATTGTCATATCGCTTCGACGGTTCCAATTTACTCATTGTAATCCGATGTGAATCGCTTTTCTATTTTTAGAAATGCTTGCATCGTTGCATAAGAATTCATTCAGATTCCTGCTAATGCGCTGTAAGTGTACACATTCCCACGAGTTGGCTACTTTAAATAATTACTTTGTTTCCTCTAGACACAAAGTAAATTTTTTTATTTATTTTTTTTTATTAAAAAATAATTTTTTTATCCTGAGACTGATGTCCCTTTAGAATAAATTGTTGGTACGGAGATAAAATGGTAGTGTGGCCGTATATTACATTAAATGTTTACATATAAAGTAAAAAAATGGTAGGTAATGGAAGGAATACATGTTAAAAAAAATAAAAACGGAAAACAAGAATAATCTATAAGTACTATATACGATTGAAAGGTATGAGGAAAAAAGAAAATAACTACGTAAAGGCAAAAAAATTAAATTAACTAAACTAAATAGGCAAAATCTCTTTTAGAATACACAAAGTTTCTGGTATAGACAAAATTAAACGAAATTACTTCAAGCTCTTTAGCTTAAAAACTTTAATATCCTCATATCAAATATTTTCCACACGGGTTTCATGTTGTGAAACGAATTTATGACACCAAGGGGGGAAAAATTGGTGGATCTGTGATATGATGTTGATAAAATTTTCAGAAACTTTTCGGATTTGCCCATAACTAGTAGGTCCCATATCAACTCCAATCCCTTACTTTCGCTGATATATTTTAATTGTTTTAAACATTGAATAGATTTTGAATTTCGTTGAAGAAACGAAACTTTTGAAACTATCTTGGCTTCAACGCGCCTTTTTTTTCTTTTTTTTTTTGATCTTATAGCGATAAAATAAATAATAAATAAATTGGTTTAGAAAATTATTTAAACCTAATTAACGTATTTTGGCAATAAATACCACTAATACGCTTTACCGGCTGGATGGATACATGGGGTGTTATACCCTCACAAAATCCGATATTGGACAAAGACTCGCCCAGTCTGGATAAAGAGGTATTTGAATAGCAGTGCTGATTCGAATTGAGAGAGAGAGAAGAGAGAAATTAGGGGTTTGGAGGGGGCGTTAATTAATTAACCAGAATCAAACACTGGGCCTGCTTCGACAAATAATTCCAATTAATACTAATCCCTACCCTCGCGCTCACACCAAACACAATCTATGTATTCATGAGCGCCATTTAGAAGTTTGTAGGCTATAGTTAAGAGGACATTTTTACTTCCTCTACCATAATCATAAGAACTGTAGGTAATTAATATTTTGATAAAGTATACGCTACAGAATATCTCTTTTATCTTTCATATAAGATGAAGTGGCGTTAGTGCGTTATATTGAGTGCAAAATCCAACCTCAACCGAGCATAAAAAAGAACCTATCAATGTCCAATTTTCGCACTTGTCCTACCTGAATGGGTCAGTGCAAAAACCATGAAAGGAAATTAATTATTTATTGGGTAAGTGCTCAATTAAAGAACTCCAACCAATTATTTGCTCCTTGAATGACAGAAAACGTATTTACACAGGCGATGAACTTTGATGATATCCGCTTTACATCTAACCTAAATCAACAAGTATGACTATGAAGCGTCCCAACGACCTTACATCTTGCAATTAATTGCAATTGTAATCAATTTAAAATTCAGTTAGTTATTTCGTTTTCGTCATTTTTTCATGAATGATAGGTAAATAATGGTGTCATATTATTTCTTGAAGGTGCTTTTTCGTTAGTCCTCGCGCGGGTCTCATTACCGCGTATGGGGAGCGTCCCACGGGTGGCGGATGTGGGGATGGTCGGTGGAAATTCCTAGGAAGTTCCACCCGGCTAAGTCCGCAGGACTCGCTGACCAACAATGAGAGCGGCCCCCCAGGCTTGCTGGAGGGTGTGACGTAGGTTTGAACGCCCTACTCACATTTTTTAGTTCACCCAAACACCACAAACAGTCATGGATTCTCCTAAGGTAAAACGCTCATTATCCGGAGGTAAACTAGTCCCCCGTTCGGGTCTCCGGGTGGGGACTGCTTTAGGGGAATCATGGCGAAAGTTGAAATTAAGAGATTTAGTATTAGGGACGTGGAACGTCAGAAGTTTGAATACAGCGGGTGGGTTAAAATCGGTTTCGAATGAGGTTGAGAGGTACGGTATAGATATCGTGGCGCTGCAAGAGGTACGCTGGCCGGGGGAGGGCTCTTTAAGAGAAGGTAAGTACACAATTTGGTACGGCGGGGGCGAAAATTATTGTTTAGGCACTGGGTTTCTGATTAGGAATAGGTTGATATCCGCTTTGAGGGACGTTCAATTTTTCGGGGATCAGTAGCTGTATTTCAGGGGCGGTGGTTTTTTTTTCCTTAAAAAAAAAAATATTTTTTTATATTTTATTATAAATATTTATTTTAAATAAATATTTTTCCTTTGTTAAACAACAAACACACACAAACATATGTAATGTACTAATTCTTAAAATTTAATTTTATGCAATGAAAACCACTCAAAATTCTATTTGAGTTCAACGAATATATTCTATATTGGTATTCTTACAACGGCTGATTCTAAGTAAAAAACTCATCTTCTGTAATGGGGGAATACCAGGCATTACGTGTTGCGGTTTCCAAAGAGGTTTTATCTGGCCCAGAGCTTTATCACAAAATTAACGAATACAAAATAAACATTTCGTAAGTTCACGTTCACGTAAGTTCAACAAGAAATCAAATCGATCACGTTTTGGTGCAGCATAGGTGGCAAAATAGTGTTATTAATGTTAGGTCGTACCGAGGGGCGGAATGCGGGTCGGATCACGAACTAGTAGTCGCTAAAGTTCGGCAAAGACTTTCAATAAAAAAAAGGTTAGAAACCGGATCTCGTACCGAATATTTTAATCTGGAAAAACTTAAAATTCCGGCGATTAGAAAACAATTTGAAATTGAACTCAAGAATAGATTTGATGTATTAGAACCATCGACAGAGAATGGCGAAGACATTGATCAATTGTGGGAAGGGATTAGGGATAATATTAAAGAGGTCAGTAATTTGTGTCTGGGCAAAAGGGAAAATAATAAGAATAAACCATGGTTCGATGAAGAATGTTTAAACTCGTGTGAGAAAAGAAAAGCCGCTAAACTCAAAGTTTTAAATAATCCTAGCGAAGACAATCATGCCTACTTTCGAGGCATGAGGAACGAAACGACTAAATTGCTTAAAAATAAAAAAAGAGAATATCTCAAAAACAAAATAATAGAAATAGAAAATAATGGAATCCAAAATAACGTTAGAGGTATGTATAAAGGCATAAATTTATCACGTAAACGTCTAGGACCAGTTACGACTGGTATTAGGGATAATAATAATAACATCATAGCGGATCCGGTAGACATAGTAAGGAAGTTCAAAGAGCACTTTGATAGTATTTTGAATCCAGAAAATACCCGTCTATCACCACTTTTGGAATTTCAAAGTGCTGAACCGTTATTAGAAGAACCGAGTATAGGGGAAGTCGAAATAGCTATCGGAAAATTAAAATCCTATAAAGCAGCGGGGACGGATAATATTCCTAGCGAACTAATCAAATCATGTGGGGAAGCTGGGATTTCAAAAATACATCTTTTGATTAAAAAGATCTGGGAGTATGAAAAAGTACCCGAAGAATGGAAAGAGTCTATACTTATACCGATTCACAAGAAGGGGTCGCGGACAGACACTAATAACTACCGTGGGATCTCACTACTTCCGGTCTGCTATAAAGTATTTACGTCAATACTGACTAGCCGAATAACCGAATACGCCGAGGAAATTATAGGAGATTATCAATGTGGTTTCAGACGGAACCGATCTACCGTAGACCAAATATTCTCCCTCCGTCAAATATTAGAGAAAAAATTAGAATACAATGGTATTGTTCATCAACTGTATGTCGACTTTAA
This sequence comes from Aelia acuminata, assembly GCA_911387785.2. NCBI lineage: Eukaryota > Metazoa > Arthropoda > Insecta > Hemiptera > Pentatomidae > Aelia > Aelia acuminata. The sequence goes on along the minus strand of OU426982.1, from coordinate 111,767,586 downwards.
AAAGGCTTATGATTCAATAGACCGCAATAAACTGTATAACATCCTGACTGAACTAGGAATACCGAAGAAGTTAGTAAACTTAGTAAAAATGTGTATGACCGAAACGTTCAATAAAATAAGAATCGGTCGTTATTTTTCTGAGAAGTTCGAGGTTCACTCTGGTTTGAAACAGGGGGATTCGCTATCCCCTGTTTTATTTAATTTAGCTCTAGAATATGTCATTAGGGAGGTGATAAATACCGGAAAGGGTTTGAATCTGGGGGGAAATATATCCGTACTCGGTTACGCTGATGATTTGGTTTTGCTTGGCGACGACGTGGAAACGATAGAACTAAATACAAAAGCATTGATGGAAGCCGGAAAAGAAGTAGGGCTAGAAATAAATACGGAAAAAACAAAATATATGGTTAGTTGTAGAAACGGTGACAATTTTGGCGATATTGAAGTAGAAGAGGAAATATTCGAAGCCGTTGAGAAATTTAGATATTTAGGATCTACTGTAACTAGAAAAAACGAAATCGAAGAGGAAATTAAGGCTAGATTAAAGGCGGGAAATGCTTGTTATTTCTCGGTTGCAAAATTACTTGGGTCACGCCTTTTATCCCGAAATTTAAAAATTAGGATTTACAAAACTATAATTCTTCCGACTGTTCTTTACGGTTGTGAAACATGGCCGCTTACAGTAAGGGATGAGAAACGCCTTATGGTGTTTGAAAATAAAGTGCTGCGTAGAATATTCGGGCCGAAGAAAGATGAGTCAACAGGAGAATTTAGACGGCTACACAATGCGGAATTGCGTGAGCTTTACCCGGTTAATGTAATCGAGTCTATAGCTGCGCGTCGGTTAAAGTGGGCATGCAAAATGGCGAGTCTTAGTAGTGAACGAATTCCTAAAAGATTGATAAACGCTTTGCCGACTGGAAAACGACCGAGGGGTAGGCCTAGGCGAAGGTGGGAAGATTCGGTGAAAGCAGATCTTGTAAATTTGGGATTGGACGGTGGTAGATGGATGGAGGTATGTAGGGACCGATTGGTGGTGTCGGCGTCGGGCCTTCGGGTCCGTTAAGCCTTATTCTATTGTATTGCTTTTTCGTTAGTAAGTCATTTCTTGTTTGATGCTTCAACAAAACGATGATGAAACCATCATTTTAAATATTTCTCTTATTTTCCAGTGTCATAAATATTAGGATGAAAAAATAAAATAAAAGTAGTTAAGAAATGGAAAATTTTGATTTTTTGAATATCTCAAAAACAATTTATGTTTTATTATGTAATTTTTTACATATCGTACCATTTTTATCAAATTTACAGCATACTGAATTTTTTCCATGTATTAAATAGTCCTATGTAATTAAAGCAAAGGTAAAGTAAAAACTATAGTAATGTATAAATAGAATAATAAATAATAGAATAATAAAATCCATGAAAGCAATAATAATATTGCATCGAACAAATGTATAGAGATAAAATGGGTGACGTATGACGGATATGATATACAATACATTCACTGTGTTATTTACTGTTGTTCTCTTTTATTTAACTATTTTTTGGGGGGGAGGGGGGATGTCAAGCTGTTTAAGGAAATGTTTCCTTAAAGTTATAATTATGTTTCCTGTACATTCGAAACATCACTAACTCCAAGGATGCAGCTTATCTTGTGGAAGTTTGCACAGTGGGTCATTTCATTAGCATTCCTAACTGATGTCAGATCGTACGCTTTTACTTAATTCCTAAATATTTTCTGATGAGTTTGACAGTTGGATCTCGTAGCTAAACATTAATAAAATAATAATAAAGCTGTAATATAAGAGCCAAAAAAAACAAAAAAAAAACAGTAAAATTTCTGGTTTTTGATTATTATAAATTATTATTATATTTTAGATTAGTTATTTTTACTGTGTTCTTGTTACACGCAATGCATATGCTATTTGGTTAATATATGAAGGGGATCGTAAGATTCATTTGATCAAGTTTTATAATTGAATTTAAAGAATTTTGATTCAGTTTGGTCTCATTAAAACTTCTGATATAACAAAACTGTATCGTTTGCTAATAAATTTCGATTCCTTACAACGATTTCTTTATATGTGTGATAATGTTGCAATTATCATAAAAATAAAATATGTTATAATTATATATTTATTGCTTTCCGACAATTAAAATGATCGTATGTGTAGTTAGTTGGTGGGCAGGAAAAAAAATACTATGCCTCCACAATTTAATTAATATTCAAAATATTTCTTTAGTACCTATAAATATAAATATAAATATTATTACTTATTACTACTTATTACTTTAAAGATCCTTCATTTTAAGCCTCAATCACTTACATTATTTTCCAATGTTCCGGCATTTACGCCATTTTAAAGGTTCCTGTGATCATACAAATTTATATTGTTTTTATTTGTATAGGCCAAATGCCGGTTTCAAACATAATTTAAACTTTTATAGGCAAAACACTCCTAACTTATTTACCATGCAAGTCAAAATATAGGAATGTTCTGTTCTCACTATTATAAGTATTAATTTTGTTTGATAAGGTCATTTAGCCTATTCAATTGTAAAAAAAAAAAATATTGTCACAGGTCAATTGTTGACTTGTCAATGACGTAAGATTTGACTTGATAATGGCGTAAGTGCCGAAACTTCCAGAAAAATGTAAATAAGTGAGGTTTGAATGAAGGATCTTATAAATACATAACCTAAAACTGTTGGCCTTAAATAAATATATATATATATATATATATATATAAATAAATAAATAATTTAATACAACATTTATGCATAAATATATGTAAATAATGTATTTAGATTATATATTTTTTTTTAATATCTTTTATTTTATATTTATAATACCTTAACACATTGAATCCCGTTTAATCACATCATTGAGCTGCTAACTAACTAACGGTGGACAATCAATTTTAGCCACTAATTATAGTTCCGAGTTCATGAATAAACCTTCTCGGGCTTAATAATCCAGTTATTTTCTCACATAGTGACATTATAATTTTAAAAGCTGTTATTAGGCGGCATGCTTAAATGATGGCAGTTTTTATTTTCGTTTTTTCCTTTCGAAGGATAGTTGCTTTGGGTTTTTAAATAATTAACGGCCACCTGTGAGAAAACCGCCATCCGCCCTTGTAAGAATAAACGCTTTAATTACCAATAATAACTTTGTTACAATGCAAACTTTCCGAGATTTATTTTTAGCGCTGTTCTTTTATCTTTTTTTTTGTAATATTTTATTCTTAATTACTGCTTACTTTTATATGTAAATGCTATTTAAACCTCCACTCGAAGTAGCCTCATTATGCATCAATTATTTTGAATGATTCATAAAGCTAATGTTGATAGTGTTTTAGTTAAATTTCATTCATTTTAATTTAAAAATATATCCACTCTTTTAAAAATTAATGAGGAAAAAAATATGGTTCACAAGGGACTACCAAAAAAATTTGGAGAACCAAAAAATGGTCCAAAATGGTTTGTTCATTCACTAAACCTTCTGCGCATTGTAAAGAGTTAGGCTTGGGCGATATCCTAAATAATTAAAAAGCAACTTATGAAAGTAGTAGTTGACATATGAATTAATTTAGTTACCTTAAACATAAGCTGAATTATACACTATTGATCTATAAACTAAATACATAGTTGGCATTATTTCCCTTAACTGACGAAACGTTGGCAAGTAAACAATAAACCTTGTTAAATTTTCAAGACCTCAAATCTCTCGAAATTATTATTATATTTTTATTTTAGATACTATAGAAGGATATATAGATTTCTATAGATGGATTTGAACAATGTATTTATTTTATTTTTTTAATTCCTTCGATACCAATCAAATATTTTTTCTTCAAGCACCAATCAAAATTGATAGTTTCTCTTGGCTATTTTGATTTAATAATCTTTGCACAGATAAAGATAAGCGCAAAATAACACTCATTGCACAAATTATCTTCAAGGATTCCTCACCAGGAAAGATATAAAAAAAAATATCGTGAAACAGATAAAGTCTTACTCATAACTGACGTTCTTTTTTTTCTTTTTTTTAATAGCGTTTCAACCAGTAAATAGGATAAATTATTTATTGAAGGTTGTCAAATTAGTGTAAAAAAACAACAACAATAAATTAGAGTTTCTGTTTATCGATTGATAATGACCTATCAACTCATTTTAGCATTTTATTAGTATGACGACACTATTTTATTACAGACAATTTATTCACTCTTAAGAATTTAAACATTTGTGGATGATGATGTCATAAAATTTTCGAATCTTCTGATACAGTCGAGTGCTCCGGAGGGATTAGTCGTTTGTTGACTTTTTATGATAAAGCTCAAGCTGTTTGTTTGTTTGTTTGTTTAACGTCCATCTTTATGCTACTAAGGCTAATCGGACGATGCTACAGTGGGAGTCCTAAATTTTGCCTATCCAGGTATAATTAGGATAGGGATCTTTAACGAGTACCTGACATCGTACAGGCTCGGAACCTCCATTTTACGTCCTATCCGAGGGACGGCATAGCTAAGGATTTTTTACTCCAATTAAAAAATCCTAGGGCCACTGCTGGAATTGAACCCGCGATCTTTAGTATCGTAGATTGCCATGCTAACCACAACACCACAGGTGACCCCGGCTCAAGCTGTAAATAGATTTGATTATTGGCAACAGTTTAAATTCAGCAGTTGTATCTTAAAAACATTATTAAGTAATGAGTGTTTATTGAAGTTTAAAACTCAATCTTTTTATCTTTTTGGGTAAAAAGTAATTTTTTATCATAATTTTAATGAATAATGGTTACTTTATATTGTTACTTTTATAATAAAAAGCATTTTGCAATAACATACCCGCATAGTATGAAATTGTTCGGGCTATGCGATGCCGAGTTTTACAATATTGAAGAATGAATTCTTTGCGGATTATTTTATCAAAGTCATTACACGAAGATTTGAAACATTACATGGGAATTATGCTCGCAATTCGATGCGGTTTTTTTTTTTGGTTTTTTTTTCTAGCTTTTAAACTTAATAACCAAACAGCCTTGTTGATAAGTTTTTAGTACGGATTAGTATTCTGAAGTAATGATAAAGAAAAACCAACAGTTTTTGTCAAGATCTAATCTATCAAACTAACATACCTGATCTAATCTGTTATGCTTGGAAAAACTGCAATAATTGGAAGATACAACAAAAAGAAAAAATTCGTGCTTTACCCTTTAGGATTTTTATTATAAGTGGCTAATCCAAATGGATAATTTTACACTTAAAAGACATCAAATCCTATTTAGAACCCGCTCCTTTATTTTAAAATAGCACTCCTGTTTGGTGAAACTAATTAAGACGTGAAAGTATTGGTAGGGGAAACTTAACGACTTTTTTTCCGTTTCTTGCGTATAATTCGCGATCTGCGGCCACACACTATTGCTTTCTCTTTACCGTAAAAGGGAATACCTTTGCAAATTTAACGGCATATTTGAAGTTAAAATCGGTTTTGTGGGTTAGCCAAATTTGAACATCAAATTTATCTAGATGTGACTAAAGTGAATGATGTAACATCGGAGAACTAGATGCTACAATCCAAAATAAGACAATTATAAGTGTAGAATTGTTGAAAATGGATTGAACGATACTGAAAGTCAAGGAAGAAGTTATGTTATGCCGACTGAGGATTGGACGCTTGGAATTCCCACAAGGGTATCTTTTAAGAGGCCTCGAAGTCCTAACCTGCGAAATGTTTGACAACGTTAAAACGGTATTATTTTTAGAGCAAAGTTTGGAAAATACTCCTATCAATGTACAAACAGGCCTTAACAGTCAAACATTTACTAATAGGATGCCCTAAATATGAAAATTAAATGGGAAAAAAGCAAGGCTATCAAAAACACTTAAAGAAATCTTAGAAGGAAATGAAGAACACTTCCGTTTTGCTTTAATTCCTAAAACAATTAGAATATAAATCACAAAAAAACCCTTAGAGTAGAGCCGAAAAAAAATATAATATTTTCTATTATGTAAGCTATTTAATAAGGTATTGCTCAGAATGAATGTCATACGTGTCTATACCGTTTGAATATGGGTTGGCATGTGTGACAGGCCATTGGTTGACAAATATAGACCCCGGGATGTAGTAGACTCGACATTTAGGGTCCGTTTACCCAGATAAGTGCTGTCAACACTGGGCACTTATCGACTTAGCCATTCCTGCCGATAGCAAATAGACATATATCATTAGTGGGATAACATTTATATGATGAAAGGTGGCTTGTGGGTGGGTATTTTGTCCTTCGATGCGTTCCCAACTCTCTGAGGTCTCGGCTTTCCACATCTGTGTTTGCCCATGTCGTCAGTGAGGGCCCAATAATTCACACCTGAGGGAAGTAAAATATTTGTCCTGCATGAGAGGCTGCTTCAATGCAAACGTATGGAGGTCACCTTTGGTTTGTCATTTCATTAGCGGCGAAGGATCAAGATAGCGTAGGATTCAATCATAAACATAAAATATTCATCGATTTTATCATGTTGCAGCATTTCATCATTTTCTGTCAACTTTTATCAATAAAATATTTCATTTAGTTATGAAACGTTTGTATAAAAATGGCGAAATGTATGTTTTACGAATCATACATAAATTATATTAAATAAAATTGTTTGGATTGACAGTAGTTTGACTCAAATTTAAATGATTAATACCCTATAACATTTTCAACTTTTAACCTTTTAAAAATTAACCATTTATAAATATCATAATTTTAATAATTAAGTAATATCCTTTAATATTCTCAACTTTTATATTTATTTATAATTTTAAATGATTCAGTAGCTTTCGGTGAATTGCATCATATTCATCTGATCGTATTTTGTAATGGTAATAACATCCTAATATCGCGGATTACAATTAAGGTATGCATGGTGCTGCTCGATATGCTATGACGCTAACTACTTTTATAATTGAATTTCACCAATAATGTTTAACAAAAAAAAAAAAAAATGTTTTACTTCTGAATATGGTGCAATATACCGAAAGCTCTTCTGCATTATATGAATTTATAAATAAAAATAAAAGTTGACACTGTTTAAGGATATTAATTATTCAATTTATAAATGGTTAATTTCTCATTTTATGAAAGAGTTTTTTTGTTTTTTTTGTACATTTCTCATGGCTATATTTTATTCTTAAAATGTGTTTTTTTATCAATTCTTAGCAGTTTAAAAACTTTTATGTTTTTCCTAATATCTACCTGTAAATTTCGAACTTTTTAATTCACAATTTCTATTCCCTTTTACTTGTTGACATTGTTTCCGTTGTAACATTTCAACTTAGTAACTTTAACGTATCTCGGAGGATTAAACGATTCAAATGGTTGAAAAGCCCATATTAGTTATAAATAAAAAAATTCTTATCTGTAATTTACCATATTCCTTTTAACTTTAAATCTTAACTGTATCTTTGAATCATTTATAATTTTTATCACCTAAAAATAATTCAAATATGCTTACTATAAATCTTGTAAAATATAAATAAATAAATCTTGTCAAATATTACTTCATTTCGCTAATAGCATCTTAAAAGCGGGATTAAAGTCATATTTATCTGACAGTCAGGTATTCACCAAATGAGCAAAATGGTAGTCATCAAATAATTAATCATTATTTAATTTATTAAGATTAACGTCATGCTTTAATTTGCTTTTTAGTAACCGTTAGTTACTTAAACAATATATTTTTTAATGATTAGTTATTAATTTTTCTCCCTTCTTCTTGAGACTATCCAATTGATAAAAATATGGATTAGGGAGACCAATTAAGTCTCAACACTATATTTTCTCGTTAGAACTTTATTTATGCATACGTTTCGGCCAATTGGGCCATCATCAGTGCTAAATGTGATTGATGGTAAAAATTGTTTTCTAAAAATCCACCATCAGTGGTTTGTCTTAAATTATTAAAATATATAGGTATCTGCTACCCTGGTCCAACTACCTGTTTAAGATTTTCATTATGAAAACAAATTACAATGAAAACCTTAAACAGGTAGTTGGACCAGGGTAGCAGATACCACTGATGGTGGATTTTTAGAAAACAATTTTTACCATCAATCACATTTAGCACTGATGATGGCCCAACTTGCCGAAACGTATGCATAAATAAAGTTCTAAACGAGAAAATACTCGTATAGTGTTAAGACTTAATTGGTCGACCTAATCCACATTTTTATAAAATATTTTTTTTTCTTTTTTTTCGCCTCTGCCTCAAAACTAACAACAACATATCTGAAAATTCTCGTAAGTTCCTCGTTGTATAATTTTAAGATTCGAAAATTGTGATGTACACAACTGTAAGACAATTGTACAAAGTTTTTTTATTTTATTTTTAATCAACCATTCGCATTGATTGGAAATAAAAATTTAATCTATTCTTATAAAGATGTTTAAATTTCATTATTCAAAAAATGGCAAATGCCAAATTATCTTAAATATAGTAACTCTAATATTTTTAGAAATTGATTGACGAAACATTTTACCTTGAGACGTTCCTTTGCTGAAAATATATTCTTCATTGGAATAATAACTTATTCATATATTTATTTTACTTTATTCGCAAAGCTGATTAATACAGCTTGGGAGTATATGCAATATGCATATGCTATTGTCTTATTTCGTTATTGTAATTTATTTAATTAATATTCATTGCTTAAGTACTGTACATAAATATATATCCATTTAATATTTATGATTTAAAATATTTAATATTTTTGAATATTAAAAATAATAGTGTAAGTTATTTTTCAAGACTTTCGTATGATGATTAAGAGTTTTATGTGGTTTGTGTAATTTACATATTTTATTATATCATCTTTTATTTCCGAATTACTAATGTTTTTTTGTTTTTTTTTTCTTTGCAGGTGAGTGTTTATTGTACTCAATTCTTTAACAAGCACGAAGAACAGGTTGTATCATATTTTGATTTAAATTATATCTTTAGAATTTATAGTTGAAATATTGTATGGCATTAGGGGATTAAATTTATAAATAGGTTTTAGTCTGAACTGAGAAAATTAGCACATTTTGTTATCATTTACTCAATTCCTTGAGCACAAGAAGAATAAGAAGTGTAATTGTTCAAAAACTTCATTGAAAGTTATTTAGAAAAAAAAAAAGAAATGTCAGTTTAAAGTTAAACTTTCATTCTTATGAAGTTAAATTCTATATGAATGAAATTCTTACTATCGTTTTTCAATTGGTTTAGTTCCAGGGAAATTTCCTTTGTGTTTTTAATTAGGTCATTATAGCAATTTAATCAGGTCATACGTAATGATCTTTTTAGGGCACATCTCACATATCTGAATACATTTATTTATTTCCATATAATTTAATACCAGAGTAAGCCACAGCAAGTTACTGCATGGTTTAGCTAGTAAATAAATAAAACCGTGTCCTCTCATTTTTTCGCTTTAATGAATGTTGTGTAAATAACCACCTGGATTCGTCAATAGATTACATCTACTAGACGGCATCGGAAGATGAGGTACTTTGGTACATGGGTACCCATTGTTGTGCATGGACCTCCCTAACCATCCCCGATTTTGAAGGATTTCAAAGGAGCGATTAGATCTTGCTCCGAGCAAAAGCCGCTTTGAACTGTTCATTTTGATACCCGATCCCAGGTACTGATAGTACCTTACAGTTGGCACCCCTCCAGCGTAGCATGGCTTTCTATACACTGTACGCTGTCTTCTGCTCTGTGATCTCGATGAGGGGGGGGCTTATGGAAATCCGGTACTTTTCAGCTCCGTCTCCTCCCCTTTTTTATACACTCGAGTAATTCCATTAGGTTAGAATATCATTCCTATTGGGATCGTGTACCAATGTTTATTTGGCTAACGTTTTTGTACTCCAAACATGGAGGATGTGTCGTCCTATTGGTTATCCAATTCTGTCGAAAGAAGGTCCAAATTTATACCGTGTCTCCTCCACCTAATAAACGTCCAAAGAACAAAAAGAAACAAAGTTTTTGATAAAGGTCGGGTTTTATAGCCATATGGCGAACAAAAAAAAAATTCAATCTCAGAATGTTTACACAATTATGGAGCCGTGGAGAAATAAAGATATTTGATCTAAATTATCTACTATAATTAAAAAAACCAAATAGAAGAGGAAGTTCAGGCTAGGTTAAAGGCAGGAATTTTTTGTAATATTTCAGTTGCAAGCACACGCCTTTTGTCACGACACTTAAAAACTAGAATTGGCATAACCATAATTATCCCGACAGTTCTCTACAGATTTGAATCATGGCCGCTTACACTAAGGAATGAACAAGTCCTTAAGGTTTTTGAAAACAAAGTACTGCGTATTTGCATGAACTTTACTCGATTAATATAATCGAAGTCATAGCGTGGGTTAAAATGGCCCTTCAACATTACGAATATCGTTGTAATTTCAACTTCACGAATAATAAAGTTGCGAACGAATACCTACAAGATTAATAAGCAATTAACGGACTGGAAAACTTACAAGAGGTCGGCCGAGGCGAAGGTAGGAGGATTCAGTGAGTTTGGATTGGACCGGGGGGATGTGGTTGGAACTATGTAAGGAGGTGATGTCGGCATCGAGCCTTCGGGTTCGTTAATCGGGTTTATTATTATTATTACTTACATGATCATATAAACCTTCTAACACGAGATATGGCTATAGTTGCCCATGATCCTAAGCAGGAGTAGATTAAGAAGGCATAGGATGAGAGAACTTCTTCCTTGACAAACCAGGCTAAAACAAAATATTCCAGACAAGAGTTATGACTGTGTGTCGTCCTTCCCGATGCCTTAAAATCAGCTGCTTGTCGACATCCTGTTGACTAGTGCGGATTCATGAATTAAGTTTTAAAAAATCCTTGGATCTATTGTTCTTTTTATTTTTTAGATTTGTCTATACCTCAACAAAATGAAGTTAAAAATTTTTTTTTAAAGAATAATCTTTTTGGCATTATTTTGCGATATGTGGCACCTACTGTGCCAAGTACGTTACTGGCTTACTTCAAAACCGTATATTGCGTTTTGCTGTATGGTATAACTCAAGCGCCTTTAACACTACTGTTATATCATCAATTGTAAATATTTTTTTGACTCCGCAAAGTCAGAAGAAAAATGAATAACATTTTTACCAAAAATAGTGAATTTCAAGTAAAGTTTTAAAGTAAATAAAAATGTGTCAGCTTTTGTTTCGATGAAAAATTACTGTTGTTTTGTCAACTATTCGAGGTTTAAAAGGTTGTACCTATAGTGCACTAATTAAGCCTAAAACGAAACGAATAATTCTTTAACTTATATTCTTTTCTTAACCTAAATTTTCAGAATAAAAAGAATATATACACAAATTTGAAATTTAAAAAACGTTTACGGAATGTCTTATGTTATCAATAATTTAAAAAATAAAATTAAAACTGTATCCTCTCATTATTGTAGTGTAAGAAAAATTATGCGGATAAGTAGACTTTTTTTGTTTGATAGTAGTATTTAATTAACCTTCAAAAATGACGCCTTAAATATTCAGATAACGAGATTGAAATTTCGAGTCAAAGAGTTGCATAACTAAAAGTATTAAAAAATAAAGGAGTAGAATAATGAATAATTTGGTTTAATAATTTGTTAATTACTGATTTCAAGAATATTTTTATTTGTTCAAGTTTTCTTACTTTTCAATAGCTATAAGCCAGCTTTTTTAAAACCGAATTTTTAAAACGATATAAAAATAAATAATGAAAAATAAATTTTATTAAAAATGTGGCATTCATTTCAAAATTAATGTATTTATTTGTAATAGAAAAATACGTGAAGTTTCAATTTGTTTATTTATCTATTTATTTTTTTATCTTTCATTTCTTACTGAAATTCAAAGCATGTGCTTCCTTGTTGGCATTTTTCGTTTAAATCAAATATTTGTACTCTTTATTATTCTTTCGTAATCGCGTGTTTTCTTCCGGTATTGATTGTAGTGAAAATACAATTGAAGTTACAACATCGCTTGACTTTTCAAATGAATTGGTTGTTTCAAGATTTGAGTGTGGATAAGGAGCGATTAATCAAACCACTATAAAAGTTGACCCTATGCCATAGAAATAAAGCAATAAATATATAAAATAGTTTTTTTTTTTATTGCATAGATGTGTTGTATAATATTACAATATATAGTTTAATTATGAATATAATTAACAATTTATCCCTTCATATGTATTAGAAAATGGTATATTTATTTAGCATGAACCCAGCTAATAGTTAATCTGAGCCAATTAGTGTCGAAGTAATATAATTTGTAATTAAGATAATTTTAACGGCATGTTGTTAAACCGTTACGTCATAACCTCGTTTTTTCCCCGTTAAAAGTCGTCGTTTAGAAAGTAGGTGACATTTGTCGACAGCTTTTAAAATGGGTGTTCCAGGCTAAAACATATTTCTAACTGCCTAGCACCTCTGAAGACAAATAAAAATTAATTATAGAAATCTGCAGTCATTTTAGTGAAGAAACCGTTATTTCAGCCTCATCCATTTTATGAATCATTTGTACGCATATATTATATTTAAAAAAAAAAACATACTGTGCAAATGTATGTTTGTATGTATGTATTAATTTTGATGTATTGCGTCTTATCATTAAAATGGAGCTAAAATTTTTCATGAATTCAATTTATAATGCATGCTCATTTCAGTGGTAGTTTAATCCTTTTCAATTAAATCAGCTAATCCCTCTGACACAGCACGTCACCTTTGATTAATATTCAAAAGAATGATGACTTTGTGCCCAACAAACGACCAAACGAAACGAAAACCCCTAAACAAAATATTTATTGAAAATACTGTACTCCATAAACATGGCCGTAGATACCTAATATTAGGTATTTACGGCCTTACTAAAATATTCATGCTAAATTCGTTTTTATTATGGAAGTTTTGTAATGGTTTCGTGAATATCAAAATATATAAAAAAAGTGATTGTTAGACCATCTATCAGCCAAAAACGTCCGGAACAATTTTCATGAGTTTTGGGATTTGTCTCTGCCCCGAATTTTAATATATATATATATATATATATATATATATATATATATATATATATATATATATATAATAAAATTTTATGACTTAACGGTTTAACAACATGCCGTTAAAAATATCTTAATTACAAATTATATTACTTCGACACTAATTGGCTCAGATTAACTATTAGCTGGGTTCATGCTAAATAAATATATCATTTTCTAATACATATGAAGGGATAAATAGTTAATTATATTCATAATTATAGAATATAATAGAAATTCGTTGAGTATTTGAACTCGTTAGAACAGCTTGAAGGAAAAAGATTTTAACTATTTATAGTTAATAGTCCGGATTAGGTTCATACGGTAAGAAACATTAAAAAAGCTGCACAAAAGGTTTATTAGCTGTCATATGACATAATATGTATCATGCCCTGAAGCGTTTTGTTGCCCTTGACTTTTCGTTTGTCCTTTTTTTAATATTTATATACAGAATGGAAAGGTTTTCCGTTTCTTACGAAGAGAAAAAAATGATAATTAGACCATATTTAACCAAGATATTTTTTTACTTGTTCCCTACATCTTACATTTTTATATATTGAAAAAAGTCGTGTTATTTATAATTAAAAAATAAATAAATAGAAAAAACCTTGCCCATTCAAGGTCTAGCAATGATAGTTGATTATTGCGTTCTTTACATGATCTGAGTGACTTCTTATTTAATTAATGCCATTCCTTATTTTTTTTCATTTCTTTTTTTTTTTAATCAAGCCAATAAATTTCTTATTAGCGCAACATAAATACCGGATAATAGGATTACAGAAAGGTATTTTGCTGCAGATTTTCCGCAATTCAGTTAATGCTGTTAATAATCCGACCTGACAATCTCCCTGAGTGCGGAATTTTCTCTAATAAACACGGCTTTTTATGAGGGGTGTTAAAAAATAAATCTGAATTATACCTGACGATCGTGGAATCCTGGATTACGTTAGAATCCTCCAATCCACCTGTTCAGGAATTTCACTCTTTAAATAGAACAATCTTTTTTCATATCTGCGGAAACGATTGACTCTGTGGCAGTTATTTTATAATTAAAATGGGTTATTTAATGACACCGACTATTTCAATTACTTTCCAACCTAATCTTATATAATTAAATGAAACTATGTCGTGGCCATCACAAGATTATTAAAAAATTATTTTTTTTTTTTATCACATTTCGTGGTAGTCTATAAAAAATGCAACACTTCCGTCGTAAATACCACTAAAAACGTCTACCTAAAATAAATTAAAATATATAAGTTCATTAAATATTATATTATTATGATTACTATTTTTTAACTCGTGTGAAAAAAAAAAAAACGTATATTTTTCTTAAATTCTACAAATAAACCTCTGCTTACATATCTAAAGATTTAATCTAATCCCTCTAGAAAGATGTTTTTTTCTTTATTTGTTTTTTATTTATATAATTTATTAATATTAAGTTATTTTATTCCACTATTGAAGTATATTTATGGCCGAATTTTTGATATTGTTCCAACAACACTAAACAAGTTATATAAATAATTTGTTCCGATGAATTATGGACGTGGGTCTCCTTAAACTATTAGTTGTATTATATATATATATATAAATATAACAAATACTTTGATTGAATGATCATTCTTCGGCCCAAATATTCTACGCAGTACTTTATTTCCGAAGAACTTAAGGCGTTGCTCATCTCTTACTATAAGAGGCCGATTTTCACATCCGTAAAGAACGTTCGGAAGAATTATAGTTTTTTAAATCCTAATTTTTGAATTTTGGGCCAGAAGGCGTGAGCTAAATTACTTAGGGATATAATAAAATTATTCAGTATTTGTAGAGCTGTATTACTACTCATAACAAACTAATAGAAGAGTTTAATATCTGGTCCTATTTCCTTCCGTTTTACTACCCATATTTCATATTTAATGAGTAAATTAATGATAATAATTAAGCGCATAATATGAGTTGATATTAAGCGTTTCATAATTCATTAAATCATTTCCGGGCTCTAAGGGGTTGAAGCCCAGAGAGGGGGGTCCTGAAATTATTTACTACCGCATCCGGGACGATAAAACGTTTTTAGCTGGGCTATAAAAGCGGAATAGGGGCTAATATATTCATAGCTGAGGATAAATAAAATGTTTACACCGTGTTAGATTTATAGGCATCATCCCTTATCCAGCCCCATCAGGAGATACGGGGTCGCCTCTAAGGAACGGTTTTATCCCCCAATCTTGTCCTTATACTCCTCCCTTAATTTTTATATATTTTTATTTTATATGACGGCAGAATTTTTTTTTTAATTTTTTTATATTTTAGGAGTTAAAAATATGTGATTCACTCGCTAGAATTTTTATCACCCGTTTTTATGACGGTAATATATATCATGGAATCGACGACATATCTTAAAAATTTCGTCTTTAGGTAATACTTCACCGCCGATTCAAAAACAAAAAAAATAAATAATCCTTTGCGATACCTACCACATATAACTTTCCCGTACTAATCTAATTAGTGTAGAAATCGCTAGAAAATAGCTCTTTCTTCTTTTTGTTTCTTATTCTCCAAAAGGTTTGACCATTACAATGATTGCAAAACGTGAAAATCCACAGCAGTTTTCGATCACTCATTATTTATTTGTTTTTTAAAGGACCTAAAAAATCTTAATTTCATCAATAGTCGAGTTTTTTTACCGTTTGTTTTAATATACCTATGGGAAAGGTAATCGATTTAAGGGTAATTTACGGTACGTTCATTCTTAATTTTCGAATTTTCTTCTCTTTGCCTTTCCAGAAAATTATAACGATTGCTGGTTCAGTAAAAGCCCCGATTATTTCTTTCTAGTCTATTATGGAACTATAGTCAGTAAACAACTAAAAGCTACGGGGTCACCTGTGGTGTAGTGGTTAGGTTAGCATGGCAACCTACAATACTAAAGAACGCGGGTTCGGGACCTAGGATTTTTTAAAGGGAGTAAAAAATCCTTTCCGTCCCTCGGATAGGACGTAAAATGGAGGTCCCGAGCCTGTACGATGTCAGTTACTCGTTAAAGATCCCTATCCTAACTATACCTGGATAGGCAAAATTTAGGACTCCCACTGTAGCATCGATCGGTTAGCCTTAGTAGAATAAAAATGGACGTTAAATAAACAAACTAAAAGATACACGCAGTCATACAAACCATTACGCGGGACTTGGTTGTTTAGAATCAAAGGTCACCAAGACGTGTATTTCCGTTGAAAACCGGAAGTCGAAATTTTTCACGATCGCAATATATTCCCCTACTGTATACTTCATATATATATATATGACAAATGCAGTAGTAGCTGACATGCTTAATTTTTGTGTGTAAAACCTAAATAATGATGTGATTTTGTATTTTAGTAGAATCTTATTCATACACAGAATTGAATCTTAAACGCAGAGGTAACGAAATAAAGATGTATTAGCTCTCAAGCGGTGAATAAACATGAGCATAGACAGAGAGGAGCATGTGTATTGGAGTATACTGTGACACTCCAAGCCTCGCTACAGAACAAAGTATCGGGTTTGGATTGAGCAGACTGGCACAAAGCGCCCCCTCCCCCTTAAATCGATTCATTCCATCGCTAATTATCCAATCCCTAATCACTCACTTAGCCGCCTGTAACCAGACCCTTCTATCTCTTCACTAATTGACTTATCGGCTCTTCTACAGTTCGCTCCCTCTGGAGCTGTATACTGTCTCGAGGGGGCTTCACCTTCTGTTTGGATCCAGTCTTCTAAATATCTATCCTTATTCGCCCCTCCTCACCTCATAATCATTTCAGAAATTCTAATTGTTATCGTTTCAAATAAAAATTTATATTGTAACACTTCTGTGGGTTAACAAATATTTATTAAACGAAAATATAACAGTATCAATGCTAAACGAATTATAACAACATAAATATTCGAGCAGGTTTCAAAAATTATAACTTTATAGAACACAAATCATATGGCTTGAGCTTCACAGTCAAGACAAAGACGAAGAGTAATTGGCCCAGTCACTCGCTCCTTGTATATAGTCGTAAAAGGAATCCTCTGGAAGGTTCCAGGTCTCCTTCGAACAGTCTAGTCCCAAACCCGTGCTCTGACGGTTCGCTCCAACCGCAAGTTCGTTCCAAAAAAAGGTCTGGGATTTTAACCCTATGTTTTTTTTTGTCTTTTTACTTAACGATTTAACGTTACAATGTTGCACACTAAATAAAAACGCTCCCTATCATCACGATCCTGCAAATTATCCTTGGTTCAGAATTTCTGAAAGGAAGTATAGTTTCTTATTCACCTACAAGGATCGAGATCACGCACAACCGCCAGAGTTTCTCCCTCAATAAATTATTTAATTATAATCGCCCGCTTTATAAAGGCTGGTTGTTTCCCGAGGTCTCTCACTTGCAGGGTCAATCTATGGCTATTGTAACAGAATTGAAAAGTGACTGTAAACTGGAAACGAACCCAGAACATAAAAGGGAATTAAATGAGTAATATTTTAAAACATTACTACCGATTGCATAAAAAATAGAATAGTTACTTGAAGAAGTTAATTAATGTTTGTTCACTATTTTAAATATCAGGTAATGATAAATTCAAAACCCTTCATGTGCGCCAAGCTTTAAAAAAGAATCTTTAATAAATTAGGAAAACCTTTTTGGACATGTAGAATATACAGCTTAATTTACCTACATTTGAAATGATGTTGCTCTACCTTGAAAACAGCTAAAAATTACTGATTCCTATTTTCGGAAAATACAAAGAATAAAAAAAGCAGTTCCTAAACATGGAACAGTCAGAATTTTTCTTTCTTTCCCCTTAAATTATTTCTATTTGATATTATTTTCGTATTAAATTATAAATATATTATTATAGTATTAATGAAGGTGATAGATGGTATATTTTATAACATAAGTTTTGAGTTTATGTTTTATTTTTATAAATCTGCTAGTGATTGATGATTCCTTATACTTCTTCTGACGCAGTTGAAAGGAGATTAAAAGTTTAATCAAACCTTAAAAGAGGGGTAATTATATGAATCATTATATTCGAGGTTACACAATTTGTGTTGAGGTAATTTCGGTCTGTTTAAAAAATAAAATTCAAATCATTTCATAGCCTTTATTTATGATTATAACATTAAAATATCTGTTGTCGAGCGTTGGGTAGTAATTTTTGACGAACAAATAAAGAGACAGAAAGAAAAAAAAAAAAAAAAAATCACCAAGCCGACCCACAAAAGCCTTGTAATTTACAGAGATTTTCATTTACTGAAATTATATAGTGTGGAACGGATATTAAATTTTGCCTAACACAATTCAACTTTTTTTAATTTTAGTATACTTTTAATTAGTCCTAAACGCACTCCTTAAAGTGTTAGGTATACTATCATGTCGTATTATTAGGACTATTTTGATCTATTTTGATCCCAATCTAATGCTGATATACCTAAACTTTTGGAAAAAGCTTAGGATTCGGTAGGTATCCTGTTCATACTATAATTGAAAGAAAAGTACATCGCTTCATAACTGCACAATATTTTAGATTAGGCTGTCTGGAGTAAATAAAAAATATTTATAATTATATATTTTTATTTATTTAAATTTACAACTCTTGTACAGTAATACTATTAGCAAATATGAAATAAATAAAGTAATGACGAGTAAAAACTTGTAAGTACATATTGATAACTCAAATATGGTGTTTAAGTTAGTTGATCCTGACGCTATCTTCTTTTGAGGCGTCTTGGAGCATTGGACGGAATTGAGGTAGAAGTTAGTTTGGAGTGGGTTAAGATGAGGACAAGTGGGTTAGGATGAGTCGAGAGTTTATTGCGAAAAGTCTGTTATCTGAATCGGGCTAAATCAGTGACATAAGGAACATCAATGGCGAAAAAAGGCAAATAAGGAGCTTTTAGGATTTTGGATTGAAGGAATTTGATGGTTTGGTGGAACCCAAAAGTTGTGTTCCAGAGAGTGGACTCCGTAAGTCCAGATAGGTCTTATTAGTGTCTTGTAGATTAACTTCTTACAGTGATGTGGAAGTTTGTCTTGTATATGTAGAAGTCGGATGTTTTCAGTCTTGTTTGAGGATTCCACGTGAGACGTCTGTCCTAGTATCTATCTAGTCCTAGGTATCGGATCCGTTCAATGGGGATAGGTTGAGTATTTTGAGTATTATTGAAAGATACCGTAGGACAGGATGAAGTGGGTTTACGGCATAGGGTAAACGTGATTGGGTGGGATTTGTTGGTATTTATTTATCTTTATTATCCATTTTTTAACACCATTCTACAAGAGCTGTGAGGTATCAATTAATAGTAAACAATTAATGGCAATGGCGTGTATAGAATATTTTTTTGAGGGCAGCTGGCAAGTGGGGATGACCGTGGGATTGGGTGTCCGATTTACAATACTTACTGATAAACTTGGGATGATTGTGATGAGGCTAAAAATTGTGGTTTTGCATGATTCATGAAATTATTCAAATTTAATTTTTGTGTAATGCTAATAATTTATTACCATTATGAATATTACTATTCTTTCAACAAAGTCATGCTTTTTTTATGCTGTTAAAAATTATTAATAAGAAATTCATTTTTATTTAATTTTCACATGTGTTTTCTGAAAATTTCTGTATAATAAAGATCTTAAGACTCTTATCATTATTTAATCGGTAATTTAGATCAATTATGTAGAAGGCTGACCATAGCCCATCAAGCAACAAATAATTCATGTATAATTGCCGTTTTAAACAAGGGGGTATAATTGGCGGTTTGTCCTATCGAGTATGATTGAGAAACAATAGATATTTTTCAAGGTTTGTATAAAATTTATAATGTTGGCAAGTGGGCCGTACTATCCGATGATGCAACCGATGTATCGCGTGACAACAATCGGAAATAAAATATGACGATTCCTCAGCCTTCCACATCTCAAGGGATGATGAAACAAATACTCTTCCAAACGTCAGTTTTGAATGAGTTATTTTGTGGTGACCTCAGCTCTTTATAATTTAAGGGTGATCGTGTCTCTGAATGCTCTTAACTTCCAGAGATATACCAAGAGAACTTCTGACCACAATTCAGGAATTATTATATTCACAAGCATGCGCCAGAAGAATTAATTTATCAGTTATCACTTGGTTCATCGTCATCTTGTAATATCGAAATTGTAAGATGAAAACTCTGAATATTTATGAAATGTATTGTAGACTATGGTCGAGGTAACTATGACTATTATGCAATAGTTATTGACATCATATAGGGATTTTGACCTCATGCTGCATCGAATACTACATCGAACTGCACACCATGGTGAAAATTGTGATAATCTCGAAACACTTTTCCATATCGTCATGGAATGCAATGCTTACGAACCCCATAGAAGATAACTTTACCAAGCCCTCGATAATAGCGAAATCACATACAAACAAATACTATCACTGAGCAGCTGGGAAAAGATAGCGTTGTAAAATACTTTAAATCCATTAGACGTCATTTAAACTGAAAATACCATTAGAAAGTTTTAGCTGACTGTGCGAATTTATCCAATGTCATTGATACAAAAAAAAGAAAAAACCGTTAGATGAGTACTTTAATTAGATCCTAACATAAAAAATATTCTTAGCGGGTTATGTATTCGTAATATTTTGTTTCCTTCAAAACAATCTAAATTATCTTTGTGAAAAACGACATTAATGTGCACGTTTTTCGTTACCTATATATACTTTTTCGGATTTTTTTTTTGTCCTACATAATTTCCTTAATAATTTACCAATTCCAATAATAGTGATGAAAAACTTTTCGTTGTTTCGGACGATACTATACTACGTATATTAAACTATCGATAATATTAAGTATCGTAAAAATCCTTATCAAAGGTGATGATCTGGGGGGGGGGGGATATCGTATTAAAACAAATTTTGTGGTTTTCGATATTTCAAAAATTATCAGTAGCCTCGATAGTTTAAACCTATCGATTGTAGTATCGACAGTTTTAGGTCACTATCGAATAATTAAACCATTTTTAATTTGTTTCTTCCACAGTACCGAAACATTCACAGACCCCCCTAAAAAATTTCGGTAAAATTATATGAATTAATGAATAAATAAATAATTAATATTACATATTATAGAATAATGAATATTAAAAAATTGAATGAAATGAAATCCCTACTTGACACTAATTCGCATTATTATATAAAAAAATAATAATAGCATGAAATAACAACAGTAAAAAAAAATTAATAAAAATCTCAATAGGCACACGTTGAAAATATATTTACTTCCTAAAGTATAAAAATAAACTCAAGTAACCATAAACTATACTTACATAAAAATATTTTTTTATACACAATAAAAAGAATCGATCGACGTATAATAACCATAATTCTTTACTTTAAAGTATATCGCGTTTATGTCTTTTAATGTTATATCATTACAATCGATTATTTGATAATATTGTATGATAATTATTCAGTCGGGTCCATTAGTTTTTACCTAAATAAAATTAGGTTAAGGCTTATTTATTTTTTTTTTTTTTTGTATATAAATATCAGTTTATATTTATTTATAATAAGTTTATATAGTTTTACTATAATTAGGGAATAAGGGTATATAATCAGTTTTATAATTCAGTTTATATTTATTTAATAATATTTTTGCTTCTACTATTTTTCCTGTAATCTATTTCCCTCGTTTTTAACTGTAAGAAGCGGAGTAAATATTACTGTTAAAATTTCTTTTCCCCAGTGATTAAAACTGTCCTCAGGGCGCTACCCTCCCCTCCCCTCGTTAATATTGAAACAAATTAAAAAAAAAAACACCCTTCTTCCCAGACAATTTCTTGTCTTTTTTTGTTTTTTATTTTTATTCACTGGAATTTGGAAAACATTTTGTCTTAGGTGTTGAAAGCCCGGAGGGTTTCTAGTTAGAGCACATCAACTCATCAATAATGTATCACGATGTTTTAAACTAATTCCTTATCCAGTAATATTAGTAAACTATATTTAGTGGTTTATTTTTATTACTTCAGTTCTCATACATAAATGCATGTACAGCTCTCAACTAAATAGGGATGTCCCTTATTCCCTAATAACCGCTCTTATGTTGAGGGTTGTAAAAACATTCAATCTACCAGATTGTTATCTGGAATAAAGGACAGATTAATGTTTGAAATTCATTTGCATATTTCATTCCCTCCATCCCAACATAAACGGTGCTACTTAATACCAATAAATAACTAATGAAGCTACTAAAAATAAACGCTAATACTCTTCGGCAGTATAATTACCCGTATCTAAACAACAGGTGGGATTATTTTTTTATTTTTTTTTTTTTCAATTACGGTTAATTCGGAGTCAAGTTCTTTTTTGTAACGGTACCCAACTCCAATAGATATAATTAAAGGTATTAATTGTTTGTTTTTTTCATCTAAATCACCCACTTGATGACCAGTGTGTAATTTTTTTTTAACACCCTTAATTTCGGAAGATAAAAATTATTGAACATAAATTTGTGGTTTTGGCGCCTTGGCTCAGAGTATAAAGTGATTTTTAAAATAAATAAGAAATTATAAAAAGTTTAGAAATAAATACTTACGCCTTCTGATTAAAGAATGTCACATTTCAATTTAAATCTGTCGAAATATTGTACAAGTTCTTTCGATTGTCAACTGCCTTCTCATATTAGCACTTTTATTTTTAGAATTTTTATCTCATTTTTTTTTTATTCTCTAAAACTCAATCCCTAAAAAAAGTCGATAGTCAATATTTAAATAAAATTTAAACTTTTCTTTATACAACCTTGGATTTTTCATTCGAAAAAAAAAGATAAAAATATAGGGTGCCTTTAAAAACTGAGTTAATACATGAGATTAAAGAAAATACAAAAAAAAAAAAAAAAAAAAAAAAAAAAAGTATTTTCTCTTTCTTTCTAGTAAATTATCATGAAATTTAAACAATATTATCTTTCCTGTAAGAAATCTCATTTTTGAATTTCTTTATATTTGAAAGGTGACCTTGAAAAAGATTTTTAGATTTTTTTATTAATTTACCTCATGCTAATTTTAATAGGGTTAAATATATATTTTTTGTTATTATTCGTTGCAATGTCCATTTTACCATAGGTAGTTCTGTTTCAGACTCACCGGGCTCTAAATATGACTTTTGTTGAATATAATTAATCCGAATACAAGATTTAACTATATTAATATTTATACATCCCATTTATAATGTTACGGAACATTTTAGAATAATTATGTTCCCTTTCTTCTTTCGTTACCGACTCGTATCCCTTCACATAAATCCAGCATCCCCAAAAATAACCTTCGACAAAGTAAATACCGGTGTAGGTATTTTAACTTTGTGAAGGGACCATTAAGAAAAACATAAATAAACCCGTTGGTCCCCCCCTCCATCTTTTGATCTCCGTCCAGTTTGAATGGTTGACTTATTAGATGTCAGGGGAATTTCTTTTTAAAGGAGTACCTTCCTTTACTGGCGTTTGTTTCTTTGTTAAAACATATTTATATAATTAATAATCAAATTATTTTTTGTTAAAAATTATATTGTAACGTTAAATCGTTAAATAAAAAACACAAAAAAAAAAACACATGGTTTAAAACTCCAGACCTTTTGTTGGAACGAACTAGCGGTTGGAGCGAACCGTCAGAGCACGTGTTTGGGACTAGATTGTTCGAGCTCAATCCAAACAGGCCTGGAAGGTTCCAGAAGATTCCTTTTACGACTATATATAAGAAGCGAGTGACTGGACCAGTTAGTCTTAGTCCTTGTCTTGATTGTGAAGCTCAAGCCATGTATATGATTTGTGTTGATAAAGTGATAATTTTTGTAACCTGCTTTAATATTTATATTTCTATAATTCGTGTGGCAGTGACTATTGTTATATTTTCGTTGAATAAATATTGTTAAACCACAGAATTGTTACATTATGCCAACTTTTCGACCCAACGATGCAGGTCTGCTTAAGGGCTAAATGAACAAGACACAGACAATATATTATAAATACATATAACAAAGAATATGAACTAGCTAGATAACATATACAGGTCTGTATATATATATATATATATATATATATATATATATATAGATATATATACAGTAATACATACATATATAGTAAAAAATCCTTGCCGTTCCTCGGATAGGACATAAAATGGAAGTCCCGAGCCTATACAGATGTCAGATACTCGTTCAAGCTCCCTATCCTAATTATATCTGGATAGGCAAAATTTAGGACTCCCACTGTAGCATCGTTCGATTAGCCTTAGTGGCATAAAGTGACGTTAAAACAAACAAGCAAACAACATATATACGCTAACAAGACTTTATATGGCTATTTAAACTAATTACTAGAGGCCGGATTCTCGTGCAATTGCACTTTTTTTTCGGTTGCTTGAAATTGATCGGGGACAAGTTATTTACACGAATTAAGGCATCCGGATTAACATATGTAAGTTTTATTTTGCACGAAATTGCACATTTTGAGGGTTACTGCACGAATTTGCACATTTTAGGTTTTTAGTGCACGAAAGTGCACTTTTTGATATTTCATTAAAAATATTGAATTATTTGTTTAAAATTTTTATTATAAAGAATAGTTATGATTTATTTTAAAATCACCCACAATAATACCGATATATCCACGTATTTATAATTTATTTATCTACCTAATTTTTTTAGAAAGAAAATATGATTCATGATTTCAAAATATTTCTTCGAGCTCGTTAAGGAATTGGTATTATGTCGAACAACGTTCTTTTGTACCTATTAACTTTCTTAGAAGCTCTAATTTGATTTGACTCAACATTCCCCCCTACTCTTTTATTTTCATTTCATTCTGAAGTTGAGTTTAGTTCGGTAAACAAGTACAATAGTGAAAATGCCTAAAGTGACAGCCAGCCAATCTTCCAAAATAAAAATTTGGATAAAACCATACCCAGAATTGAAATCAGACGGGAAAACAATTTTTTGTTCTTCTTGCAATAAATCAATTGGTTCCGATCGAAAATCTCAAGTGGATGCTCATTGCAACTCAAGTAAGACGACTATTCCCAATATCTTTTTATTTTTATAGCTGGGCACTCACAGTTAACTGCAGCACAAAAATCCAAGTGAGCTTCATTTCAACAGTTACTCACTCACACAAAGCTGCTCGTCGTTAGACAATAAACAAAAAATTTTTACCCACTTATGTTACGCCATGGTCGCTTCTAATATTCCATTCAATAAACTGCAGTCCAAGCCCTTTAAGTGTTTTTTGCAAAAAAACAAAACATTCCTGACGAGAGCACCCTAAGAAAAAATTAACTCAAAAACTGTTTCAAACATTCTGTTGAAGAAAAGCGAAAAATAATTATATTTACATCATGGTAGATGAAACAACAGACCCACGGGACTTTATATTTGCAGTTTAATTTTTGGAATCCTAAACCCGGAGATTGAACCCAAACCATACCTAATTTCATGCAAGCAGCTTCCATAAACAAACTACGAGACTGTCTCTCGATTTGTGAACGACAGTTTAGCAAACTTTTTCTGTCAATTTTTTTTAAATGTCAACATTTAGGAAATTTTCCTAAATGTCAACACACTTGTTAATAATGGGATAAAAATATTTTTAAAAGCTCCTCACCGCGTGACAGCTTATAGAAATAGTATGGACTGCCCCCTTCCCTCAGAACCTGTGATAACTAGATGGAGAACATGGATCGAAGCAGCCCTATTTTATTCAGATCATTTTAATAATTTTAAAGAGTTTGTTTCTACTCTTGAAGATAACGCAGTATCCGTGCAAAAACTAAAATCTGTTTTAAATTTTACATCTGATAGCATTTATAAGATTCTTCTATCGGTTCTACCTTCGCAAATAAAAAAGCTTGAAGAAGAAAACTTAACGTTGAGGTCACAGATTAATATTATAGAGAAAGTTGGAGATGAATTAGAAAAAAATCGAAAACGAAAAGGGAAAAATAATTTTTGATAAATTTAAATTAGTTATAGAAAAAAACACGGGTTACAAAATTTTACAAATTTACAACAAAGCTCTCAACGGAGAAGACGCAGAAGTGGAGCTGGATCCAGTAATATTGAGTAACTACATAAGATGTCCCATCACAAGTGTTAATGTGGAGCGCATGTTTTCACAGTTGAAATACATATTAGATGACCAACGATATAAACTCTACGGAACATAATCTGGAAATGTACATTCTTGTAAATTTTAATAAAATTTTGGAAAATTTTATTTGATAAATTAATACACTTAGTAGAAATTACGAAAATTTATGTTTTACTATATATATATATATATATATATATATATATATATATATATTATTAGTTTTGTTTAGTTATGATTCCTAGCAAACAATTTTTTTGTAGTTTTTGTAAGCATAATTATATAAATATGTTAAATTAATATTTGATTTTTCAATTATACACCACCTCTTCACACAGTGGAAAGTTGTATTGCACGTTTTTCGGTGTTTTTATTTTTATTGCACGCTTGTCAGTGTTGTTGTTATTTTTAATGTACGTTTTTGCACGTTTGGCTAGTTTTTATTGCACGTTTTTAAAATTTTTACTGCACGAAATCCGGCCTTTACTAATAACATTGATTGCGCGATTTAATGGAACAAGATTCATTTTCTAAGGAGATATAGTATAAGAAAAGTGATTGATGAGTTAACACGGAGGCCCTAAGGGAACAGAATTAAAGTGGAATTGATTGGTGATAGAGGTATGGATATCAAAAATATAGAAATCATTGTTGTCATATGTTTTTAAATATTGTTTATTGTTTTTGAAATCATTATAATTGGTTATCTTATATTTATTAAATACTAGCTGTATATACCGGTTTCACCCGGAGAATCTCATTTTTTAAATCTATAAAATATATACCTAAACTGAGACTTTTATTGACTCAAACGCTCGATTTCGTAAAAACCAATGTAAAGCGAGATCAAAAAGATTTTTATAACAATAAAGAATATACCTAGAGATTGGCTGAAGTTATGCAATTTTAATATGGACAGGTGTTCGCACCTGGTATGAAAGAACCACTGAGCGAAATTTGGAGAACTTAGGACAAACGGTATGGATTTCCATAAAGAACAAACAAACAAACAGAATTTCATCTTTATTTATATAGGATACGGTCAACCTTCATTCAGCCAATATTTTTTGTTACCATTTGCACTTTTGATGATAGGAAATAAATTATTTTGTAGTAAATCTGTAGTGATTATCTGATTTTTATTAACATGGGGGAAATAACTTCTGCTTCATAGCGTGTAAAAAGCGGTGAATTATTACTAACCGTTCTTGCAGTTGGGGGCTATAAATTCCTTTTAAAAAGGATCTTTAGAATTGCAAATGAAGTGGGGGATTGGATATGATAAAAAAGAAAGGAAAAAAAACTATAAATTACACGTAATTTAGCGGAAAAAAGTAAAAAATATTATAGAGTGAATGTTGATGTCGTTGAATATTCATTATAGACTTGGTTTAAAATACCCCGAATATTTTGGATATTAATAGATTAAAAAATGAAATAATGTAAACTTTTATAATGGTATACATTATAACGCCTGTGTCCAAAAAAAAAAAAACACACACACAAATTCTCACATTAGAGGAAAAGTCATTAATCAAAAATTGACGGTTGCATATATCCTAAAATCTGCACTCAAAAGTAAAAATGTTGCAACATTCCTGTTAATATTATTATTTAAACTCGAAATATAAAATAAATAGTTACGGATATTCGTGCAACATTCCTGTTAATATTATTATTTAAACTCGAAATATAAAATAAATAGTTACGGATATTCGTAACTAAATAAATAAGTTTATAACGTATAATTTTTTAATAGAAGAAAAACTAGTTCGAAAAAATATTTTAAAAAATATTTCGTCAATAAAGATCTGTGAGAGACTGACAGTGTCCTATCCTTTTAA
This sequence comes from Aelia acuminata, assembly GCA_911387785.2. Taxonomy (NCBI): domain Eukaryota; kingdom Metazoa; phylum Arthropoda; class Insecta; order Hemiptera; family Pentatomidae; genus Aelia; species Aelia acuminata. The sequence goes on along the minus strand of OU426982.1, from coordinate 111,739,519 downwards.
GTATATTTTTAAGAAATCAACAGTATAATTATTGATTACTGCTCATAAGAATTATATACAGAGTAAAAGTTTGAATGTTTGCTACCATTTTTATTTATAATTTAAGAGATTATTCGAATCTAGTTTGAAATAATATTTGTAATTGGTATATCTGTTCAGGTCATCAAAACTATTAATATCTGGTTAACTCTGGGCGATAAAATTTGTTTTGATAGTGTTAATATCGAGACATTAGTAATTATATTTAAATCTATAATAGTGGAGTGTGACGTAGAATTAATGCAATTGCCACGTGGGTTGTGATGATATGCCTTCCAACTGTTTTTCTTCCTAGTCTGAGTCACTCATCTACATACCTCAACCTTCAATTTTTATTATTATCAACTCCACTTTGAAAATACAATACAACCTCGTTTATCCGGGCTAACTGGGACCAAAGGCATTCCGGATAATTCGGAACTATTGGTAATAAAACCTAAACATTCTCAAATAGGCGATTTAAATGGAATTTATTATGATAAAAACGAAAACTTTATATCGAAATTACTATGAAATGTATTTTTGTTAAATTAACGTCCCTTAATGCTACTAAGGCTAATCAGACGATGCTAGAGTCTAAATTTCCTTCAAGTTGGTGTTTTAAATTTTTCCTATCCAGGTAGTTAGTGTATGGATCTTTAACGAATACCTGACTTCGTACAGGCTCGGGACATCCATTTTACGTCCTCTCCAAGGTACGGCATAGCCTAGGATTTATACAAACGTTTTAAAACAATCATACTTTGAAAAAATCTGGTGCGTGCTCGCAACACACAACTTTCACTTACCAACTTACTTAGATTAGAAATTAATGCGTTTTGTTAATCGCCACATCTCAAATGAACAGCGTTGGAACACTTCTCAAAAATCGTTAAAGCTGTTTTTAAGTAAATAAAAAATTTGTATACGTGAAATTGGTACAAAATTTATTAAGTAAGTAAGATAAGTCCCCCCTCCGGTTTATAAATTTTGATGAAATTTTTACAGTCGTATCTCGGGCATATATATACATCATATACCCAGTTTGATCAAAATCGTTAAAACCGTTTTTGAGTAATTAAAAAAAACACGTGAAAATGATACAAAATTTATTAAGTAAAGTCCCCCCTCCGGTTGATCAATTTTGATAAAATTTTTACAGTCATATCTCGGGCATATTAATACATCAAATACTTAGTTTAATCAAAATCGTTAGAGCCGTTTTTGAGAAAATCGAAAAAAACTTAAGAAGTTTTTTACCCCCACCCTTTGACCAATTTTGATGAAATTTTTGCTGTCACATCGCGGGCATATACATACACTGAATACCCAATTTCAGGTTCGCACGGTTAATAGTTTTTACGCTAGTCTGTTCACACTCACACACACACACAGACCATTTTGCGGGACTTGGTTATTTCGACTCAGGGGACCCCAAAACGTGTATTTCCGTTGAAAACCGGAAGTCGAAATTTTTACGATCGCAATACTTCCACTTACACTATATATTTCATATATAGGTAAGTGAAAGTAAAAATCTTTTATTTCAAAAAGTTGGTCTACTGTCTTTGGTTTCAAAGGACGAGTGAAAAATATATAATTATAAGTGAAATTGAAATTACATTATTCTTAACAGTATTAAAAATAACCTACCATGTGGACACTAAATAAAATAAAAATGGTTATTAATCTGTAGTTCAATAATCTGTATGTAGATTAATAGCATTCACCTCAGCATTGCAGGTATTACGAAAACAGAGAGAAGCTATTAAATATATTTTTGTCCGTTTGTAAATGCTTGTCCGATTTGTGGTCCCTTACAATTCTGTTGGAAGGTTGAATAAAATACATAAGATTAGCTGTTGTTGTTTTGAAAATGCTGTAAAAGTGATAAAAACTAAATTAAGACATTTTTTTACAAGAGCTTTAGTAAGAATACTTTAAATCATAACCTAAAGCTTGCAGCTTCGAAATCTACTATACGTAAGCTCACTTTTAACCTGTTCCGATAATGGTATCACATAGGATCCATCTTGAGCCACGTCTAATCCGGCTTTGAAAACAGAAGGAACTTCTCCTCGATGAGCCAGATGAATCCGCTTAAAAGATTTCGCCACTTTGGCAGTAATTACTCCCATTTAATAAATAAAGAGAGACAGAATTAGGAGGAACATTAGGGAAATCCCAGGAGATAAGAATTATATTCGAGATTTGCCGGATTATAAAAATCCCGCGATCCGTCCGGATAGTCGTTGGGAATAAGAGGGGGAGGGTAATTACCCCAATGAGGTGTGGCTGGGACTTGGGATGGCACTCGGGATTAGGAGGGCTTACTCCCGGCCATGGGAGCTTAGCCACGCTCCGCGGCTTAGGGATTACCTCAGCGCTTAATCGGTAGCTGCGGTTTGGCTTTACACCGGTTAGCAAATCAGGGGTGCTGGGTACATCTTAAGAATGTCAAATTTTATTTATAATCAATGTTACAAGTAGTAATCTTCCAATAAACTTAAGAATAACTAACAATATTTTGACGGAAGAAACCAAATAAGATGTTTATTTATGTTTCCTTGAACAGAGTTCTAGAACTGTCGTTGATAGCCTGGAACGGTTGCAGTCATGAAATAGTTCGTGATCACATTTTTGGATCGTTCTGTGGTTTCATAGCAGACCATAAAGATGTCCTAGTTCACAGAGGTATGGAAAATAACTTTACCTGCAATGTTTACCAACTACTCGCTAACGTTAACCTCTTTTCGTTACATTAAGGTAAAAATAAAAACACATATGCCTATTGTGAATGACCTATCATGTAGACGGCATTTACATTTCCCTTAAATTCTATGGGCACTTGCATAGAATTCAAAACACTGAAATTCATAGTGTGTTTAATTCATTTTCGTTCAGTCGTTTATTCTAAACTTCTACAGCGAGGAATACTATTACTTCTGAGTCACTGCTAGTTACTGTTAACATTTTTGTGTTATTATTTTACGTTTACCTAAGTAACTAGTCGATCGTTTCTTAACATATGATCCTCTTTGGAACCACACAGAAGGGGCCAGAACGATCCAAACAGTCATCACGTACTAATACATACTGTATCCGTTTTAGGCAGTTCTAGATCTTTGTTCAATTTTACAGAAATGTTTTAGTTTTTTCGTCACAGAATGTTACAAAAGTTCATTCATGGTCTTCTACAACATATATCCACGAGAGTAATTATTCAAGGTAACCTACCAAACTAGAGGTTGACAATAACAATTAACAGTAACAAGGAAAGTTTGAAGGGGAGGAAGGACTCAGTTTTGGTTAAAAGGAAGTTAGTATGGATTATTTAGTAAAGGGCGGATGCAAGCATTTGTCATTCAGGATGTAAAATTTTCGGACGGTAAAGTTTAAAGAATTACGGTACAGTATGATTAATTGCAATTATTTGCTTGAAATTTTTTTTTTTTTATTCTCGTTAAATGCATATGCTTTGCTTCTTGGTGGGGAGGGGGGGAGACTTCTATACTACCTGGTTACGTAGATAGAATGATATTGTTAACAGTTAAAGAACAATCTTCCTAGAAAGGTCTATTTGCCGAAATCTCTCAATTGCTTACCGAATACTGATAAAAGTTGTATTTCGTTTTCTGCCAGAAATTGTAATTTCTAACCTTTTATTAATTGCCTTCTCCTTCGAGTTGCCGAAACTGTGATTCTATAATGATCAACTTTAATTTGGTTTTGCGTTTAACTCAGTCGTAAGCGCCCCATGGTATATTTCTAAGAACACCATTCATTAAGACATGGACATCCCGACAGTAAAATGATACATTCGCAACTAATACACCATATTTCATTCACACAACTCCACTTATCTCTTCTCTATCTTCTTCACAGTAACACGGATAACCTACGTTTGAAAATATCTAAACGGTGCGATAAGTAAAGTAGTGTGATGTAAGGGCGCATTTTTAACATAACTTTAATTATACACATGCAGATATGCTGATACTGACATTGCTTCTTGTCATAACATTTTATATACAACTATTCACTATTATATAATATTATTAATTATATATGAATAAACGAAATAAGATTTGTGCACTGCATTCCAACTGTATCAGAGTGATGTCGGCTGCCAAAAACTGCAGTATAAATAGATCCGCCCCAAACACCTAGTTCTGCTTACAGAGAGCCGTGGTGGATATTTATTTCTCTTCCTCCTCACTCCCTTGCACAAACGCTTTCAATGCTAATGTCTGACCTCAAAACGTGTCCATTACAATCCTAACAAAAAATAAAAAAAGTAAAAGGGAAAAATAGTTTACACGTGTGTGACTAATTTAATTATTGTGCGATCACGCATGTTATCTGGTATGCCGATAGAAAATTTGAATTTATAATTGGCGTTTGTTTTCGGTTATAATTGATATTTATGCTAAACTCTTCTTATTTTTTACAAATAGCTTGAAATTCGTGAAGACACGTACCGTAAACTGGGACAACTGCGTCAATTATTTTTCAGTGTTAATATTTTAACTGATTATGTATGAACATTTTTTTAAACCGCTACTTTTTATAAATTCTGATAAAAATATCCGTTAAAATGTCACAGCTGATGCAAACGCACTCATTAATGTTTAAATACATAAATACTTCATTGGCAAATTTTGGTACCTTAGAGATGGGACAGCTTTGCTAACTTAGTTTAAGCGATTGTAAATCACAATATATTAACCAAGGAAAACATTTTTATTTGTTCCCTTTTACTCACGCTTTAAAAAAAAAAAAAGTCTATTTTTAGTGAACCCGAGGGTGATAAATGAAAGTTATGTGATGCTCGTATCGCACCAGATTTTTTAAGTATCTATCCCATCAATATTTTTCTTTTTTTATAGACCTTACGTATTATCCAGAGATTGTAAAATATTGTAAAATCTTGTAACGATCATGTAACTTACTGTTGAATTAAAGCGATTTAGTTGTTTCTTCTGTAGCATTATTGTGTTCTTTTTTTTTTTTTTTTCTTTCGAAATTTCGTTTATTCGATATTTATATTTCCTCGTATATATTTAAATTTCAAATGATTTCAAAATCGGAATTTCGAATTGGAAACTATTTCTTTCCTTGTTAGCTAAATAAAGTTTTCATAAGAACTAAATAAAGAAATAAAATTAGACACCATGATGCATTATGTTTTACATCGTCATATTTTCAAAGAGAAACTTTTTTATCAGTTCTTTAGTGAGTGAATCCGTATGTAATACTAAAAAAATCTGGTGCGTGCGCGCAACACACAACTTTCACTTACCAACTTACTTAGATTAGAAATTGACGTGTTTTGCTAATTATCATTTCCCAAAGTCACACATTTTTCTACATTCATATCTTATTTTTGTTAATCGTTAAAGCCGTTTTTGAGTAAATAAAAAAACCCGTGAAAATGATACAAAATTTATTAAGTAAAGTCCCCCTCCCGTAGATCAATTTTGATGAAATTATTACAGTCATATCTCGGGCATATAAATACATCAAATACCAAGTTTGATCAAAATCGTTAAAACCGTTTTTGAGTAAATAAAAAAAACATGTGAAAATGGTACAAAATTTATTAAGTAAAGTCCCCCCTCCCGTAGATCAATTTTGATGAAATTTTTACAGTCACATCTCGGGCATATAAATACATCAAATACCAAGTTTGATCAAAATCGTTAAAACCGTTTTTGAGTAAATAAAAAAAACACATGAAAATGATACAAAATTTATTAAGTAAAGTCCCCCCTCCGGTTAATCAATTTTGATGAAATTTTTACAGTCATATTTCGGGCATATAAATCGATCAAATACTAAGTTTAATCAAAATCGTTAGAGCCGTTTTTGAGAAAATCGAAAAAAACGTAAAAAGTTATTAAATAAAGTACCCCCTCCCTTTGAGCAATTTTGATGAAATTTTTGCTGTCACATCGCGGGCATATACCTACACTAAATACCCAATTTCAGGTTCCCACGGTTTATAGTTTTTGAGCTAGTCTGTTCACATACACACACACACACACACAGACACACACACAGACCATTTCGCGGGACTTGGTTATTTCGACTCAGGGGGTCCCAAAACGTGTATTTCCGTTGAAAACCGGAAGTCGAAAATTTTCACGATCGCAATACTTCCACTTACTATATATTTCATATATAGGTAAGTGAAAGTAAAAAAATATTTTTCATTTATTTATGTCATATGTTTTATTAAATTTGCTATCTGCAAATTTATTAGCAAAAATAAATTTAAAGGTTTTTTTTAACATATGGTACATCATAATCCTTAATTATATTTTAGTTAAAAACTTTGGTTTCATTGTAGATTTCCTAATGAGGTATAAGATGGTTATTGCTGTAACAATCATCTGCAATCATCTTCGGTTTCTTGAAAGGCATTAGAGACTAAAATTCCAAAACTAAGTTTCAATTTTACGAATTTTAATTATGATTTTTCCCCTTAAAAAGAAAAATAAATAAGAATAAATCGAAAAATTACTGAAGACTTTCAAGTTTTTCAATAATTAGAATCCTCCGTACCTTATGGAAAATAACAAAAAAAAAAAAAGAAGTAAATAAATTGGGTTAAAGTTATTTCTGTGTATTTTCTAAATTGCGATTACACAATTATCAAAACACTTCGGTAAGTTGGTAAGTGAAAGTCGTGTGTTACTCTCATCGCACCAGGTTTTTTTATTCTATACAATAAATAAACAAACATAAGGGAGGAATAAATAAAATCTGTTTGGTAAATCTGAGATAAAAATGTTTTCCTCTTTTGCGGCATGATCTTGACAAACTTTCTCCGTTAAGGTTTGATTAAAAGTAAATTGAATCCGACTAAACAACCAATGAAGGTAAGGAGGGGGGGGGGTGGGGAAGTTATTATTAAATTTCAAAGTGGCGTTGAAGTAAAATGCTTTGAGGGAGGGGGGGCAGAACAATTAGGATGATGAACAGATTAAAAAGTTGAGTGCTGAGGATAAGTGCTTGAGGACCGCAATAAACCCAATCTTCGCTGCCTCTTATATCGCTTGCTAGGTTTTTTTTTTTTTTTTTTTTTAATTTCTCATCTGTTTGATAGGAGAGGGCACTTAAGGCAAAGGTTCGGGAGCTTGCTATTTCATTTATTTAATCTGTCAACATCAATCTTTGTAAAGTTCAAGTTATAAGATATAAAAAACTCAAATACAGGAATTTATATATATATATATATATATATATATATATATATATATATATATATAGTGCAATGTATCGTTTTTAGGGTTTAAGTAATGGAAATAATGTGGATTTGAAAATAATATATATTTAAAAAAACAAAAGAAAAAAAAAACAAAATCAAACTGTGGAGCACTTCTTTGATTACACAACCATTGTTTTTCATTTCAGCCGTTCTGTAATAAGGTTCAAACTATAACAGAACAGTTCAAACTGGAGACATGAAAGTACAGAAGTGGGAGTTTCGAAATTCCAACTTTTTGGGCCGGTTTAGAAAAACAAATTATTCTGCTATTCTATAAGAACCGTTTTTTCAAACGGTTTGGTGTTTTTCTTTCCCCCTCTAGCATCTGTTCGGATCTCATGTCTCAAATATGTTCTATTTTGTAGGCTTATCACTTCTTCAACTTTCGCTCAGTGGGAAAAATTCTCTAACTCATGATTAAATTACTACAAACGAATAATTCCTTTTTCATTTTTGATGATGGGCTTCCCTTATTAGTCAGGATAAAACGTAATACATAGGACCGCTCTAGGTATTAGAAATAAATGTTTATCTGAATCATTCCTTCTTTGTTTAAGACTGGTTTGATGTTTAGGAACATTTTTTGAATCGCGTTTTTCTCACACAACTCCAAAACTATCAATTTTATGTCAATTTGGTAGATGCAATGTTCCTAAAAAAAAAAAAAAAAAATATGAACCCACCGATCATTCTTCACCGTTCTTTCAAAAGGGTAATAATTTCTGATTTAGTATTTTCTAGCAAACCAATCAAATTTAAGGATTTATTATTTTTTTTTTTTTTTTTACAATTTATTGACAATTCTTACTTTATTTTAAAATGGTTCTAATCTGTGGATCTCTGTGTAGTTGGGTGGCTCTTACTCTTGCCACCCTAAATGGAGGTGCGTCGATGTTTTCGGTTGACGTAAATTTTAAATAAATACTCTTCTTTGCAAACAATAAATTGTTTTAAAAGAGAAAATGGATATCTTTAGATGTATGAGGGGGACATGGATTACAGTAAAACCATATTGGCGGGGGGGGGGGCTAAGGCTGAATCTATAATGTTGGTGAAAAAGAACCTTTGAGCTAAAGGTTCCCTCTTTCACACATTTTGAAAATATTGCGCCGTAATTATTAATAAATGCTACGATTACATAGATGTTTTTCTCAGTGTTACAAGCTTGAATTCTCAACATTGTAGTAAAAAAAAATTTCTAACTAAGGTTAGAACAACGTTTATCGAGTCAGCTAGTTTTTATATATTTTACACGATAATCATAAGTTACTGGTACTTATCTAAAAAACTGATAACCTGATTTCCAAACTGATTTCATCTAATATCCCTTTTATTATTACTAATCGTGAAATCGTAGTACTTTGATTAAACCATAGGTGGTAAAATTAATTTATTGTGATCGAGTGTCTATGTCAATGCCATCAAGATCTTTCTTAATCGTGGATGTAAACTAGACACTTGCCATTTTCTATTTATTAGGAATATTGCCATTTATTAATATCTAGTATTTGTATATTATTGTCCAATTCATAAATATAAACTAAACAATCAATAAATATCCTTATTATAACATATAATTTTCCATTATCTAATTTGTATATTTTTTTCTTTTTCAGGCTTCTGATTCAGGTTCTGTCCTATTCTCGGAGACTCCACCTCCTGTGAGAAAACGTGAGTATTGTTTTATAAATAATATATCTTTACTATTAATATAAGTACATTATATTTTAAAAGTTTTTAAGACGATTAAAATTAATATAAGTTAAATTATTGTGTCTTACTTTAAGTTTGGTTTTAACATTGTATTTTGTTTACTACTACTCTTAGTTATGTTTTATTTTGATACTTCCCCTTCGTTATTGTGTTTATGTATATCAAATTATCAAAATTCTCTAGATTAACTGAAATATATACTCAATTAGGATTGAGTATATATATACTAGGGTATGCAGTGGTTAAAAATGAAATTAAAATTTTAGAAATGACCGGTATCGCTAACTATTTCATGCTATTTAACCGGTTAACTCGCCTGTTTAAGATCTCCCACCGTGGTGCATTAACCACTTAAGGCCTCACCTAAGCTCCCCAGAGTAAGTTGAAACTGTGGTCCGAATCCCGTCTAGGCGAGTGTATTCGTCAATGACCAATGGAACAAATCATCATCCTCTCACTCTGGCTAAAGCAGGAAAAACGAATGTACTTTTTCTACCCTAGTTCAAGTAGCTAGTGGAGTTGAACCCCTAATAAAAAAAAAAGTTTTTGTAGCGATTATTCTGGTAATGTTCTATTTTTCTTCAAAATGTTTGCCTACGCAATCTATACTTTAAGATTTCCATGGTGTATTTCGGCCAACAGCAGATTTTTCTCAGGCGGTCACCCATCCAAATATAGGGTCACCACACCCGATGTTGCTTAACATTGGTGATCGGACGAGAAACGTTCTGTTCAACATGGTAGTGACTTGGCAGAAGTTTTGTCGACATTGCTGATATTAATGTAGAGGGGAATCCGTTTGAACACTTAGAGAAATTTAGATATTCAGGGGCAATGATATCTAGAGATCGATAAGGAAATCAATGATGTATTTCAGCAGCATTTCTCTAAGCTTATAGTCCGATTAAGTCTTCCCTCCAAATGTTTCATCTAATACTAACAGCTTCCTACTTTTATACACATTTTAAACGAAAATATTTTATAATTTGTATGTTGAAAATGATTTCTATATCTTAATGGTGTAATTCCTCTCCTTTTATTAATCACATTAATATGTAATCGCCTGTTTTTGTTGTTGCAGAGGATGGAGGAGGAGAGGGGGAGAACGGAGGAAGCGGGGCGGGGGCGCCAGCGGTGGCGGTCAACGGGCACAGCCCCCCGCGGCAGGAGGAGAAGGCCCTGCCCCCCTCGCCCCAGCCCCAGCAGCCGCCCCCCATCGCTGTACAGCCGCCGCCTCCGCAGCTCGTGGTATGTTGTTCGCTGCTTATCTTAACATGCTCATTATGTTCTCTTTGTTCTGCTATGTTTATGTACTGAGGACCTTGTATTGTCTGTTCGCAGGTTGGGAACGGAGTGGGCCCGAAGACGGAGAGGCTGAGCCCAGCGGCGGCGGTGGTGAGCTCGTACCCCACTCAGCCCCCGCCGGTGGTGTACCCCCCCGGCCCCGGCGGCTACCACCCCCCGCCTCAGCACGTACAGCACAGCTCCCACCAGCCGCCGCCGCCCGTCTACCACCCCCCGCTGTACGCGCCATACAATTCCACCCCTTACCTGCCCCCTGCTGCTCAGGTTTGTAATCTTCAATTTTACCTTTACCTATTACAATAAATCATATCTTGTTTTTTAGGTAATAATTAGTTAAATTTATCCCCTCACCAAAAATGCGCAAACTAGGTATGCGACATCGACACAAAAATATCGATGTTCATAATACAACGACAAAAAACATTGATGTTTTATTTTTATTCCCTGAATTTTGTAATAAAAGCTTCAGGCAAATAATGTGCATGTCAAATTTGCCGGAGATATCAGAAAAATATTTTCAAATAGTAGGGGAGAGCGGGGTTGGTTGGCAACAGTTTTCACTTTTTTTATTGTTGAGTCGTTCCTGTTAATATAATCCTAATAGGATTTATACGACTGTAAACTTTAGGTATTAGAGTACTTCAAATATTTTTTTCACAACATAATATTTAATTCTAAGATCATAGAAAATTGAAGAATTCTTCAATCCAATTATGCCAATTAACCCCGTATGTGGGGGCAGGTTGGCCTAGAAGGTGGAGTTGTTTAGCCATCTCATTCAAGTACTGCCTGACGCATATTATTGTTATTACAAGCTGCACTATAATGGTATAATAATTTTGAATCGGTTTTTAACAGCTTTTAAGGGAAAATATAATGATAATAGAAGAAGATAAAAGTTTAGACTGTCGTCACTTTCTGCATAGGAAATATTGCTCTCATCCTCCTCGCTGGAACTAAAGACATTTGGTAGTTTCGCCTTTGTTTATGTTTACCTTGCTTTTGCGAATTGCTACCGCGACAACAAACCCCAGTTGAAGAGAGCCAACTAACCCCACAGGAAAAATCATATGAAATATGGCTGCCAGAACAGGGGAGAACAATCAAACAAGGAACTGATTAGTGGAAAGGTTAGGTTTTTCAAAGGAGTTTGGAGCTGTGTGAACAGGATCGGAGTCAAATGTTTTGCCATGCCTTTAAACTAAATTTACTGAAAATATAAAAATTTACTTACATGTTGTAAAATCAATCAATGAAGCACGCCCTTCTCTACACTGTTAGCATCAGATTGAAAACTCAGGACCAGACTCCCGAGGTCGAGCGGATGGTATGGTACAATGGTGGGGCCTTCACAACAGGTGTGGCGGAAACTATAAGCCAATGGCCAACCTACCCCCTATGCCAACCAACCCCGCTCTCCCCTACTTTTTAGAGGCATATTAATAATTATTTTCACCTTAATTTACAAATTGATAAAAAAAACGTGTAATTTACCCGTCACTTTTTACTATATAAATAAAAACCCATAAAGGTTCAGGTATGTCGAGGTTATTGGTTATCACCCGTCCTCGTGCTCTCTTTCGTATTTGGCCCTTTCAAGCTTACATTTACTGAGTGTTATATTTTTTTATTAGAGCAATTTTTCAATCAATAAAAAATTAAACAAAAAAAAAGGTCAAATAAAAACATGGATGTGGCTCCATAACATCGATGTTTTAGAAATATTGGCATTTATGTCGCATCCCCCTGGCGCAAACCCGAAACCCTCCAGCTCACACAAAACTAAGAATTCACGAATCCTTAAAATAAATTCTTATGTTTATAATTCATTAGTTATGATTAATGAATAATAAAATTAAAAAAAAAAAATAGTAAGGAACTGAACTACTATATTCAAAGGCTTCGAATCTGGTTCTGTTTCAGTACCGTAGGATTTAATTTGATCATGTTCAAATCACCTCCTGCATGAATTCATGACCATGCATATTGGGAAATGGTTGGGCTCCCACAAAACAGGCCCTCTTAAGCAAAACAGAAAGCGCGCTATTCTGAATTCCACGAAAAATTGTGAATGCTCCTATGTTTGTCTCATACATAGCGAAACGAGTAATTTTCTGAGAGGGGCGCACTTTTTTTTTTTGTCATTTCATTATTATTGAAGGACATAATGTAAAATACGTATTAGTACATAGTGATGCTGTAAATTACTATTAAATAATTTCAATTTGCGGATATAAACAAGTGACTAAATATAGCCCATTTTATATGGAGATAGAAATAGTTTATTAATGTCCTCACTACACAGGGAGGGGGGCGCGCTCACTGCGCCCCTCCCCAGGATCCGCCTATGGTACGTAACGACATAAGAATACCAACAGTAAAATCTTGTATGCATCTTAAGTACCTTACGTATGGGTGTTGGGATGGCAGAACAAAGAAAGAAAAAAATCCTTACGTTTCTCTCTTTAGCACTGCACCACCCTTACACTCACGAGGCTAGAGGTAATGTTTTATCGCCCTTTTAGTGGTCTGGCTTTTATGTCCTTTTCAATGAAAATTTCCGGGATGATGTTTACATTTTTTTTTTTTTATAATACTTTGTAAGACATTATAAAATCGGATGAACGTGTGAGTAAATATTTTGTATTAACCATGTAGAAAGATAAAATATGAAATTAAAATGGTTTTTACCACGCCTCCGCAATCCTTCGTTAGTTCTCAAGTGTCTCTCCAACTTGATATCAGGATGGTACTCAAGACGAAATTTAAAAAATAGCCGAGTATTTGTATTTGTAATCTGTGAAGGATAGACTCCTTCTCTCATTTGGATCGCTACTTGCCATTTGTACAGGAATATTTGGAATAAATTTAAAGCTATCGTAAAAGACTACATAATTGTACATCCTCAGTACCTCTCGGTGGTCTATCATTGATCGTGGTTTCTGAACAGTTATTAGGAATGATGTGGTGAATTAAAAGTAAAAGGACTGTGGAAGAGGAGGAGGGTTGATTGTGGGAGGGGGGCGAACTGATTAAGTTGGAACGGCGCTAGCGGAATGTGATTAATATTAATGGGAAGTTCGTCCGACCGGAAAACAGGACCGCCTTACATAATTAGACCGATATTGCACTTCCTTCCTCCTCCGTTTTCAATATCCCCCCCCCCCCCCATCACTTCTCTGATCCCGCAATGCCATCACAATCGTTGCCTTAACCTTGTTTCAAACTAACCTACCTACGATTCGCGAAATAACAATTTTATAATTAAGTCAGGGTGGTGGCAATCATTGAAGAAAACAAATTTATTGGAAATAATTTAGGTATTAAGATTTTTACGAATTTTCAATTATAGTAGTATTTATATATATAATTTTTTTTTTTCGTTCCTCCCGGTCCTTACCTGTTAGGCTATATATGTATATATATAGCTCGTATAACCTAGTATGTTGTAGGCTATATTATATATTATATAAAATATGGTTTATAATTTCTTCAGCATCTAGATGGATTACAGATTCCTTACTACTATTCACTATTACTGATGGAAATTTGAAAACCAAAAATGGGGGGGGGGGGGGGGAAGATGCGAGAAGGTGTGAAGGCTTTTCTGCAAAATTTTGAAATTGGAGTTTGTCAATATGCTGACTGAAAGGCTCATTTCTTACAAAAATTCTTGAGTAATTTTTTTAATCTAAATTGGTACTCGCCAATTTTCATGCCAGATAAAAGTGCTATCAGCGATGTTCATTACCGTATTTCACTTTATGCTTATTTGGTTACATTGGGCGACCTAAATTTTACCTATTCAGATGTAATTAGGATAAGAATCTTATACTATTACCTGACTTGGGACATCCATTTTACGTGCCATCCGAAGGACTGCATAGCCAAGAATTTTATGCTCACTCCCTTAAAAAAAAACTAGGGCAACGAACGCGTGATTGTTATGCAAATCACTACACCCACTACCTTGTTCAGTTTTATCAGAATTGAAACATCTTATGTTTCTGTCCAAAATCTAAAATAAGGAGCTTATTTTTTAAGCCCGGGATATTATCGAACTCCTCGCGTCTTTTTCACTTTAAAAAGGCCTTGATTAGCTTTGTTTAATCCCAGATTTTGACTTCGCTCGTTTAAAAGGGATAATTAAACTCCCAAGGGGTCCTTGACAGTTGAAATTAAGGCCACACTAAACGGCACCAAATAGGCCAGGAGCAGAAGCTGTAGAACTCCAACTTGTGTAGAATTAATAACTACAGAAAATGATTTCAATTAAGAAAAGTTACAAATAAACTACAACTGATTTAGAAATGACCTTAGAATCCATTTATTCTTCTTTAACTGCCAAATTGTTGGAATTATGGTCAGGAGTGGATCAGTTTTAGAAATATTTTATACAGCTTATGTGCATGATAGATAATGATATAACTGTCACCTAAAACAATCTTGGCTGAATCTTTAAAAACTTAATTCAGTCTAAATCTAAATTTTTTTTTTAACTATTTAATTAGAAGATAAAAGATACGACCACGGCCGGGAATCGAACCCAGGTCCTCTTCATCTACGTCGCAGCGCTCTTACCACTTGGGAGAGAGGTATTTCATTTCGCATTTCATTGGTAAGATCGCTGCGACGTAGATGCAGAGGACCTGGGTTCGATTCCCGACCGTGGTCCAATCTTTTTATCTTCTAATTAAATTGTTTAAAAAATTATAAATTAATTATCTAACGATAACTAATGACTACTTAACTAAAATTTTATTCAAACTTTGCTGCTCCGGGTATACCCATGCCTAATTTTGCTGCAGATTCTGGTTAAGGATCAAAAAAATACTTAGATACTAACAAATTTAAATAAATTAACTTATTTGCTTTTATGCACAAGCTATTTTTTTTTTTTTTTTTTTTTTTTTATGTTTGTTTCAAAATATCTTTCTAATGTTTTATAAAATGTTAAAAATTCAATTAATTGATGAGGAATGATTTTTTTTTTTTTTTCTTCAGAGAATAAATCGTTCTCCAGTTGGGTTGAAAATTGTTACGACAACTTGCGCTGTAATGACTACAACTACTACAACAAGCCATCGAGAGACCGTAAATAGTTCGATGGTTGGACGAACTCACAGCCCGAGGGGTCATAGCCCAACCAGAGAGAGGGATAGTTACAGGTAATTATTAGCCTTAGTTATTACCATCTTTTTTTGGTTCTTCTAAAATATTTAGACATCTAGAATATTTTAGATGTTATGGTATCTTCTTTTATCATTTGTTGTAGGTATCTTGGCTAATTTGTACTATATTGAAATATATTTAAATAAAATATTTTCCTGTCTTATTAATGCTTTTTAGTAACAATGAATGTTTCTTTATTTTTATTATTGAACAGTCTTAAAAGATTAGTAAATGAATTAACTCTAAATTGTGTTCTGCAGCAGCAATGTAAGCAGTCTCAGCCGAGGAAGTGTTGGGACTCCAGTCAGCCTGTCACCTTATCATCCTCCTCCACAACAATCTTCCTTGTCTTATACAAAGCCATCAGTCTGGGTCAGGTAAGACTAAGCTTAAGTTATTTCATTTTATTCTCAGTTTTAATTATTGTAATTTTATTTTATTTTTTTACATTATTTTATTATATATATATATATATATATATATATATATATATATATATATATATATATATATATATAATTATATAATATAAGTTATATAAGTTCCGAATGACTTGTCCCGCAACAATCTAATAAAGAATTTATTTATAATATTACCAAAATTGGGGTTAACTGGACTGAAAAACTATTGGGAATATAACAAATTGCAAGGACCTAGCACTAGTATTTCCTCTTCATTCTGTTTATATTTTCATTTTAATAGTTCTAAATCATTATTTTGGCCAAATATTTCCAACTTTTGAAGCATTAAATTTTTTTATGTTTAAAATTGTAAAAAATAGTTGTTTTTAAAAAAAATAAACTTAGTTTTATTATTGGAACATGAAAACTATAGGTTTAGCCTTGCAAAAATATTCCATTTCTGATCAAACTAAAAATAACCTAAATATGATCCTCTATTTATTCTTTTTGTACGATAACATTACATTTTTTTCTTTGTTTCAGCTCGAGCAGTGGTTCCCAAGTACCATCGGCAGCACGAATCAGCCATCCGCAATTCCCGGCGCCAATGTTTCCTCCAGCTCCACCTCCGGTTTCAACTGCCCCTCCTGCACCCAATCCATTTTCAGCTGAGTCATTGTTTCAATCTAGTAAGTTGGATTCAGATTTAAAAATGGTGTATGTATTTGTATTTATGATTTTCATCGCTTAACTCGAATTTTGGATGCTTCATTGGAACAAATCATTACATAGCTGATGACAATAAACTTTGTCATGATATTCTTGTCCCTCTAAAGGTATAGAAATACTCATAGAGGAATAAAAAAACTATAGCCGTTTTATATTATTTGCTCTAATTTCCTGTCAATGAATAACCAATATCTTTGCTGTCATAGTTTTGTACCAGTTCCAATATGGGGTTTTAATGATTCCTTATACATTTTTTTCGCAATAAATTCCTATCTTATGATTTGATTTTTACATAGGTTATGTATGTTCCTCAGATCAAGGTGACCTCCTTCGACGTGAGCTGGACTCAAGGTTCTTGGCAACGCAGGACCGGGGACCATACATCAGAACGGAGATGCACCACCATCAACATCAGCACACTCACGTCCACCAGCACACTACACCTATCATACCACCTCCAGCACCGACACTCTTCACACCACCCATAGTGAGTAGTGAATATCAAATTTTCTACATTTATTACCATAATAATCAAATTCATGAACATAATTTTAAACTGAAAGAGAATTCTTATTCAAAGTTTTCCTCATTTGAAGAAAATTACATTAAAAAATCCTCAAATATTATTTTAAGGTCTGGCCACACATGTCCGCACCGGATCCGCACCGTAGCAATAATATAGGTTATGTTCAGAATATTTTTAACTTAACTTACATATTACCTTTAGTTATGCCTAAAGTGGCCTGTGTCTGACATCTGTGGCCTGAACTTTAGGCATAACTAAAGGAAATATGTAAGTTAAATTAAAAATATTCTGAACATAACCTATATTATTGCTACGGTGCGGATCCGGTGCGGACATGTGTGGCCAGACCCTTATATTGACTTAAATGTTTTAAAGGAAAATGAAACTAGTATTCAAAGTCGGCTTATTACACCAATATTTCAAATATTGTGATTAATAATAATGACTACAAATGTTTCTTTATAATTTACTAACGCAACCAACATATTTGATAATCTACAATTAAATACTCGTAATAGGAAATGATTTAGTGATGAAGATATTGTGATTTAATGAGGCTGTGAAATGAAAAATTTTGTTTGAAATAATTAATGATTAATGATATGTTAACTATTATACCTGGTACAATTTTGATAGTTAAAAAAAATCTTAGTAAAAATTTACCGTTTTAATCAATGGTGAACTTCATTAAATATACAATATTAACTTTTTTAATCCAAATCACGAACTGGAATTACAGAACTGTATCTTCTTGAATTGAATACTCGTCTGTAGCACATTTCTCTTTAATCTCGGAATCAAGAATAAGAATATTGCCTCGACAACATTTACTGCCAATCCAAGGAGGGAAAATCATCTTCACACCAAAACTTTCATCGAAAGGTTCACTATATTGTGAAGCAAAGTTATCTAGACCTGAAATCATAAATTTTGGAGGAGAAGAAATGGTATAGTGTCTCCAGAACCTCTTTCAAATATCTGTTTGGAAAAGAAAATACCAAGGGATTGGGAAGATAAAATTGTGATTCCCATTTTAAAGAAAGGAAGCCACACTAAGTGTCAGAATTATAGACCAATATGCCTAAACTCTGTTGTATATAAATTATATACAAGAATACTGGGGCTCAGGAGATGGGTGGAACATGATCTTGAAGAGGAGCAGGCCGGCTTTAGACCAGGGAGGCAAACGCAGGTTCATATATTCTCACTACGGATGATAGTCGAAAAAGCATGGAATAGAAAACTATTCTTGGCCTTCCTTGACTTAAAAGCTGCATTCGATTCTATTCCTAGGTAAGAGATTTGGAATGCTTTACAGGAAAAATAGGTGCCATCCAATCTCATCAGTGCAATTAAATCGGTGTACCAGGATCCAAAGGGAATCATACAACTCAACGGATGTGAATCAGAGCCATTTAGGTTCTTTAAAGGAGTCAAACAGGGCGATAGCCTAAGTCCACTACTTTTCATAATCTGCATGGATGAAGTATGGAAAATTTGCAAGCGAAGGATCTCTAGAGCAACAGTGGGGTACTGGAATTTAATACCAGTGCAGGCACAAGCTTTCCTATATGCCAATAATGTGGTCCTGATTGGAGCACTCAAAAAAGGCTTCAGATGGCTGTCGATGAATGGTCGGAAGAGCTTCAAACAAAAGGGATGGAAATAAATCCTCTTAAAAGCAAAGTGATGCTTATCGGCCGAGACCTGGATGAGTCGATTCACATTAATTGTAATAACCAGCCACTAGAGAAGGTAGATAGCTACCAGTACCTGGGTACGATTTTCAGCAGAGAAGGAAGGATCAACCAAGAGGTGCTAAATTGAGTAAGGAAGGCTAATGGTGTGTTTTACTCCATCTGCACTATAGAAATAGGTAAACAGGAGATAAAAAAGGAAACAAAAATAGTTCTTTTTAAAACAGTATTCCTGCCTGTCCTTCTATATGGTGCAGAGAGTTGGACTGTCCTCGAGAAGCACACAAGCAAGCCTAAATGCCATAGAAATGAGATTTCTTAGGAAAGTAGTCTGCAAAACCAGAAGAGATTGTTGGAGAAATGAAAGAATAAGAGAGGAGCTGAATGTAAGGCCAGTCAAGCAGACTTTAGAAGAGCGCCAACTGAAATGGTTCGGCCATGTGTACCATATGGACGAAACCCACAAAGCTATATAGCTTCTAGAAACAAGGTTAATGTTCGATGAGTACATTGAGAGAGGGCGAGCCAGAGGCAGCACCATGATTGAGATGAGAAGAAGAGCCAACGAAAGGGACCAATGGGCTAGATGGCCTGAAGCTGTTCCCTCACGCAAATGGCACAAGGGAGGTAGCAAAAGAAGAAGAAGTTATCTAGAAATATAAATCTACATAACTTAGTGATTGCGAGTTGACCGTAAATGGAAATTTATAACCTGTTAATCCATCAAAATAATTGTATTAAACAAAAAGTAAAAGGAAAATCTCTACATCTTTGTCACAATAGCATAAAATTATAGTTATTATTTATGCTATATTTTCTATTATTATAATTTAAATAATCATTTTATTGATAGAGAATTATTTTTCATTTAGTGAAAAATTCTGCTTTTTTTTTTCTTTTGTGTATGAGCTATTAATATTTTTTCTATGAATGAATATTCACATACTTAGGTTTGTTTTTATCCTAAGGTAAAAGTGGAATCTCTTCTAAATATATTTGTAACTTGTATTCATGAAATTAATTTTTATTTGATTTTCTAACCTTGTTTTCTTTTTTTTTTTTTTCAGTTCAAGGAAATGCCCAAAACTGCCGGAATCGATTCTTCATTTTATCGCCAAGGTCTTGGGTTTTCTGGATACCCAGGTTATTCTCCCGGATTATTGCACCCAACCTTTGGCCCCTCAACACCATTTGCTCCTCCGACCCATCTTCCAACTTTTACACCAAAGGTTTGTTTGTCATGAGCATTTTTATTACATAATAAATGATATAAAAACCAATTTTATTTATACATACATGCAAAGGGTACTACACAAGTTTTGCATTACAGCTTTATTTATTTAATTTTCTCAAAGTGATTTCCACCACATTTAATACACTTCTCCATACGTCGAAACCAGTCATTAAACCAGCTCTGCCAAGTTTCATCTTGTATTGAGGCACATTCGTTGTCCCAAGCCCTTAGAAGGTCCTCGTCACTTGAAAAACGTTTTCCCTTCAGGTTCATTTTCACATGTGGGAACAGCGCAAAGTCATAGGGAGCAAGGCCTGGACTTTATGGAGGGTGCTCAAGAAGTTTCAGCCCAGTAGTGGCCAAATACCCGGTGCAGGCTCTGGCACGGTGAGTTGGTGCATTGTCATGGTGGAGGTACCAGGTGTACATTCTTGACTTTTGTCTCAGGTTTTTCATAGACTCTATGACTTTAGACAGGCACCACTGAGCAGTGACTCTCTTTAGTGTCTCCAAAACAATGCTCAACAACATGCTCTACTATTCCGCTTGATCTGAAAAATACAGCGATCTTTTTTTTTACAGATCGAGATTTTCTGAGTTACAGGTGTATCCTCATCGTCAAATACCCAAACTTTGTTTTGAGCCTTGGTCGGCTATCATAATAGTATAGCCAATTTTCGTCAACAGTCACGATGCTGTTCACATTTATAGAATGTCCCTTATCAAATAGTTTCAGCATCTTTCGGCACCAAGTCACACGATGAGTCATTTGCTCTTACGTTAGACTATGGGGCACCCAAAGACAACAAAGTTTTTTTACCTTTAAATGGACTCTCATGGTCTAATTGAATGAATTGCTGGTGCATGAAGGCATAATGTCTCCTCTATCTGTTGATATGTCACTCCTCATCAAGCATTTTCCTCACAGCAGAAATGTTTTTCTCTGTTACAGACCTTCTCTTTCAGCGTCCTCCAGGGTGAAATTACCCTTTTCGAATTCTCTGTACCATCTAAATATAGTTGTACGATGTGAACAATCATTATTCAAAGCAATCTTCATTTCTTCTAAGCATTGATAATTACAAAATTATATCGCAAAACTGCCCTTACTTCACTATGTGACCACGTTGCCATAAATGCACTTTAATCTGTCGCTGCTAATGAACAACTGAGCCCAGAGATGTGATACTGGCGGCTAGTATGTAGGCATGGATAGGTCTGAACATGCAGTAACTTGCAGCCTCCTGGGTCTTTCTGTTAAGTTACATTGCAAAACTTTTGTAGTACCCTTTTTATTAACAAATTTTGTACTCTTCTTAGATTAGTAAAAAAATGATAATTCGAATGTGTAAGTTAATGAAATAACATCCCTAAAAGATTAAAAAATTTTTTTTTGTTTAAATGATAATTTTAATTGTTGTTGATGTCTAATAATCTGAAATATTAATTTAATACCGACAGAATAGGAATAAATTTCTTGGGACATGTGTGGTCCCATCTGTATCACGATTGAAGTAATTGACAAATACTCACAGTTAGCATAATTTTTAAGCTATGCATTTGGATTATGAAAATTACTTTTATTTTTATTTTTTAAGGAGTTGATTCGGTTAAAATGGTTTATAAAAAACCAATCTATGGACAAAAATTTGTAAAAATAAATACATCTTTGGAACTAAGGGAACAATATTCTTCTAAAAGAGCTCCTATGAATAATTTATAGCAATTAAAATAAATTGAAGATAAATTCAAAATTTTGGAGGTAGCACCTAGATAAAATTTAGCAAAAAATCGACAAAAATGATCAGATGAGGAAACAACACAGGATAAAGGTTGGTGGAAGTTTTGAAGAGGCAGTTCTCTCCCATCTCGATAACGTAAATGTCAAGGGGCAGATTGATATCTCTCCTAGTAGCCCTTTACCTGGGGACAGCTTATGTCCTATCAACTCTCAAAATGTTAATGTTTATTATAATTTCTACATATCTCTGTTCTATATTCAAAAGCATTCGAGGTATCTCGTATTTATTTAATTATCAACTTACATTGTGAATTTTTCCTTTTATCTGTTCCTCCAATATCTGTTTTTTCTTTCTGTCTTTTTTTTAATTATTTATAGCTAATATTTTAATCATATAATAATCATTTTTTATGTTATGTTAAATGAAAGGTGAGTCAATGACATTTAATTTATTTCTTTATAACTTTTTTTTTTTTATTTTACCTATTTTTGAAAATGAAGAACTATTGTGTGAACTGTTTACTAATTTATCATTTCTTTCTTTCACAGCAACTGACTGAGCCTACTAAACCTAAAACTGTGGTATGTTTATTTTGTTTTGTTTTTTGTTTATTTTATTGAAACAATTTTTTTTTTTTTTACATTAATTTTGATTTGCTTAAAAAATTATCCTTTATTTTTCTATATTTTTTATATTTATTTTCGCTTGAACAATGACTAGCCAGAACTTTAGGCGCAATAATCGATTTTGCATTCTTCTATATCAATTACTCGTCCATTCTCATACTTACTTCTAAATTGACTATATTCATGTAACTTATTATTTTAATAGGACAATGAACTTATAATTTTTTCAGCACCATCTTCTCTATTAATTCTACTGCAACAAATTAAATCTGAAACTTAAATAATTTGCTTTGATGAACCATATTTGTAGTAAAATTGAACTATTTTCATTTTATTTCATATAAAATTTTTACATTTTGATTACGTGATGATGTCAGCGCTGTCAGGTTCAAGGACCATGACTGGTCTTATGGCTGCTCAGAGTCAGCAGGCTGCGAGGAAATATATTTCTTTCTCTGAAACAGACGGTCCATTGATCAAACCTCCGGACGACTACTGACATCCTATTAAAGCACATTGCAATACACAATTGGATACACATTGACTCCTGCGCTCAGTCAGTGTGAGTCATTTCCAGTTGGCTGCTGCGACTTACTTACTCAGAAGGCGGGCTTGGAATATATGGCCTTCATGGCAATATATTCGGCGCCATTCCGAGTTCTAACCACGTCCAACATTGCATAATATTTATTACCTAATGCAAGTGTCTTAGTCCACTTGATTATCCTGGCCTTAATAATTAGTTTAATAATGGTTATATATACACTTTAATATTATCAAAACTTTATTACAAGAAACAAGGACTTTTTATAGAAGATTGGTTTCTTTGGTTGCTACAATATTAAAAAGAACCTGAAACTGAATATTAAAAGTACCTAAGACTTATTATATTAGGACTAGTTAAAATGTTATTTAAAACATTGAGGATTACTCTGGTCTTCAGTTTTTCTTACATTACAAACCTCTTGACTGCCCTAACCATCCTTACAAAAATAATTCCCAGATACTTTTCTAATCAGACAACATTAATATGAATTAGGTTAATTTTATTTCGTCAAAGATGGTGATAGATTCTTCGCTTGGTTTGGGGATGTTAATTTAAGTAGTGCTATTTTGTTTAATCTTAAGTTTGTTTATGCTTTATCTCTTTTAATAGCAATTAATTGGAGCATTGGTTTAGTGTAGTGATTAATGAATTAAAATTTCAAATATTTGCTAAACTAGTCAAATAATTAAATATGAACTCTCTTAATTCTTGATTTCAGAAAAGTGGAAAGTGGAACGCAATGCATGTCCGTGTTGCTTGGGAAATTTACCATCACCAACAGAAAGGTGGCTTACCAGCGGAATCGAAAGTTGGTTCCCTTCTAAAAGACCCATTGAGACCTCCAACTCATATGTTTGGACCACCATTTCCGTCTGCCCATCGACCACCGCCTACGTTTGAGCCACCCCCTCCTCCCACTGCTTTTCCACCTATTGGACAGTCAGGATCCATTGGTTTTCAAGGTATCATTAGTTTTGTAAATGATTCTACTTCTGGAGTCTTTCTTATCAAAATCTCTTATAGTTGTGCTTTAGTTTTATTTTATATAATTGTTTAGACTCTGGCTCTGACTTTTATATTTTTATTGAGTTGTTAACTTTTAAATTCCTTAATTTTACTGAAAAACTAACATAAATTGATCATTTACTAGAAATGGAATATTTCATTTTTAGAATGTGGAATTGAGATAATAGGGTGTATCAAAAAAATGACCGTTTCGTCAAATGCATGAATTCCAAGGACTGTAAAGACGTTAATCCTATTTATTGTTTACCAACAAGTCCTGTACTCTTTAGAATGTTAATCCAACTTTATTTATCAACACTGGACTTACTCAATAATACCTCAGTTCACAAGTTTTTGAGAAGCAACATGACGGTGTCTTACGAAATTCTTGTTATTTTGAGACATTATTGGAAAAAATCGTGTTCTGCCGCTGAAGCGGCTCGTGAAATCAACAGAATTGAAGGAGAAGGTCTCCTTGAGGAGCTTACCACGCGGCGTTGGTTCCAAAAATTTCACAGTGGAGATACGACCTTAGAACGGAAAAAGGAGTCAGGGCGACCATCGTTGGATATAGATGATGCTCTTCAGGAAGCTATAGACTCAAATCCAGCCACAAGTACTCGAGACCTTGCCAGGGAGTGCGGAGCGTCGAAAGCTGTGTGTCGCCATCTGCACAGCATGGGGAAGGTGAAAAGGAGCAGCAGACTGGTCCCGCACGAGCTGATGCCCTAGCAATCTGCCAAAAGGGTAGAGATTTACAAAAATCTTTTGAATCACCCTAACGATTTGCGATTTTACAAAAAAATTGTTACTTGTGATGAAAAGTGGGTTTACTGGCGAAATCCTGATACTAGTGGGCAGTGGTTAAGTCAAGGTCAAACGGCCTTTCCGGTTGCTGGAAGAGGACAATTCGAAAAAAAATCAATGCTTTGCGTATTTTGGAACTATGAAGGTGTAATCCATCATGAATTCGTACCTCATGGAACCACAATTAACTCTGACCTCTATTGCATACAGTTAGATAGAGTATATGCAAAACTGTCGCAACTTTATCCAGCTTTGGTCAATCGAAAAGGAGTTCTGTTACAGCAAGATAACGCCCGGCCTCATACTTCCCGTCAGACCAAGGAAAAATTAAAAAAATCTTGATGGGATCGAACTTCTTCCTCACCCACCATATAGCCCAGACCTTGCACCATCAGATTTTTATTTGTTTCGGTCAATGGCCCACTTCTTGAAAGGGAAAAAATTTGATACCTTTGAAGAAGTCGAAACAGCGGTGCAGGAATTCTTCGATAGCCATCCTAAAGAGTGGTACCAGCAGGGGATCATGCAACTGGCGGAAAGATGGCAAGCAACATTAGATAACAATGGGTTATATTTTGAATACTAATTTTATTGTAAAGTATAAAAAAAATATATATTAATTTTTTGTCTAAAACGTTCATTTTTTTATACACCCTATTAGTTTAAGGACCTATCGATGATTGAAGTGTTTGAATTTTTATGCTTTCTTCTGCATGGGTGTCAGATTTCTTTTATCATATATCATATTCTGATTAATTAAGAGATGATTAGAAGCTTAGGTTAAAATTAAAAGTTAAAAGAAAAATTTGGACCCAGGTTATGACAATATTTATGGAATTCATGGTATTTTAATAATGTTGAAAATTATGTTGTTTACTTAAATTTACTTTAATCTGATTTTGATATTGATGAGTATTAATGGTATAGTAATACATTTTTTTTTTTTGTACACCTAGGTGGAAGTATGTTTGGAAGGTATGCCACAGCTGCAGCACCGCCTTCTGCATATCCAGCTTTGCCTACGTTTCCTCATACTGGACCACCTTTACATGATCCATGGACAAGGTAATGTATCTACGCTCGATATAAGTATATTAAAATTCCAATTTATAGATAAAATAATTAGTTGGTGGGCAATTCCATGTCAAATCAACACAAAAATATATCATTTTGAACCTTACCATTTCACATTTTCTTGACATTTGGTATATGAGTACAACTTGTACCTACTAGAACAATTGTGAAATATTACTGAGATATATCAACCCGTTTTTTAATTGAATGAAATCCTCAAAAATAGGTACAGAAACAGAAAAATCATGATTAAACATAGCTGTAGATGTTTTCCAAATTTGACTAGGACTATGAGATTGGTGTCGTTTAACAGCGCATTCCATGCCATTCATATGATATACAAAAATGTATAGGTTGATAATAAAGAAATTTTCTTAAAACTAAATGTAAAATTTTAATTTCAATTTTCTCAAAATGGGCATTTTTTAAAAATTTTACATTTTTTTTAAAAATAGGTAGTATTAAATCTATTCATACAGCAAAATATAAAAGTGGGATCAAAATTTCTTCATCACTAAAAAAAAATTAAAACTAGTAATAAAATCTCATAAATCTAGCATTTTATGATTAAAAATAGCTGCAGATGTTTTCCAAATTTGATTAGGACTATGAGATTGGTGAAGTTTAACAGCGCATTCCATACCATTTTTATATACAAAAATGTATAGGTTGATTGTAAAGAAATTTTCTTAAAACTAAATGTAAAATTTTATTTTCAATTTTCTCAAAATGGGCATTTATTAAATTTTTTATATTTTTTTGAAAAAAAGGTAGTATTATATCTATTCATTCAGCAAAATATAAAAATGGGATCAAAATTTCTTCATCACTAAAAAAATTTAAAAATAGTAATAAAATTTCATAAATCTAGCATTTAATGATTAAAAATAGCTGCAGATGTTTTCCAAAGTTGATTAGGACTATTGAGATTGGTGTCGTAACAGCGCATTCCATGCCATTTTTATATACAAAAATGTATAGGTTGATAGTAAAGAAATTTTCTTAAAACTAAATGTACAATTTTAATTTCAATTTTCTCAAAATGGGATTTTTTTAAATATTTATATATTTTTTTAAAAAAATAAGTCATACTACCTACACCTATTCATGGAATGCGCTGTTAAACGACACCAATCTCATAGTCCTAGTCAAATTTGGAAAACATCTACAGCTATTCTTAATCATGATTTTTTCTGTTTCTGGACCTATTTTTGAGGGCTTCATTCAATTCAAAAACGGGTTGACATATCTCACTAATATTTCACAATTGTTTTAGTAGATACAATTAGTACACATATACCAAATTTCAAGAAAATCTAAAATGGTGAGGCTCAAGCCAATGTTGAATTGACGTGGAATTACCCTAGTAATTATTGTTTTTTTTTTCCTTTATATTTCAAAGAATGATTGATTTTGAAGACTATTGCTTTGTGTTTAAGTGGTCAATATAATTAGGTTATTGCTTATTGTATATGGTAAGATAAATGTAAAGATAAAAATATTTTCCACATGAAACATTTGTTGAGTTACCATCTTTGGATGGGCTTCTTGATCATCATTAATATTATCTGTTATATTTTCAATTCGAACGTAAATCGAAGTAATGAATGGATTGTCAAAAGATCAATGGGTATTGATAGATATTATAAGTGAAATTATATAAAAATAAAAACTTCCTTGTTTTTGTTTTATAAGTTTTATAATGGTTTTATTATAATTAACCTAGAAGAGCTCAGGTTCAAATATTTTAAACATCAAATGTGCAAAGTATTGAATTTGAATTATAACATTTAAATGTATCTTCTAAAGGCTGATTTTTATTTTCTGATCAATAATTTTGTTATCCCAAACTGATCTTAGTATTTATGTAATATCATATCACTCGAGTGATCATTATTTCAATCAAATCAATAAGCATCAAAGGTCGCTTTTAAATGTTTCTGTGTAAATCAAGCATACTTTTAAAACTAAAAATCATTTGTAATAACAAGTATTTAATTTTTCTGCCAAAATAATTATCGATTTCAAACCCTGGTTTAAACTGTATGTACACTCTACTAGCAAAGACCTATTTTTAAATTCTTAATATACCCTGTTAATTATTCAAGTTATTTTGAAATAATTTACTTTGTTACAGATTAAGCTCTAGTCGATTAGCTCCTCCAGGATTCCCAACAGGTTGGGGCATGAAGCCGGAGCCTTCGGCTGAAGAGAAGAGTAGAGAGCGAGCAAGGAGAGAAGAGAAGGCTCGTCGACTCGCCCAGCTTGGAAGTAAAGTTCGGGACCGGTCGCCGTTGAGGGGTGAAGGCAGCAGTAAAGATGAGCCTGCTTACCTTCGCCAAACATTGAGGGGACCACCTCATTTTCCAGCACCTGCGTGGGAACATCATTACAGGTATTAAGAATTAATATTTAATTTTATAAAAAGTTACTTTTCTTATTTGATTGTATTGACTTTTGATATTGAACACTCCTGTGCAGGTATGATCCATTGAGGTTCAACCCACTGGTAGCTGCTGCACTTCGTGAAGAAGAAGCGAAACTTTTTTACCCAGGACTTCGAGGTAAAGCACCTAGTCCACACCAGCCAAAGGAAGAATCTTCTCAGTCCCGATAGCGATAAGGTATGTATTAATTATTTGATATGTTTTGCATTTGTTATTTGTTATTAACTAACTTATGTAAGTCGACGTCTGTTATATAACTATGTGTCTATATTTAATAAACATGAATCTGAGCTTTTTATTAATGGATATAAATAAATATATGTGCTGCTTTACCCCCAGTAATGACTCCATGACTTATGGAACTTGTGATTGAGGGAGAGAGGAAAGCTATTTGATGAATACCTTGTGGTCAGCTCTGTGACCTGACTGCATGATTTTCCTATTGCTGGTTTGAACTCAAAAAATGGTTAGCCAGTAAAACATTTAACATGAAGGCATAAGCAAATCATTTTTCTTTTTCTAATCCATTTTCTTTTCTTCTCAAAATTTATTGTTATACAAATGATATTTATTTATTTAATTTTTTAGAATAATAAAGTGTTTTTCTTAATATTTTTATTTAATTTTATATTTACTAATATAGTAATAAAAGCCATATTCGTGTAACACTTAAATGTTACCATACTATAAAAATGTGAAGTAGAGCCCCAATTACCCTATTACTGAACAGTTGTGTTCTGAAAATTAAAAATAGATTAATAAACAAATGATTAAAAATAATTTTTTATAGTTAGATTAATTTTTAAAGTTGATAATTATTAAAATCAGTAAATCTAAAGTACTAAAATCAATAAAGACTTCAAATTTAATTCATCCATCATAAAATAAAAAATTCTAACCAAATGCAAACAATTGTATGTAAACTTATATCTTACCTAACTAAGATATTATATATTATTCAAAATTAATAGATTTTTATGCAATAAGTACAGAAATAGATACTACATTGCAGGATGCTCGGGACCAGAATACCATGTTTTAATTTTATGCTTAATGGTAGTATATTGTGAAATGTATAAGATATCATTGTGTATTAGAATGTAAAATGAATGTTTTGAATCAGAGGTATAATTAATTTTTGTTTTCATTTTCAGAGATCGTATGATTCCAAAGGAAAAAAAATTGCTTTTGGAATGAATACGTAAAACAAGTTGAGCATCAATGAAGAAATGAACTTTCTTAACTAAGTCATTATTAGACTGACTTTGGAAGGATCCTGATTAGTCAAACGTACTCAGACTGGATAATGCGCTTGGCATTGTGATATCGTTGAATGTGTTTTAGCATTCACTTAACTTATTCAATTATACTCGTACTAAAGGGTGTACTTAAAACACCTCTTTTGCATATTAGATTCGACAGACTTCATCGTAATGTGTTATAGCTTTACAAAGATTGAATGTTAATTTTCATTGATTAACAATGACTGATTCTTAAGCTAATTAATTTTTTGATGACTGTGAAAAAAAAATATGACTTTAAATGTTTTTTTAATATAGTTTGTTCTGATTTATACCAACATTTCTCATAACTGTTGTCTTGTTAATATCATGATCTCTCATATTTTGTTTTATTTTAATTTTATCAAAAGCAAAGTTTTTAAGATTTGGTCAATATTTAATTAACTGGTAAAGCTAAATTACTATTTTTGTATCATTCAGTAAATTTTTGAGTTGTATTTCATATTAATTTAAAATAGTATTGTTTCATATTACTAAGTTTTTGTGCCAAATATTTAATTCAGTATTTTCATCAAATTGCTCGAAAAATATATATAGAAGTGGTATTAGGGACCCATCTGGTAGATCTGAGATTTGTAAATCGTGTTTGGGGACCAGAATAAAAAGATTATTTTGGATTTAAAGGCTGCAATATAATTATTTTTTAAGGTTAGAGATGTACAATAACATGATTGAATGTTAGTTTTAACATTATTTTATTTTAATAATTTTATTTATGATGTAATTATAGTGAATATTGAACGGCTCTTGATGAAGCTTTTTTTATTATCAGGATGATTTTTAAAATGTGTTATATAAGTGTTATTTTAATCATCCATAAATATTATATGTCTATCATAATTTATTTTAGTATTTAAATAAATAAATTAGTATTTAACATTGTTTTTCTATGAATTGTATGTATGTGTGTATCTGTATTGTCCGTATGTGTATGTTTGTTCATACATATATAATTTTTAATGTTTTGTTTTTATTAATAATAATACTTGACCCATTACTTTGTTTATTTGTTATGAAATTCTGTGTTAATGAGTTAACATCTATCTCCGATTCTTCATTAAATAAAATAAACAGCTCAATACATATATACATACAATATGTCTGTGATTATCCCAGTTATATGGGATCAAAAGATTGATCACAAAATTAATTTTTATAAATGTCATAAAATTATTGCAGCCTGGTAAATGTGAGATATGTACATTATAAATAGAATGAATTTTATGACATAGCTAGTGTCTTTTTAGTAATTGTTACATTTTTTTCATTATCCATAATACTTCAAATTCATTATGTTACCATTTCCTGTACCAGTAACCAAATTGTTTTATAAGCAATATTTTTGTTTTATTTTTACATTTGTGTTGTAATTTCATAAAATAAGCAATTATTAGATCCAGGTTTTGTTTAGTATGTAAAATAAATTTATT
The DNA here is from genome assembly GCA_911387785.2 of Aelia acuminata. Lineage (NCBI taxonomy): Eukaryota > Metazoa > Arthropoda > Insecta > Hemiptera > Pentatomidae > Aelia > Aelia acuminata. Next base: position 111,708,472 of record OU426982.1, on the reverse strand, counting down.
TATTGTTGTTATGTTTATATTATTGATCAAATTCTTTGTTTTTTTTTTTCTGTTTTTTACTGTGGTGCTCTTTGTTGATAAGGTTTTTAAATGAAAATATTTATGTTTGCGTAAAATATTGAAATATTACATCAATACCTGCACCACAGACGTTCTCCTAATGAAGATTATTTAAGATATAAATATGTAAATAAATACACGTATATGTTATGTGTGACTATGTCTAAATTTATAAATTTCGGTATAAATATGGACATGCACACATATAATATTCTTTAAAATAATTTTTTTTAAAATGGTATGCATTTAGATTGTGCTATATAAGCAATGTGCCTAGCCTTTGAATTGTAAATATAAACATCACAAGTTGTAAATAAATGTCAATTTTGTACATAGAGTGACGTGTGATTTAGTTATATGTACATATACTTTTTTCTAATTTAAGTATATGTGTATATAAAAATGCTTGTACGAAGGCTGTATTGTATTTAAAAAAAATGTAAGTTTGTATTAAATACGGAACAAACATTTGTACAGTGGCTGTCAAACAAAAATTTGACAAACTATTTTTAATCTAGAATTTTAGTAATATAGCTTTGTGGATGTAAATTTTTTTTTTTGTTTAAGAAATATACTAATATCCATGAAAAGTGTTAGTTACTATTCTTACTATAAACACATAAATATGTACTTGCTTACTTTATCACAGAAATTGTACGAATATTCTCATGCTATGAGACAATTCACAAATAACATCCGTTATAATAACCATGCTCAAAGTTTAAAAAAATCTGGTGCGATGTACGCAACACATAACTTTCAGAAATTGTCATGCTTTGATAAATCTGCAAACGCCATTAAGCATCGTCACAGAAAACAGCTTTTTCCACATTTCTTTACTTATTTTTGTTCGTTATTTTCTATAAGGAATAGATTATTATCAATATTTCAAAACTAGAAAATCCTCAGTACTTTTCGATTCATTATCATTTATTTCTATTTTAAATGGGCCCAAAAAAAAAATCATTATTTCATCAATAGTTGTTTGTTTTTTTTACCATTTTTCTGTAAATATATCAGGAATGAGAATCAATAGTAAGGGTATTAACGTCTTGTGGTGAATTGAAACCTAATTTTTGACACTAATAACTTTCTAGATACTGACAATGATTATAAGGTTCCATGGCGTCTAATTTTACAAGTCTCTATTTAGTTGTTATGAAAACTTCATTTAGTTACCATAGCAAAAAATAAATTTTCCTTTAATAATAGGTTCGTTCCACAAACATTTTAAACACGTTTACAATTTTTTTTCATGCCCAGTAAGCTTTTACTTGGGATGTAAGTAAAGGCATGCTGCAGAAGAGTTGCGAATATATTTTAAGTTCTTGTTGGAATATGCCTTATATGAAAGCAGAAATAATTTATTTGGTGGCGGGATGGCCACATTAGAATACACGCGTTGCCCAAGGCAACATCTGATTGGGAAACCGAAGATAGCAAGTTCAAAACCATTTAATAATACTCGGCATTAATACCCCACCCTCTCCCCTGACCCAGGAAACCCCATTTAGCTTAAGTGGCGAGAAAGGGTAGGAACAAGAAAAAAAAAATCATTTATTTTTCATCTATATGTACATTTTATGACTTTATAAACTAAACATTATTCTTTCTATATATTTTCTTATACATTCTTTTTATATATTGAATATGTAGGTAAGTGAAAGTACAAATACTAAAAGTGTACTATTATTATAATAGAGTAGTGTAATAATAATGTAGTAATAACAATAACAGAGTAGTGTAACTATAATAGTTACACTACTGTGCGCCCAGCAACATCTACTTCCAGCCATCATGTGTGTTTTTATTTCTGTCGGTGTATCATTCTTCTGTGAATATCAACGAGAAGAATGATATACAAGCAGAAATAAATACACGCATGATGGCCGGAAGTAGATGTTGCTCAGAAAAGTACTTAGGTCGAAAGTGTTACCCTGGCAGTTATAACAGGCTGTATATACTAGTATTATTAGACCAGTAGTAACATATGCAAGTGAGGGATGGGTCTTTACCAGGAAATCAGTACAAATGCTAAATGTGTGGGAGCGGAAAGTCCTGCTGGAGATATTTGGTCCCTTGAATTGGACCGAAAAAGTTAATTTAAATGAAAAATATTAAATTTGTTATTTTTTTTTTTAATTTGCTGGGCCTTTTATCAGCAGCAATTGCTAGAAACATTTGATAATCTATGAGGAAAAGGGTGGGGTGGATGTTTAGTCTGTAACAAATTAAACATTTTAAACATGGAAGGTCGACATCTTCCAAAGGAGGAATGCTAATTATTGATTGTCATGTTCGACTAGGAAATATTGTTTTCAGAAGTAGGTTAAGAGCCAATCTTACTCAGCATTGCATTAAGAAATAATGCCAGGTAATGTCAGTAACATCAGAGTACCAACTAACCTTACAAAGCTACTCTTAATTTCGTTTAGACCTCCTATCTGTGATCTATTTGCTACCTACCATACATCATACAACTATAATCAAATTCTGGAAAGACATAGGAGCTTATTTGTAGGTTTGGTTTGGATATGGTAAAACTGATGGGATGGCTAGGCGGTCAGGTAATGTGGTGATTCCAGAATACAGTTTGATCAAATCCTAAATTTTTAATTAAGCAGTGGAGAGTGGTGGGATGACCATTTCAGTAGAGCGTGCAAAAATTGTTGTTGGTTTTGAGAAGTATTTTAGAACAAATTAATGAGGGGGGGGGGGGGGGAAAGATAGATTTGTAAATCATTGACATACACTTGATGTTGTAATTAAAAAAAAGGAGTATCATTTTTTTTAATTAAAGAATAGAGCTGATGAAAGGGCTTTCTGGATATTGGTAATTTTTTCTTTTTGTCTATGTCAAGTTTCAGAGATGTATCCAGAAATACTAAATAAACTGGCTTGCTATATACATTGAATAATCACAGTACCTTGGCCATAGCCCTTGGGCCTTGCCTACCAACCTGCTAAAATGACTGATTATTCAATCAGTCAATTCCTTGCTTCTAACAAATCAATCCTTCATTCTAACATTTCACACCCAACAAACTCCGTTTATATATAATTTACTCTACCAAGTCGTTTTGGTATGAGTGCCAGAAGAATATCGCAAATCAAGGGAAGTCTCCTGGGTTCTTCATTCCTGGAACTGCACTTTTGCACCATATGTAGGTCCTCCACATTGAGTTTGATGTCCAAGGTTGGGTTAAAAGAGCATTATATATCTAAGTCTAAGACGCTTAAAATTATAATGAACTAAATGAAACAAAATCTAAATAGAGGCGACATTAATAGGTAAAAGGTGCAATGTCCTTTATTACTAACTATTGATATTATCTGATGGTGAGAGACATTATTCACTTTAGCACTAAACACTCTACTCTTATTTCTTCGTAGTTATTCACTAAAATCTAAGGCAATAGCCCCTTTTTGCAACAAGATACAAATATATATGTAATAATATTTCTAATATAATAATGATTTTAATGCTTGGAAACGTTTGTAACATATTACTTAGCTAAAAGAAACAACTAAAGCGAGTCAGCATCGTCGTTCGTTTTCTTGTATAGAAACTTATGATCACAGGAGTTACCAGCACCAAATTATTGGGGGGGGGGCTCAATATTCTCCGAAATACGGTAGGTAGACATTTGAGAGGCTAAAAGTTGAAATAAAAACGTCTAAAAGCAACTGTTAGGACATTTAATTCATCCTCCAAAGATGTATTTTAAAGGTATTTATATTCTCTTAAAACTTGTCAATTTATGTCTCAGTTAGAATATTGGTAGCTGCAAGTGGGCCTAAATTTCTTTATTGAATTTTATCCAAGTTCTCCTTCTGATCCTAATCCTGCTGATGTTGCTTTTTATCAACTTCTATAAGCTTCATCGTGTAGATGGAAAGAAGGATCTACTAGGAAGCAGGAAAAAGGAGAAAAAAATGCAGTTCAAGTTGAAATAAAAATTATACAATCCACAAAATATCCAATACGCCTGACGATGCTTATAAAAAGCGACAAGGCTCCAATTTGTAAAAATAAATTATCAGATGGAGAATTTGGGTATAATCAATCAATAGAGTATGATATTTCATACCTACATTGTATTAAATTTGATTGGTTCAACGAGGATAATTTCGTAAAATCGTATTTCTATTTAATATTGGGGGGGGGGGACCGTCCCCTCCTGCCAAAATATTGAGGGTATAACGCAACGCCCCCAGCTATGACGCCCGTGCTTATGATAGTGCTTAAAATAAACAGGATGTGTCAAAAGGGATATTACACATGTACCCAAACACAAGTAAGTAACTTCTGACTTAAAACAGAGCTGTAGGCTTGCGCGAGACAGATTTTAACCGAAATAATTAAACTATGAACGAGGACGAGTAGGAAAAATGCTCTGGAATCCTTATGAAGCAGCTATTGGGCTACCATGAATTAACAACACAATCTGAGACTATATTTTTAGTAAAAGGGGCAGCAAGATGCGTCTTTATATTTTTCCATATATTTCAATTCAATCACGTATTATTGAGTAAAAACTAGTTAATTCCAAATTTCATAAATAATGAGTTCACACACTGTATAATTTTGGATACCCATTGGCGGATCCAGGGGGGGGGCTGTGGGGGCTGCAGCACCCCCCCCCCCCCTTTACAATCGGCTGGATCCGTCCATGTATATACCATGGGCGAATCATGTAAAGGGGAGAGGCTGCAACACCACAACCATTACCCTGGATCTGAGAATCAGCTTTTTTACCTTTATGTCCCTTTCCCACAACTAAAATTCTACTTGTTCTGCATGTTATTTGTTCTTTACTGTTTAAGCCTTATTTTAGTTACCTTATTTTTAGTTAAGTTAAATTCTATCTTAATTACTTTTGCCCGTTTTTTTTTCCTGTGGATTGACTACACTCCCTTCTTAAATGCAATCAATAAGCAAATATAGTTTGCGGCATGATTAAGAAGTTATCGATTTTTTAAAACTAAAAATAAGGAAATAATCTTGCTTATGGATTTTTGGGAATTTAATACAGGTAGGTATAGATATAATCAGTGACCTTATCACCAGTTCTTATCTATGTTGTTCCAACTACCGTTCATTTCAGTTTTTATTTAGAGACAAAGATAACTATTATTTTATGTTGTGTTGTCCGGCATAACATGTGGCCTTTTGATTATGATATTGGAGTATTGCCCGCAGAACAGAACAGAAGGTAGTTGAATTATAATTCGGAGACGATATGGTGTGCAATAGCTTCTCTATTTTCGAAAGGATTAAATAATTATCAACTTTTATTCTTTAAATATGGTAATAAATGTCTTTTAGTTTGTAATAAATGGGAAAAAACAACATAAGGTTTATTGTATTTTTGATGAAGATAAAGTTTTGATGTATATTTCGGGTTGTGATGGGCGGTTTTCAATTAATAACATTTGTCTTGAAATTAAAAACAAAATAAACGGCAATTATTGTTTACGAAATGGTGTGTAACATATTTTAAGCGTATAAGAGATTGTCGTAAATACAAAGAAAGAAATAATATGAAAATGCTAATACATACATTAAATCTAATACGCCCAATAACCCTGTGATAACCAAAAAGTATTGAAAAATTAAAATTATAATTTAGAAAATTCTAGATTATGTAAATTTACTGTCCTTCGTTTTTCGTTACCCCTTATAATGTTTTCCTTTTTAGCTATTAAAAAATTATTTTAATTCATTTGCTTAACTACCATTATATTGTGTTTCCTAACCTGGTCCTGATTACATTACACCTGAGATTCCACCTGACTGTTCTATATAGTGGCTTATGAATTCGTTTTGTTATTCTTTGTTCACCATCAATTGTGTGGTTTTTACTAATTTAATAAGTTGATCTATGTGTTTGCCTCGTTCGCTTACTCATTGACACAATTTGTACTACATGTATCACATATTGTTTGTGACTTTGCTTAGGTGGAACCCACTTGTGATTTGTGATATGTTCTACTATGTTTAAAGATTGATTTAGACTCAAAGATATTTTTGTCTTTACAGGTAATTGCCTCTGATAATTCCTTTATAAATTATGTATAATAGTTTAACTTCTAGCTATCAACTTTACCCTGGAGTTGTCACTTCAATTTTCTAAGTCCTTAGGTGCAGTTTAGCATGTTTTCTGTAGTTAATAGCATTATGTTACAATTATATTTGAAGTAGTATTGGTTTCTTTTAGGAATTAGCTTATTAATGTACTGGTCTGTAGATTGTGTATAATCGTGCCTAAATTTCTTCCTTTCCATGTGATATATGTTTCAGCTAATCCTCTTGTTCCCTGTTTTACATCAAAAGAAGAGGAATCATGAACCCTTCTGATCATGGGTATGGTATTAATTTCATTAGGAATTAATTATATCAGGAACTTTATTCATATGTTAAAAGTTAGCTCTTTTTACCTTAAGATAGGAAATTATGCTCAGAAATATATGCTGTCCGTTTAATATTTGTCATTAACATATTCATATAATATTCCTATTTTTATTTCTTTATGATCCTTCAAATTGGACAACTTTTAATTATATTTATGTTCATTTAGGTTTAATCCTGCCTTTAATATGGCTGCAATTAAACAAGTCATCAACGATGCAGTTGAAAGAGGTTTTTTATTGCTATAATTGCTTTTTGGTATAACTAACCTTTGAGAAGTATAACTAACCTTTATCTTTCTCATTATCTGACAGTTAGGGCCCCCTCGCCTATGCGCCTGAGAGACCTGATTAGGCAGATTCGTGCTGCAAGAACTGCTGCGGAAGAGAGAGCAGTGATCAACAAAGAATGTGCATATATAAGGTCAACATTTAGAGAAGAGGACAGCTTATGGAGGTGTAGAAACATCGCCAAATTATTGTATATTCATATGCTTGGGTAAGTCTTATTTCCATTAAAATATATTTTCTTTTATTCCTTATCTTCTACCTCTATAATTCCAGTTTTTTAAAAGAGCTTTATTTGGTTTTATTTAAGTTATTTTTTTTGCCCTTAAGTGTGGTCTGGTTTATTACTTTCACTTACCTATATATGAAATATATAGTAAGTGGAAGTATTGCGATCGTGAAAAAATTCGACTTCCGGTTTTCAACGGAAATACACGTTTTGGGGTCCCCGGAGTCGAAATGACCAAGTCCCGCGAAATGGTCTGTGTGTGTGTGTGTGTGTGTGTGTGTGTGTGTGTGTGTGTGTCTGTGTGTCTGTGTGTGAACAGACTAGCTCAAAAACTATAAGCCGTGCGATCATGAAATTGGGTATTTAGTGTAGGTATATGCCCGCGATGTGACAGCATAAATTTCATCAAAATTACTTGAAGGGAGGGGGTACTTTACTTAATAACTTTTTAGGTTTTTTTCGATTTTCTCAAAAACGGCTCTAACGATTTTGATTAAACTAAGTATTTGATCGATTTATATGCCCGAAATATGACTGTAAAAATTTCATCAAAATTGATTAACCGGAGGGGGGACTTTACTTAATAAATTTTGTATCATTTTCACGTGTTTTTTTTATTTACTCGAAAACGGTTTTAACGATTTTGATCAAACTTGGTATTTGATGTATTTATATGCCCGAGATATGACTGTAAAAATTTCATCAAAATTGATCTACGGGAGGGGGGACTTTACTTAATAATTTTTGTATCATTTTCACGTGTTTTTTTTATTTACTCAAAAACGGTTTTAACGATTTTGATCAAACTTGGTATTTGATGTATTTATATGCCCAAGATGTGACTGTGAAAATTTCATCAAAATTGATCTACGGGAGGGGGGACTTTACTTAATAAATTTTGTACCATTTTCACATGTTTTTTTTATTTACTCAAAAACGGTTTTAACGATTTTGATCAAACTTGGTATTTGATGTATTTATATGCCCGAGATATGACTGTAAAAATTTCATCAAAATTGATCTACGGGAGGGGGGACTTTACTTAATAAATTTTGTATCATTTTCACGTGTTTTTTTTATTTACTCAAAAACGGTTTTAACGATTTTGATCAAACTTGGTATTTGATGTATATATATGCCCAAGATGTGACTTTAAAAATTTCATCAAAATTGATCTACGGGAGGGGGGACTTTACTTAATAAATTTTGTACCATTTTCACATGTTTTTTTTATTTACTCAAAAACGGTTTTAACGATTTTGATCAAACTTGGTATTTGATGTATATATATGCCCAAGATGTGACCTTAAAAATTTCATCAAAATTGATCTACGGGAGGGGGGACTTTACTTAATAAGTTTTGTATCATTTTCACGTGTTTTTTTTATTTACTCAAAAACGGTTTTAACGATTTTGATCAAACTTGGTATTTGATGTATTTATATGCCCGAGATATGACCTTAAAAATTTCATCAAAATTGATCTACGGGAGGGGGGACTTTACTTAATAAGTTTTGTATCATTTTCACGTGTTTTTTTTATTTACTCAAAAACGGTTTTAACGATTTTGATCAAACTTGGTATTTGATGTATTTATATGCCCAAGATGTGACTGTGAAAATTTCATCAAAATTGATCTACGGGAGGGGGGACTTTACTTAATAAATTGTGTATCATTTTCACGGGTTTTTTTATTTACTTAAAAACGGCTTTAACGATTAACAAAAATAAGATATGAATTTAGAAAAATCTGTGACTTTGGGAAATGATAATTAGCAAAACACGTCAATTTCTAATCTAAGTAAGTTGGTAAGTGAAAGTTGTGTGTTGCGCGCAGGCACCAGATTTTTTTTCAATAAAATTTTGTTATCAAATAAGATATGGATATGTAAAGCTTCTAATTCATTTTAAATACTTTTTCTTTAGTGATAAATTAAATGTTTATGTTGTACACATAATTAACCTCCATTTAATCCCATTGTTTATTCTGACCTGATATGTATAATGAATCAATGTACTATGTGATTCGATCTGTATCATATTATACATAGAGGTATACGTTTTTTTCAAATTTTACTTTGATTAACTTAAGTTAAATTTGCTTTAATGCAATTCATAATGATTTTGGCTCTGGACCTGATTGAATCTACTACTGTTGTATGTAATGTTCCCTAGAGTCTGTTATGATTTTAGTTTTTCTATTTTGGTGATGAAGCATTTACTGTATCTTGTTTCTTTAACATTCTTTGGTTTTTTCTTTTTATAAATATTATTAGTAAAATTTTCTCCTACCTTTTAATGCATTTCTAGAAATTTTGTTATCAAACTAGTTCCATGTAGTGTGTCTTCATATACTTGATAAATTAACACCTTTTTTTGCTTATTTCTTTCTTTTTTTTTCTTATAAATAAGCCCACAGTTAAAATGGTCAGTCTTAGAAAAGTGTTATCCAACAAAAGTATATTTGATATTTTCTGTGAGTATAAATATACCTAAGTATATAAGACCAGTGGAAGTTTTACTATTATTCAGCTGTGAATTTTATTATCTACCACGGTGGAACTTTTTCCTCTGTACTGTTTGCTGTTTTGTTTTGCCTTAAACCTCATAATTTTTGAAAAAAATCCTTATTACATTTTTTTGGTCGGTACAGAGGATACTCAACACCTATAACCAACCTTTTCTAACAAGGGTGTGAAGGCTAAGATTTATTCTGTAGATGTGCCACAAAACAAAAGTCAACCTCCCAGGGAGGATTTGAATCACCTTTGTTAGATTTGAGAATGCTAAAGCGGGTAACATTAGACTATCCCGGCCACTTATTTATTTTTTGTTGTTTTTTAAAATTTAATTTAACATATTAGACTGAGGTGAAGTAATTTTTAAATATGAATATCTGCATTTCCTTCAGTTTAATTATATTGCAAATATCATTATCTAGTTGATAATTAAAGTTTATTTACTTATTTATAGGTATCCTGCTCATTTCGGACAGCTTGAATGTTTGAAATTGATTGCATCATCTCGATTCACAGACAAAAGAATTGGTTATTTGGGAGCGATGCTTTTGTTGGATGAGAGACAAGATGTTCATTTGTTAATCACCAATTGTCTCAAAAAGTAAGTTTTTTCCCTGTACTATTGTATATCAACGTTAACTGTAAGTTTCTCCATTATAATCATTGGTCAGACTTGAAATACAGAAATGTTCTTTATATAAGCAAGTATTATCATTTTATATTAATAATTTTAAATCCTTTACTGTGAAAAATCAAACATTTTTCACTATATACTTTTTATAGTGTATAAAATATTATATTATAAACATTTTTCACTAAACAAATATATCAATAACCAGCTAAGGGAAATTGTCAGTCAAATCATCACAGCACAGTCTTTGTTTAACTAAAATAATCCAGGAACAGGGACCCTTATACTATTTATATTTGGTTATTTTTTATTTTCTTGCATTGATTTTCTTTATTTTTAAATTTTCAATTAAATCTTGATGAAAGCTAATTTCCAATAAACTTGTTTTTCTGTTACAGTGACTTGAATAGCACTACACAGTTTGTAGTCGGGTTGGCACTCTGCACGCTTGGTGCAATAGCATCTCCTGAAATGTCTCGTGATCTGGCTGGGGAAGTAGAGCGATTAATGAAATCTCCTAATGCATATGTGAGGAAAAAAGCTGCATTGTGTGCCTACCGTATCATACTTAAAGTGCCAGAACTTATGGAAATTTTCCTTCCTGCAACGAGGTCACTATTGTCTGAAAAAAATCATGGTAAGCTACAAAACTATTATAAAACAAAACCAAAAAAAAAACTTATATGATAAGTAATTTTTTAATTTATTCTTATGTAATTCAGTAATTTTTAATTTATTCTTATGTAATTCAGTAATTTTTAATTTATTCTTTAAATTGAAAAGAAATTGGTAGACATTGTAATTTATGTATCTAAACATTTTTTATTTCTCACTAAATCTACTTTCTATGTTGTTTAGGAAATAAATAAAAATATATGCATGTTTAGAAATAAAAGAAAAAGTTATTTTGATGCATGAGTTTACCTCTGACTGTCTATTATGTAAGGATTTAACTGGAAGAAAAAATCGGAAAATGTCAGTTCGGGTATTTAGTCTGATTTTGGTGTTTTATTGTTTCAGGTGTATTAATTACTGGAGTATCATTAATAACAGAAATGTGTGAAAACAGTGTGGATACCTTGCAGCACTTCAAAAAGGTTGGTGTTGTTTATTTTGTTTTACTACTTACTCTCTCTGTCTCATTCTATGATTGAAGGTATTATTAACATTATACATAATAATTTTTTGTCACATTTTCAAGCTTGTATTTGTATAAATCTATGGTTACTATTCTTCTTGATGGTATTTTATATCTGTTTTATAATAACTGTTAAATATAAGTTTTATATTAATTTTATGTGGTTATTACACTAATCAAATTTATTTGTTAGTAATGATATCTGAATGATAATTTTTATAACTGATTCTTAGAAGATTGAATTATTCCAATATGTACTTATAATATTCTGTGGAACAATGCAATTCTTCCTTGAGATATTGGACTAAATGATTTACTTCTTGCTTCATAAAAAATTTGTACTACATTTCTGTGTTATTTGATTAGTGAAAGGAGGGCAGTTATTAGTTTTTTGTATAGCTATGATAGCTTCCATTTCATATAGGATTGTAAAGTCATAACATTGTTGTGGCCTAACAGATTGGTGGAGTGATTGTTTTTGTTACCAAATACATATAATGGTATGGGTTAAGGCTTAACATTTATTGATTTGTAAATTTAAAAAAAAAAAAAAGTATTCGCCTTTCAAGTTTGTGGCAAATATGATGACATATTTTTTATTTCTTTAAAATTTTAATTAATGATCTCATACTGATAGGACATTGCATAGCTTTCTTATATGTCCTGAGCATTATTTAATGTGATGTGGCTTGATACTGCCCAAATATACTTAATGTGGTATGCCACAATAATGTTAAATTCCATGGTGTAGGGGTGTTACGGAAAATCTCTTAATCTTATCACATGTGATGGTTTTCCCTCAATCTGATTGCATTTATTTTATGGTTGCCCTTTAATCAGCAGTTATTTTTTTTTTTTATATATATATTGAAGAAGGCTGCCAAAATTAGAGGCTTATGATTAGAGAACAATATATAACAAAAGTTTCAATAAAGTCATTAAGATTTTTTTTTTTTAATAAAGTATATTTTAATATTTGGGCAACTTCATTTTGGCAAAGTAGTAGTGAAAATACTGTTGCTGCTATAAATATAATGGTTTTCCCCGAGGTATTTTTATAATTAGTAGACATGGCTGTATGTTTAGAAATTATTTTTATTATTCATTAGTTCCTCTATTTGAGGGTTGGTAGGTTTATAATTGAAATTTTGTTTAACTCTCACTTCACCATAAATACTTATTTTGTCTCATAGAATGAAACGGGCATCAGGCTTTTATAGTTGTCGCCATGATTAATGCTGATAAGTAAATTATCTCCTAAAGTTGGTTGTAAATAATGAGTCACTGAAACCAGTGCACACCCTTTTTTTTTAGTAATTCACTGTAAGATCATAAAGAGAAAATAAAAATAACTCTGCATTCCTAATAATACTTGCTTGAATAAGAAATTATATACAAATGCATGTCCATAATGTGTATATATATAGATTTTTTTTAATTTTAGCTCCCCTCCAATGAGTCGTCAATAAAAGAGGTGTGTTTAGTTTTCTTAGGCTTTCTGTTTGATCAGGCTTCTGATAGTTCCATTTCTTGTATTAGGAGAAACTAATCCGACAAGTGGGGCTTTAGTTCCACTTAGCTAAACCCTGGCGGTTATAAAGATGTGTCAAGTTTACTAGTTAATAAATATTAATCGTTAATATTTCAACATTAATTAGAAGTATTGAATCAATTGTAAAAAATATTAATTAGTTTAATAGTGGAATATGTGAAATTTGGAAGGAAGAATTTGGTTATATAAACAGTGTTTAAGAGTGATTTAACTATTCATTTTTATAAAATTTCAGTTTTATTTATTCATTTAAAATTAATATGTATGTACATACATACATTTGAGATTGTTTTTATCTGAATGCATATTACTTTAAATATTTGAAAGAAACTGTGAACTAAATATTATTACTCTTAGACCGAAAATTAAGAGGACTAAGTAGATTAATGATTCTGTTTTACCTACTAATAATTTATGTATATATTATTTTTGTATGTGTGTGCAAACATCTTAGGACCCTGGCCACAGCGAGGTAATCCCTCTATATATGCGCTGAGTCACTTGCATGCGCATGTCGTAACACCCCCTTCTGTATCTCATCCACCATGAGCTAATCTCGTCTATATAAATACTTCTACATGAAAGTTCTGGCATTCATTTCATTTCATCAAACCTTTTAATTTTTTTTTTCTTTTTATTTATGATTATATTCGGTTAAATTTCATTGGAAATACCTTTGGTTGTTGTAAATAAATATTGTATTGTGTGAATGCATGTTTTCTTCTTACTTCATTTCTGTTCTTAAGATCACGGAATGTGATCAAGTCACTTTCTCGTATTGTTATATTAGGATCTATCCTGAAATAAAGAAATTCGCTTCTCAAGAAATGATATATGTTATATTCTCTATTGATGCAATTTTTCCCTTTCTGAATTAATCAAACTGTTTATCCTAAATTTATTCATCTTAACTCTTTCTCCCTCTTTATTTCAATTAAATCTTAATCTCTGTCAAAAAGATTAAAGTAAATCTGTTGTCATTTTTTCATTCATTGGTTTAATTTCTTCTATTTTTTCTTAATATTTCAATTGTTCAATTCAATTCTTAATATTCAGAATTCATTTTAATATGGGATGGCTACTTATTACCATTATCGACTGAAACATTTTCTTCTTACATTTCTTTAGCATCATAGAACTGCATGAGAGTATTTAATTCTAATAGTTGTAGACAAAACAACTTAGCTATAGAGTATTTTTAACCTCATTGCTCCAGAAAATAGACTGATCAGCAATCCTCAGCATGCTAGGTGTACAAACATGAAATTTCCTTCTGAGGCTGTCAAAAGTTAGAGTAACAATTTTTAGAGGAATGAATGCCTTCCTGTATCAGCACATATAGGTGTTTTGTGATCTTTAAAAGAGTCATATTTGAATCCCGATCGTATAAACCAATAATTTGTTTATATCATGAGGGAATGAAGAATCGTTTTTTTTTTTTTTTTTTTTTTTTTTATTATATAATTTTTTTTTTTTTTTTCCTCATTGAGATTTGACTGCCAAGAAGTCAGATGTCAAATTATAAGAACAATGAAAAAAATCTATTACTTAAAAAGAATTTATAGGGCTTTTAGGTGTCATCTGAAAAGCTGATAGTGAATTTAGCTTCCCACTTCAAGCGAGTAAAACTAAAATAAGATCCAACGGAAATTCCACCATTCTAGCTCCTTGCTATATCTACTTTCTACCATCCTTACTATATTCAACCTTTTTTTCTCTCCTAAGGCTATACATGGTTACATGGTCCCATTTACGTAGGGCATCTCTGAGGTCGACAGGGCTATCACTGTACCCCTTTAACAACAAATTTGACAAATTCATAGTTAAAAAAAAACTATCGTTAGTGCTACAGATAGTTTTACATCACTAATGTATACATCCTAAACAAAATTTGAATAAGAAGAGGGCAAACAAATTATTGAAGGTGATAATTTAAAAGATGGAACTGAAAGCACTTATTTCCAAGTAGCAGATAAAATATATTTTGTTAGAAGCCCTACTGCATGTTTTTCTCTAATTATTTTAAAAAAAAGAATCATATGTTGGCATTAAATTTGTTGCTGTTTATTTGCTTACTTTTTAAGATGATTAATTTATCATAGATCGTATTATCTCCAACCCAAATAATGTCATTGGGTTTTATGCCTTTCCTCATGCATTTGATTAATGGTCTTGCAATTAGTTATGTTACATTGCATGCACTTTTAAGATTCTGAATTTTTAAAAATGAAAGTTAATTAAATGAACAATACAAAAAATAAAGACAACGGAGGTGTGAACTTCTTCTTCTTCATTCCGTTCCTTTGTATACCTTTCAATGTGAAGGAGCCTCAATCCATCTGTGCCAGTCTTTACTGTCCAGTGCCATTTGTATCAGGGTTTTTACCTCTTCCATTTCCCAACTTGCTAATATACTCTCTGTACATAGTACCGAGTCTTCAATGTCATGTACCTTTTGATATAGCTTCAAATACCTTCTATGGGTCTCGATCTTGATTCATTCTGCTAATGTGTCCAAACATCCTTAGTTGCCGTTTAGGTGAGGAATCTTTTAATGCATGGATTCCCTTTATTCCTTCTGTATTCCTTCTTGTCATGACAGCCATTCTACAAAGTCATTTCTATCAAATGCGGTCAATCGGCTGGTATGCTTGTTCACTGTGACCCATTTCTCACTTCCATACATCATAGTAGGGATACGACTTTAAAAATAGGTAGTTTTACTTTATTGGTTGCCTCTCACTTTTGCTATCCTGTTTAAAATTTCCTGGTTTATATTTCTGATAAACTAATAATTTTTTCATCTCTGTTATTGTACATTTTATTTATCTCTGTTACTGTACATTTGCATGTCTTTTTCTTCCTCTTTATTGGCTATGAGTACTTTGCTCTTGATAGTATTTATTGTCATACCTTTACAAAGAAGTTCCTACCATTCAACCACTGCCTGCTGCAGTTTTTCTCTAGTATTGACTAGAAGTACAATTCATTCTGCAATTAGATAAGATTGTATTTCGTGAGGATTTTCCTGAGATTCTGTTTTCCTATCAATGTCTAGGCTGTCCTCCTTCTGCAAATTTTATGGACTTCATCTTATGGCGTAGTAAAGAGTGACAAGGGGTTAAGCTATGCCCTCTTCACTGCTTTTTCCATATTAAATAGTTTAATTAAATCATTTCAAAAAGAGACAAGACCCCCCCCCTGGTGTAATTATTGAAGAAGTTTTTATATAATAGTATAATTTTTTCTCATCCTGACATTATAGATTCTTATCAGCATTTAACACTTTATAGGTTTAATATACCTGCTACTTTTATTGTATGTTATTGCTTTTGTTCTTCTTGATGCCATCTAATTAGATAATTGTAATCATAATATAAGTGTTGAATATGTTTTACGTGACAAAAAAAGCCATATTGTTTGTTTTGTTTGTTGAATATGCCATTAATACCAAGTACATTGTCGTAAATATATTTTTTTGTAAAGCGCCTATATACATCAGTTTTGCATGTTACAACATTAAGCATTACATAACAGCCTGCCATTGATGTGGCTTCCTCCTTTTAAATTTAAATTATTGATTTTATTTAATAACAACTGAACTTTTTAAACAAGAAGTATGTTTAGTGATTTTATTTTCTTGAATTTTCATTTTGAGCTCTTAACAATAAGTACTAAATTTTAAGTAAAAAAAGTATTGCAAATGAGACTATAAATTGAACAATTGAAGTTAATGTCCCCTTAAACAATTGGTCTATTATATCCAACTTGAAATGTTCACCTTTATATTTTTATTCATTATTATTGCATTCAATATAGGATTAGTGCTTATTATGAGATTTTATAGTTTTAGAATCTAGAATGCTTGGTTATTTTAAACAGAAATTTTACACCTGTTGAAATATGATTAAATATATCATCTTCTACATGTTATTGTGGGGAAAAAAAAATAGTTTATCATGAACCATCAATTTAGATATCAAGATTTTAATTTCAAATTTGTGTACTTTAAATTTTTATTTAATCTGAGGAAGAACTTAAAGAGAAAGGGCTCGAAATCATAAGATTAGTCAAAATCTGGTGTAATAGCAGACAACAGAATAACAGACAACATACCATTGTTCATACTTTGTACTTAGTTCATTTTTATTGATTCACATTTTATTTATTTCTTTAATGACTTCTGGCAACTTGGCACTAAGCAAAAGTAAAATTTAAAAAAAAAAAAAGTTATCAGAAACTGAAAAATCACATAAAAAAGTATAAATATTGAAAGGTTATTGAACAGAAAAAGTGAAGAAGAAAAGAAGTTTTGTAACATAAATGTTACAGTCCACATTAACAGTAAAATCCAATTTACTTAATAATGAAGTGATTTATTTATTTCAATATTGAAAAATAAAATAAAAATGTTTACACTTTGAAAATAATCTGAAACATTATTAATCATTAAATAATTATTTATGTTGTATTTCATATTTTGTGTTTTCCGATGTTCAGGCCATTCGTTAATTAGAACGCTTTGTCTTTATACAGGGTGGAGCAGAGGAAACACATGTTTTTCACTATTGAATGACTGGGACCCGGTTTGAAAAAAATAATAAAAACAAGCATTGAGCGATAGATTTTTTAATGCAGTTTTGAACCCTGGACCCTATTTTTTTGAAGAGGAAGAAACTGCAGTTACTGTGACATCAGTGCGGTACGTTGAAATGCTTTACATCTTTCTTCGTCCAGAATTTGAAAGGCATCAAGTGAACATGAAAGAACTATGGTTTCAGCAGTACGCTGCCACAGCTAACACGGCGAAAGCATCTATGGAAGTGGTTTGACAAATGTTCTGAGGACATGTGATTTCGAAATTTGGAGATGTTCTCTTGCCTCCTTGCTCACTTGACTTGTCGATATGCGACTTCTTTTTGTGGGGATATTTAAAATCAAGAGTCTACACTAACAAGCCTCGCGCAATCGATGACCTGAAGAATTCCATTCGTCAGGAAATTGAAGCCGTGCCGTGCCGAATGAAATGGTGATAGTCGTGCGTAACTTTCAGGAGAGGATGTATCCAGCAAGAAGGACGTCATCTCCAAGCATTATTTTTCGGACCTAATTGATGTATATTTCAAAACTGCATTAAAAAATCTATCGCTCAATGTTTGTTTTCATTATTTTTATCAAACCGGGTCCCAGTCATTCAATAGTGAAAAACATGCGTTTCCTCTGCTCCACCCTGTACTAACTTAACATTTCACATTTTGTTTAGTTGAAATTTACAAATGTTTTTAGTAATCAGAATTCATTTCTTTCTATTCTTTAATTGAAAGAATTCTATTAATTATAATTTTTAATTTATTTATTTATTTTTTTTTTTTTTTTTTTTTTTTTTTTTTTTCTTAGCTGTCTCTATCTGACCTTGTTTGTCTTTTGAGATTAGTTATTTTTATACTTCCTTTCCATTTCAGCATACATTAATCAGATATTTTTTCTAATCAAAATGTTATTTATTAAATTTATATTCATTTAGTCACTTTCGTTTTATTATTTATTCTTATTGAGGAAGAATTTTTACAGCCTTTTAGGTTTTACAATTTAGCAAAATAGTTGTGAGCATTTAGCAAATTTTTTTTTTTTTTTCTCATTCCTGGGAATTGAAAAGCAAAACAAATATTGTAACAAGATTGCTCACAATTATTGCAATATACTATCATCCCATTATTACGAAGGAATTATATTAGTATAATTTAAAAAGAACAAAGAGGTTGGGGTTCTGAAGAAAAAAAAATCACAATTTATTATTTTCTACATTACTACTTTTCTTATCTTCTTTTTTTTAGTATAATACTCATTTTTAATAATAAAATACCAGGTCTGCAAGTTTAAAATGTCGTTTTAATTCCAATAGAATGCGCTCTTAGCCTATTGAAGGATTTGCTTATCTCTAAACGCTATTTTGTTTGTTAGTCATTTGTTTACAAAAGTCAGTTGTTTTTAAGTCGTTTACGTGGACGTATCATACCTTTCTTTGGTGTTAAAAATGTCTAATTTTAAGCCAAATAAAGATCATTTGCGGCATGTCATGATTTTCTTATTCAATCAAAAGAAAAAGGCATCTGAATGTCATCGAATTCTTGTTGAGACTTATGGCGATCTTGCTCCAACCGTCAAGACATGTGAACGTTGGTTTCAAAGTTTCAAACGTGGTTATTTTGATGTTACTGATAAAAAACGAGAAAATCGACCAAAAAAGTTTGAGGACGTCGAATTGCAATCTTTATTAGACGAAGACAATACCCAAACCCAAAAAATGATGACAAATGATCAATTTGAGTCACGCATTGATCGAAAAACGCCCAGAATGGGCTCACAGGCACGCCAAAGTCATTCTTCAGCATGATAACGCTCCTGCACATTCAGCCAGATTGACTAAGGAAACGATTTCTTCGCTTGGTTGGGAACTCCTACCCCACCCGCCGTATTCACCTGACCTGGCGCCTTCTGATTATCATCTCTTCTCATCGATGGGACACTCATTGGCTGAGCAACACTTTAACAATTTGGAGGATGTAAGAAAATGGCTCGATGAATGGATTTCAAATAAAGATGAAGCATTCTTTTGGAATGGTATCCATAAATTGCCCGAGAGATGGACAAAATGTGTAGAAAGCGAGGGCCAGTACTTTGAATAAAATATATTATACTTTTTTTTAAAATTACTGTGTATATATTTTAAGAAATAAACGACATTTTAAACTTGCAGACCTGGTAATGACAATTCTTTCATAAAACTTAAGGTCCATATGAAACTAATCAAAATGGAATATGAAAATTCTTAGTTTAATAAGTGATGAATAAATGAAATTTCTTTCTCTTGTATATCTTATGTTCTTGTGTTCAATTTTTAACATATTTCTGTTTTTAAAGGATCAACATCTTGACTTGTTAATAATTATGTGTATGCATGTATAAACACACTCTCACACACATAAAATGACGCTTCTATTGTTAGGCATTACCATATTCATGTTGAAAACATATTCCAAGGTTATGAAATTTTAACTATTGATATATTAAAATCATGGTGACTACCGTAAAAATAAAATCGAAATATTTTTTAGATGTTATTAGAGGAAGATTAATTTTTTTCTTTTTTCATTTAATTAATTATTCTTCCTTTCAATACTAAATGACTCAAACTTGAAAAATAAAATTCTGTAGCTATAGTACCTTTGTAACCTATAAAACTATATATTTTTACTTTCACTTACCTATATATGAAATATATAGTAAGTGGAAGTATTGCGATCGTGAAAAATTTCGACTTCCGGTTTTCAACGGAAATACACGTTTTGGGGTCCCCTGAGTCGAAATGACCAAGTCCCGCGAAATGGTCTGTGTGTGTGTGTGTGTGTGTGTGTGTGTGTGTGTGTGTGTGAACAGACTAGCTCAAAAACTATAAACCGTGCGATCATGAAATTGGGTATTTAGTGTAGCTATATGCCCGCGATGTGACAGCATAAATTTCATCAAAATTACTTAAAGGGAGGGGGTACTTTACTTAATAACTTTTTAGGTTTTTTTCGATTTTCTCAAAAACGGCTCTAACGATTTTGATTAAACTGAGTATTTGATGTACTAATATGCCCAAGATATGACTGTAAAAATTTCATCAAAATTGATTAACCGGAGGGGGGACTTAACTTAATAAATTTTGTAACATTTTCACGTGTTTTTTTTATTTACTCTGAATCGGCTTTAACGATTTTGATCAAACTGGGTATTTGATGTATGTACATGCCCGAGATATGACTGTTAAAATTTCATCAAAATTGTTTAACCGGAGGGGGGACTTTACTTAATAAATTTTGTATCATTTTCACGTGTTTTTTTATATTTACTCAAAAACGGCTTTAACGATTAACAAAAATAAGATATGAATGTAGAAAAATGTGTGAATTTGGGAAATGATATTTAGTAAAACACGTCAATTTCTAATCTAAGTAAGTTGGTAAGTGAAAGTTGTGTGTTGCGCGCACGCACCAGATTTTTTTTTTTTTTTTTTTTTCATTTTTCTATTTAATCTTCAGCTTGAGTGCTCAATAGTAAGTCAAAAATTTAGGTTAAGTGTTACTGAATATATGATAGTAGAATAACATGTCATGTTTTTTGTGACTAACGTGATGTGCAGATTTTAAAAGAATATTATTAATTGTAAAATATATTTTCTTTTTGTATTTAAAAGAAAACAGACATATTGACTACGCATTTGCATTCATTATTGAGATTTTTTAATTATTGATATTTTAAATTTGAATGTTATCTTTAAAGGATAGAAGGAATGTTATATTATTCCAGATCTAGATTAATATTAGAGTGGCATTAAATTATAACTGTAGTTGAATAGTTACAATAGTTAACCAATAATATCCACCTTGGAGAATTTGGAGAACAGTTAAATTTACAATTATTGTCTGAACATCTTGTGCAATGTTTCGACATTGTTGAGTTCTTGAATCAAAATTAAATTAAATATTACGAATAAATTGTGATAATTATATTTGCAATTAATATGTTCTGTTAGTGAACGCTCAGACAACTGTCAGTCTAACACACCTAGAGGTGACTAAAATTTAGTATCCATTAGCTTGATTGGACTTGATGGGCAAATCCTTGTTCTGAGTGAAGTGTCATTTGTATGACAAAATAGTTAAATTCCTGACCTAGAGTATATGTATACATTTTTTTATTAATGATGGTGTTTTTTTTTATTACAGTTAGTCCCTAACTTATTAAGGCATCTGAAAAACCTCATCCTTGCTGGTTATTCGCCCGAGCATGATGTATCAGGGATCAGTGACCCGTTTCTGCAGGTAACTTTTATATTGAATCATTGATACTACTAGAGGCATTCCATTCCCATACCATCATATTGGAAATTATGACTTTATTTGACTATTTTAGCCATAGTATAACACAATTCAATTATATTTTTAAAAATAAACTTATGTACTCAAAAAATATGAAGTGCAATAATTTAAACAAATATTTAATCAATCAACTTTAATTCCAATGCAGCAGCTGGTAAATGGGGCAGCCGGAATAAAAACACAGTAGTGAATTGTTATTTTTTATTAAAGTAAAAAAATATTTATAATATTTTTAATGTTTATTAAGCTTATGATTATTTTGTAGGTGAAAATTCTTAGATTGTTGAGAATTTTGGGTAAAAATGATGATGAAGCATCTGAGGCTATGAACGATATCTTAGCTCAAGTTGCCACTAACACAGAAACCAGTAAAAATGTCGGAAACACCATCCTGTATGAAACAGTTTTGTCTATTATGGATATTAGATCGGAAAGTGGACTAAGGGTAAATTAAAATTTATTAAAATGTTAAAGTTTTGTAAAAATTAATTTCCTCCTTTTTTTATAATTCAAATTTTATCTTTCAAGATCAATAAAACATATTTTATTTAGGATTGCACGATATCCTATTGTCTTATTTTATTTATACTTTCATTTATTATGGAATTAATACTGAGGTAATGTATTAAAAATTTTCAATTAATGCCTTGAAATCTTACCTGTGATGTGGAGGATCATATGTGTGCGCGTGTCTTTTATAGATTGCTGTTGAGTTGTTTGCCACTATTTTATAGAATCAAGGATTTTTTTATTTAACTTAATTAGACAGTAATAATTAATTTGAATTAATTAATCATGTATCTTTTTCTTCTTTAAAAATCTTCAGTTGTATGTTTGAATTTTTAAGCTCATATATTTATTATATATCTTTTTGTTTTTTCAGGTTTTAGCAATAAATATTCTTGGTAGATTCCTTGTCAACAATGATAAAAATATTAGATACGTCGCTCTAAATACTCTCTTGAAGACTGTTCATGTAGATACTAGCGCAGTGCAAAGGCACAGGACCACCATCTTGGAATGTTTGAAGGTATCGTTCCTCTATCATCATATTTTACTTTAATGGTTCAATTATTGTCATACTATTTTTTTTATTTCTTTCATTTGTCCAAATTACCAAGTAATTTGATTAATAATATAATCATTTTTTTTTTTTAGATGTTTCTTAGTATCTATGTATTTTATTTATGTAATAGGATCCAGATGTATCGATTCGACGAAGAGCATTGGAGTTGAGCTTTGCCCTCATCAATTCTGGCAATATCAAAACAATGATGAAGGAGCTCCTCAATTTTCTGGAAAAAGCCGATCCGGAATTCAAAGAGATGGCTTCGTCTCGTATTGTCTTGGCTGCGGAAAAGCATGCCCCTAATATCAAATGGCACTTAGATACACTTCTCAGTGTCCTCGTGGCAGTAAGTATTTTTTTATTCATTATAATATATTTATTTTTAATGTATTTCAAAAAATTAAAATTTATAATCATCTTTTTTTTATCACAATTATTTATATTTTAAATACATGTGGTTTAATTATTTGTATTTTAAACTTACTAAATTTACTAAATAGGCAGATATATTTTAGTTTAGTTTAGTTTAGTAATTACTATATTAATAGATGTTTATAAAATCTGTGTAAAAAGGATTGTTCTAAAATAAACTATTAAATAATTTAGATTATTTTCTAATATAAATAAACAGGAAGATACATGACTTTAACCATAGTGTTTTTCTCTTGATACCTTCCAATAGCCAGGTATTAAAAGGCTGGTTAATAGTGATGTCATAAGTCACTTATAATTGTAGAGAATAATATATGTATTTTCCAGTTTTTTTTTACAAAGTTGGTTCATTGTTTTATTAATTTCTTTCTCAGGCTGGAAACTACGTTCGAGATGATGTAGTGTCCTGTACTATTCAACTATTAGTAGCAAATCCTAGCCAGCAGGAATACATGGTACCCCAGTTGTGGGGAGCCCTTGAAAGTGATACCGCTGATCGTCAGCCACTCACGCAGGTTGCAACATGGTGCATTGGAGAGTTTGGTGATTTATTGTTAACCACGTCAGGATTAAAGGTTATAACATTAGTTTCTCATAGTTTTGTTGTATAAAAATTTATAAATTCTTTAATAGCTTTATACATAATAATCAGTATTTTATAAATAAAAAATGTCTGGTTGCTATATTACTATTAAATAGTAAATATAAATATACATTGCAGGTTTCCGAAGCTGAAGTTTTAGCTGTTTATCAAAGATTGCTTTTCTCACCTCAAAACACTCCAATTACGAAACAGTATGCTCTGACCTCATTAACTAAATTGAGCACAAGGTTTCCTACTGAAACGAGGTAATATAAAATATATATATTTATTATTATCTTTATTTCCTAAACTTAATGATTAAGCCTTTAATGGCTCTAGACGATATATCTTGGGAAAAAAGACGGTCTCCACAAGTGGACAAGATTATATTTTATATTTTAGTCCATTAATCAGACACAGACTAACTGTTATGCGCTTTTGATTCTAATTTGATTAGTTGGTTTTCCTGTTCGAATGACTTTTATTAGAAAATCTATCAATCAAAGAGTGGGTGGCATGGTAGCTTGTTGGAACAAACCCTATTTATGCTACCTATAGTTCGCTAATCAATGTGACACATGTAGCACTTGTAAGAGGTTTAGTACTTATTGAAAAATTATTGATCATTGACAAGCAGTTGTGTTAGGTAGTGTTTTGACTGAGATCATGCTAAACTGCAAGAAATTCATTTTTAGAAAAATCCTTTCTTACATTCATATTATAATAAGCTGTTCATTCATTTAGTAGGACTTGGCTTGAGTATTAATTTTATTAAATAATAAATAAAATTATTAATAGGCCTTGATGTTCAATCATGAGGTTATCTTTCATCTATTTACTTAATATTTTTGATTTTTGTTTTTAGTAAGATTCGGGAGTTGATAGAAAGTTTTGGTACACACGTCCAAATGGAATTGCAACAACGAGGAGTTGAATATGGCCAATTATTTGGTAAATTCTCTCACCTGCGGAACGCTCTGTTAGAAAGAATGCCACCTCTGGAAATTCAAAAGAATAATGGAAATACTGGGCAGAACGGTAGCCATGAACTGGATAGTGAGGAAGACCTTTTAGATAGTAATAATTCCATGCGTAATAACTTTCCTCAAATTCATGACAAAATGTCAGAGGTAAGTTTTTATTTTGTGTGCTATTTAAAATATTATGATTAGCCTTAGCGCATTTCAAGTCAATATATGGGTCATTCTACCATTTCATTCAAATTTCATTGTTCTAATTTCAATGCGAAAAAATTACATTTTCCAATGATTTTTTTCCACAAATTGTTAGAAGGTAAGCTCCTAATGGTGTTTACAAAAAATGCCTTCATAGAAACATATGTATAATATTTCTCAAGGCCTTTTTTTTGTCGGTACGCCATAACTTCCTTAACTTATCAAATTTCACGAATAAGGCATCATTTTAAAGCTTTCCTTAACCGCTACATCGGAAAAATTTACAAATCACTCATTTCGCCTTCGATTACGAGTTATAAGCGCAAAACCACGTTTTTTGCGAGAAAAATAGTCGTAGAGGTTTCTAAATGGTGTCAATCTTTTCAGATTTTCAAGGAGAACATTTTCAGTCATATACATTTTTTCGATTAATCCATTCGTTCGCGAGTTGTAAGCGAAAAGCGTCGTCCCTATAGAGGATACATAAAATAGAGGACACGAGCCTGTGCGATGTCCGGTACTCTTTAAAGATCACTATCCTAATTGTACCTGGATATGCAAAATTTAGGACTCCCACTGTAGAATCGTCCGGTTAGCCTTAGTTGCATAAAGGGACGTTAAACAAACAAACAAAACAAATACTTGTCAACTAATTATGTAATCTCTAAATATTATTTAAAAGAGCTCAAAACAAACCTGAAAATCAATTTCACTTAAATATTTGAATAAGTTTAGAGTTCAGGTTCTACTAAACTCACTTCACCTTGTTCCTATTTCCCTCATTCCACAGGAATGAGGGAGATAGGTTTTTGAGATTATATTAAAGTAGACCATTCCATGTCAGTCTCTTATGAATAACATTTATGAGTTATTGAAATCCCTTGTAAACCTACAAATTAACTGTAATATAACGTGAATCAAATTCACCTTTTAGGAAATATCAGTGGGTGAGGGAGATAGGAGATGTAATGACACTCACTGTTTTAACCGATAAAAACACCCTCACAAGGAAACTAGAGCAGAACTTTTGTGAAAAAGGTTATCCTTGTTGAGACGGGAATCTGTTACAATGTTGCCAGCAATAAATTATAATGAAATAAAGGTTTCCAAGGTTTTGAGGCCCGCTTTTAAAACAATGTGAGGGAGATAGGTTGCATCTATGGGACAGGTAGATTATGGATCATAACTTTTTTTCTATATAAGAAAATAGCAATATACTGCTATTTATAGCAGAGATATAGCAATTTGCTAGAAAATAGCAAATAATTAAGACCTTCTAACAAGTATGGAAAAAAAACTAGGTTATAAATAAAAGAATATATATCTTTTTTCTGGCATCAAAGTCAGCAACTTGAGCTTTGGGACAGGTGAGTGAGATTGATATTGACATTTTAAGATTAAATTTAGGCCTATAAACAAATTGTTACTGAGGAAAAATTCTTGAACAACAAGCTGAGGTTTTCTATTAAGTGGATGCAATTGAATTATTAGCAATTTCACACAAATAATATAATCTCATTGGGACATAAATTTGTATGTATTGGGAGAATGACCCATATATGTCTGTATTATTAAAATGCTAAAAAAAAAATTTTAATTAAATCATTTGGTTTATGTATATTAAACTATTCCTGTTTTAGAATGCTCTTCTCGTTCTCCTTGGAGGTGAAGGTGACAATGAAATTCTGGAACCTTTACCCAAGACCACAACTGATACGAACCAAGACCTTTTGGACCTCCTTGGTAATTTTAACTTCCTATGATACTTAGAATGACGATTCCGTTTTATTTATTGTAACTTTCCTTGATAAAGTTTAAAATTAACTTTCCTAATTTTAATGGAATGTATTAATTGTATGACCGATTAGCCATAACAGCATAAAGTTATGTTGAATGAACAATCAAAACAAATCAAGTGAATTGTAGTTAGATCAGCTGATGGTGGTGGAATAGTCTTGAATATAATTGTAGAAATATTTTCATTAACAGGTTGACTGCTAAATTACAATATAGCTTTTAAATTGCTTAATCTAGTATTTTTTGCCATTTATACCAATTTCACAGGTTGTTTAGGCGCCATATTTGTTTACAACTGCAAAGAATTTCTTTAACCATTTCAACGATTACTATTTATCAAATTTATACTATTTAATAATATCAGTTACCAAATAAATAAACTACTGTTTTCCTACCAATAATGAGGAATATATGTAGATATATGTGTATTCATGGAACTAAATAAAACAGTGTCTTGCAGCACATTTATTAATTGGATTTTGAGTGATTAACTCTGTTTTCATGTTTGTCCGAAGATAGACCAAGGCATTAATTTTTTAAGTTGCCTAGAATTTTACCTCTAATGCCTTTTCTTTTTTTTTTTTTTTTGTTCACAGGAGGTTTAGACTCGTCTTACGACATCATTACTGATAAAAAGCCTCCGGCAGATCTTAAAGTCAGCAATGATTCTACACTCTCCCTTCAAAACAACAATAACATCCTGAATGCTATCAATTCAGTAAATGACTACCTCACAGATCCTCCCATACCACTAGTCCAACCTCAAGGTACAGTTTTATTCAGCTCGTCTCAAGAATAATATTTGAAAATTTTCGTAGATAAAAAATCACCATACATAACATGTCATCCTTAATTGTAATTATTAAAATGTGTTTTACAGGACTACTTTCATCTGGAATATATTATTTATTTTATATACTTTTTTTTTTGTTCGGTACCCCTACCCGGCCATGTGTGGCATGCACGGGGGTTTCTCTATAGGTGTACTATCTAACCATGGTGGGAAGGTTGAGATTTATTCTGTGGGGCCTCCAAAAAATATAAGTCAACCCTCCCAGGGCGGATTCGAACCACCGCCGTTCGACTTGAGGGTGCTAAAGCGGGTCGTGCTCCTATGCGCTCGGCTATCCTGTCCCTGGAATATTCCTGTTTTATTTTTAATTGAAATTTCAGTGGCCTTGAATCATGTTTTTGTGTAGTGACGTCCCTTAATCAAAGGAGGCTATTAAATTGTGCTCCTCTTTTTCGCTATCATGAAGACATTTACACCATATCCCTCATCCAATGCTTGACTGGTCTAACTCAAAATCACTTTTTTAAAAGTTATCTTTCAACTATCCTCTTCTACCTTCGTGCATGACCACGATGGTGTTGATTTTGGAAAATTTTTAAGAATGGGATAAACCATGACTTTCTTTTGAGTTAGTCCTGTCTCGCATTGGACGAGCAATAAGGAAAATTTGATTGTTTCGGTTTAGATTATTTTATGAATTTATTTTATTTTTTTTACAGAGTCTACTGTTTATGAAAAAGATGGGTTGAGGATAGACTTTGCTCTGCAGAAGGTTCCTGATTCTCCCAATACAACCATTGTTAACGTTGCTGCATATAATACAACTTCTACACCTTTTACAGAGTTTATTTTTCAAGCTGCAGTTCCAAAAGTAATTTTTTTTTTTTTTTATTCATTTGACAAACCAATGTTTGAAATATTAATAATTGTCTTTTATTGTTTTTATGTCTATTTTTGACTTATAAGTAATCAGAGAATGATTTGTCTCCACTGAATTTTATTATGCGCCTTTTGATGGTAATATTTCACAGTGATGTCATTGTATTACTCACCCCGTCCTGTCAAATAAATCACACTTTTGGTACAATTTACATTATGTTTAGAAATAAATATTTTTGAAAAGCCCGTGTCTCCCCACCATTAGGTGTATTACGATTTGTATTAAGATTTTCTCTTATTTAGCAGCACTGTTACTTCAGAGTTGCTGAAAATATTTCCATAGTTATACCGTAACTAATAAAAGTTATTCTTATTTCTATTTGTTATACCTACACTTTCTTACCAATCTTAAATACCTCATGGTCTTTTTTTTATTTAAATTCTTCCTATTTTGAATTAATCTAACATGAAATTCTTATTTTATTCAAATGTTCCTTTTTTAATAATAATTTTTTAGCAATTTTGATATTATGTCATTTTGTTGGCTTCTTTGCTTTTCTATTAGCTACTATCATTTTGCCTAATTTTTAATGAAGAACCAATATTTACCCACTTAATAAAAAGTGATATTTTTTATAAAAAAATAAATAAATAAATAAAACTAAATTAACTACCAATTACTCTGAATTTTGTCTCTGAAATTGATGATTAAGCTCATAAGATATCTAATTTATCCCTTTGGTTTCTGTTTAAAATGACAACCAAAAAAATGTACGATCATTTATATGGTCTTTGTTTAATTATATAGAAGAAGGAATGTCATTTCCTTATTACTTTCATATTTTAAAACTTAGGATGGACCCACCAATTGCATCTTACCCTATTTTTTATGCAAAAATTGTAAACAACTGTTATTATTTTTCATATTATGTAAAGTGGTTGTATGGTAAAATTTAACATTAGACTCTAAATCAACCCCAAATCATTCCATCAAATTACCTAATTATCTGTAGGAATAAATGCCTGCTTCCCTGAAATATTAAGAAGAAAATAAAAAGTTATATGTCCATTTGCTAGGTTACTACTCAACAGTTAGAAATATTTAGTAAAAAAATCGATCATGGTTTTTAGGAACTGCTGAGATTAAAATTCTAAGACTTTACAGTAATTTTCCCCTCCCCCTCCATATCTATAGGAAACTTTTCACTATTTATTCTGTTTTGGCATAGCCTAAAACTTTGAACTTTTATTTATAAATTATAAAACATAAATTAGTATGTGAAAGTTATTATTTTCTTATAATTCGATATTTTATTTTATTTTAATTGTAATTCATTATAACTATTTATTTTAAGACGTTCCAACTTCAGTTGATGCCGCCATCAGGTACCGTCATTGCTGACAATGGTGTGGTAACACAGGTGTTGAGAGTTACAACTCCAAACAAGGTATTTAGATCTTTAGCATTTCATCAAATGAATTAATAGCATGCATGCATTAATACAATAATTTGGTTGAAGCATTCGTGAGTTTCCTGATTTTTATTTGTTGAAACTCAACTGTTTTAAGTCTTTAAGAAGTAATATGAATATCGGATTATTGACAAATAATCTTTATAATTATAATTAAGCATTTCACGTCTTGATGTTTATTTACCTTTGAAAGTTGGGGAAGTGAATTATCTGTGAAGTTTAATCTTATCTTTTTAAAATAACAACAATTAAATATTGCTTATAAAAGATCAGACTAGTTACAGTCACAGTTATATATATACATATATGCTAGCTGATACATCGTTTTCAACTGGAGAATTTTTTTTTACTTTCACTTACCTATATATGAAATATGGTATATATAATATGGTAGTAATGTACCTTCACGTTCTTGCTGAACTCCACGAAAGAATAAGGAAAAAACGACCTGAATTGTGGAAGGACAAGTCATGGGTTCTCCACCAAGACAATGCGCCGGCTCATTCCGCATTGTCTGTTAAGAGGTTTCTAGCCAAATTCAGCATCCCAGTGTTAGACCATCCGCCTTATTCGCCGGATCTTGCGCCGTGCGACTTCTATCTGTTTCCTAAGGTGAAATCTGCATTAAAAAGAACAAGATTTGAGTCTGTTGAAGCTGTGAAAGAGAAAGCGGCACGCGTCCTGAAGGAGCTGACAGAAAAAGACTTCCAGCACTGTTTAGAACAATGGAAGATTCACATGGAGTGTTGTAGGGATAGAGGAGGGGTGTATATTGAAGGTGATAATAAGTAAAAATGTATGAAATAAAAATAAAATGTTTTACAGCGTGTCTCGTTATTTAATAGCCACACCTTGTATACCTACCTTTTTAGCTGTGAAATATTTTACTATTGCAAAATAATTATTTTAATATGACAAATATAAGTTACTAGCTGTATATACCGGTTTCACCCGGAGAATTTCATTTTTTAAATGTATAAAGTGAGACTTTTATCGACTTGTAAAAGGTCGATTTCGTAAAAATCAATGTGAAGTTAACCAATTTAAGTTATGCAATTTTAATATGGACAGGTGTTCGCACCTGGTATCAAACAACCACTGAGCGAAATTTGGAGAATTTAGGACAAACGGTAGGGATTTTTATAAAGAACAAACAGAATTTTGTCTTTATTTCCTGGTTTCCATCGGGGAATTTCAATTTTATAATGTAAAAAACCAATGTAAAGCGAGATCATTACGATTTTTATAACAATAAATATCAGTTGAAGATCGGCTGAGGTTATGCAATGTTAATATGGACAGGTATGGATTTCTATAAAGAACAAACAGAATTTCATCTTTATTTACATACATTATAGCTGCATATCCCGGTTTCACCCGGAAATTTCATTTTTCTAATGAAACGGTCGATTTCATAAAGAACCATTGTAAAGCGAGATCATTACTATTTTTATAACAACAAAGAATATCAGCTGAAGTTATGCAATTTTAATATAGACAGGTGTTCGCACCTGGTATGAAAGAACCACTGCGCGAAATTTGGAGAATTTAGGACAAACGGTATGGATTTCTATAAAGAACAAACAAACAAAATTTCATCTTTATTTAAATAGATAATCCTATTTGATTCCATGATCAAATTAATTACACTTATTATACTCATGCTGTTGTTTTTTTTAGTGCCCCCTTCGGATGAGAATAAGAGTGTCATACAATTGCGGTGGTGCAACAGTTACCGATCAGGCGGAAATAAACAATTTCCCATCCGAAACTTGGCAATGACATGAGTCTACTCGAGGGAAGTGAATTTCTTGATGGAGATAGAATCTTATCCAAGACGGAGTGGCCTCAGATGATACCGGCGTGATATACATTCCCTAACCATACTTAATTATGCCTATATTTGTTTAAGTCAATTAATCTAGAGCTCTGTTTCAGTTCAAACAGAATATTTATTTTATTTTATTTATTTTATTTGTGTTTTTCCTGTATTTTTGAAAAAGGTAAAGAGGGATATTTTAATGAAATTAGTAAAAGCAATGTAGCATTAAAGTTTAAAATATGTTATAATACCAAATTAATTGCTGATAATGGCTATAATCAGTTGGTTTTATATATATAGTATAATATTTATTTATTTTTAAGTATTTTATTATTGAATCATTGTGAATTATCAAATTATTTGAAATTTTATTTTATTGTTTTAAGTGTTTTCACGATTTCATTCGTACATTTCTACTTTTAGCAACTTTATAATCTAATTTTGCCAAACTTGATTGTTTTTTTAGTGATTTTGTTTTGAATCATTATAAAACAGCATTGGCAATCCTGTTGTTTCTATTGGAATAGGTCCATTAATTTAATTTCATCAATTTTTGTTCAACTTGTTTTTGAAATATTTATGTATTTATAATGTAGCCTTATTTTTTTTTTTCTAAGGGTATACAATTTTAATGGTCAAATCGTTCCGTTCATCTCCCGCTAATTATAATATTTTATCAAGTTGACCTTGAGAGCCTCATTTTTTTTTAATTAGAAATTCAAAGGTTTTTGATAATTGGTTAATTAATAGAGGTGAAAGCATTTTCATTTCCAATTAATATGCTATTGCTTATTCGATTTAGACGCGAATAAAATATTTCCTTTTTCTTTTTGTTTTTCACAGATGCTCCGTTACTTTGATTTTATAAAATAAACTGTTGAATTTACCTTTAATATTTATATCATATACATAAAAATTATTACTACTTGTTATAATTTTTTTATTTGTTTAAGATTTTTACCAATTCTGTGATATGAATAACAATTTTGTTCAACAGTTGTTTATAAAAGTGATTTCTTTAGTAATACAATAAAAGTAATTTCTTGTCGGTTAATGAAAGTATTATTTAAATTATACATATTGATTTTAATAATGTTTTAAGAAATTTAACCATCATTCTATTTTATTTATTTTTCGTTAAAATATTGATTAAAAGATGTTATAATTAAGGAAGAATGTAAAGTCAAAATTTGTTGTACATATCTTTCTTGTATATCTGTACATAGGAGACTAATCGAGAAATGTGCCTGCATTGATCATGTACGCATATGCACATGTTTATTATGTAATTGTATTATTTTAAGTTATGTGTACATATGTGTTTAATTTTTTTTTTAAATGTACACTCGATTATTTAAATAGTTAAATAACTTTAAATAAAGAGTACTTAATAAATATATCCGAATAAACAAATATATATATTCTATATAATAATTATGTATATTTTTTCTCTTATTTTATGATTGCTATATTTTGTAAATACAGAACATGTTTGGGAAGGACAGGGCACCCTAATTAGATGTTTATTTATAATTTAGCTCAGTTGTTAATTAAAAAAAGAAATAATAAAAAAATTAATGACTATTTATGAGCATTAACGTATTCGTGTAAATACGTAGAATTATTGGCTCCCTCCATGAAATTTCTTAGGTAATGTAAATATTTCTAGAACTGTTTAAAAATACTTCTTACTTCATCAGATAGGTAATTGAAAATGGTATGATTATTTTTAGCCGAAATGTTTTACCATTTAAAGCAAATATTAAATTACCTAGAAAGACTGAAAATAATCAGACTTGGTTAACCTGGAGAGAATCATTTTACTTGTGTATATATAGTGCTAGTTAATGCATCAAATCATTTCATTGTTTCAATAAACATTGCTCTAAAAGACTATTTTTATGTGTATTTGAAAGAATGTCATTATATATAGTATATTTTGCTTTTAGTAAATTACTAGCCTTCATCATAAATACTATTTATCCTAGGTTACGAGATGTCACTTATTTGTCGGTTTTCCATACACAATGGGTCTTTATTATTGTTTTAAAAATGAATAAAGTAATGACAAAAATTATATTTTGAAGTTAGATTTCTTGTGATCGTAATCAAAGATATTTTTAGCTGTTAGAGGCCTATTGATTTTAATTACTATTTATGTAGATGAATAATATATGATTTTTGAAACAAAATAGCTAATCTATTTATTGATGTTTTATCATGTTTACTGCCAACTACCTGATAACTTGTGTTTGTTTAGATGTTTGCGGAGCTACAAATAAAGTTTACAATTTATCAGGCTAAATGAATAAGTAGCTTCAGGAAACAAAACTATTTACATAAAAAAACTAATACGGTTTCTCTGTTATATAAAAAAGTTTATAGTAATGATATTATTTTATTTTGCAAGCATGCTGCTGCCTAGAAGACAAGCACATAACCAACTCTACGGTTTGCCTTGCACTGGATGGACCAGGGAGTATTAAATTGATACTCCCAGTGAACATTAAATTGATTTGTCATTGACCATGTACAACAAAAGCCATCTAATGAAATGATTCACTCGATCAAATTTTTTATTTAGGGCCAGGATAGCCGAGTGTAACCCGCTTAAGCCTTTTCGAACCTAACAGAGGTTAGTAGAATCCACCCTGGGTGTATCAATGGAATAAATCTCAACCTCTACACGGTGGTTAGAATAGGTTGTTTACAACTCTGGAGTAACTCCTTCTGTGCTACACCATCACTAGGAAGGGGTACGAAAAAAAAGAAAGAAAATTCTTTTACTTAAAAAGAAAACATTCTTATACGTTGTTTTGATATAATTTTTTATATTATTAAAAATTAATTTTTATTATTAGACACAAATAAAAAGGGGTCAGTCTTGTTTGTGAGATTTGCAATCTGCAAATTAGCAATTAGCAAATACGTGGTATTCCGACTGGATTAATTGCTAGTTTAACTAAGTTTGTAAATCTCTCAGCCACTGCTTCAAAAGTTTTAGGGGTTTATGTTTGATGTTTAAATTTCACTGTTCAATAGTTGTAAAAAAAGCCATACAATATTTTCTAAAACATTCCCATTGCTCATACGTAAATAAACATTTCAGAGATTAATTAATGGAAGTGAAGACTATTATAGAATTATTTTGACTGAAAGTATAATATCAAGGTGAATTAAAACAAATGTTTATAACCAAAATATGATTTTTATTAATAATGGAAAATCATAGGACTATAATAAAAACAGTGAATATAATCATAAATATATAAATAAATTTAAATATAAATAACCTAACATAGATAAGATTCGTTCCAAAAAGCCAATTGTCAACTAACTACTGCGCATGTCCTACCCCTCACTCTTTTGATGCTAACTTTGATTAATTATTTTTCAAACAAGAACCAATCGAATCATCTAGAATAGAAACAATATTGGATAAATCAAATGGGAAAACCAAACAATCAAATTTAGAATCAACAGAATGGGAGAAGAACATCCAGAGTTGTTAGTAGACAACTGGTAAAACTAGCTTGTTGGAATAAATCTGTAGTAAAATAATCACATCTCATCATGATTTCTTGGTGGCCTTATATGGCTATTCCTTTTAATGCAATCAACAAGCCATAAGATACCTTCATCAACACCATCCCTGAAAAAAGTTATATGATTTTTCATTTATTAGTTCATCAATAACAGTATAATTCTTATTATTTTACTGGTTAAGTTCCTTAAAAAATTAAGTGAAAGAGGAAACTAATTAACTAGAAGGACTGGAATAAATTAGTAATTAACATTAAAACATTTTTCAGTACTCAGGTGATGGCCAATATAAGTAGCCAACACACAAATTAAGTGGAGAAGAATTACATGCTGAATTTATACTTTCAGCAAGCCTCTGCATTTAAATCAACTTGTTTCTCTAGGCTACAGTTCATGCACTTCTATTCGCTTTTCATCTGTGGTAAATCTGAAAAAGTTGGCTCGACATTTGTGTTTCTAATCTGTAATTAAGTTAACACATCTTGCCAACCTACGCATATGATGTGGTGCTGTCAGCTCAGTACTGAGTATTTCAAGAGTTTTGAAAAAGTGCTTACCTGAGTTCTGGGAAAACTAACCTTACTAGGAATGATAAAATTATTTTGGGAAGGCATTCATTTGACTTATGTATTATGTATGCACAGGAAATGCGTGAATAATGCAGACAGTTTCACAGTTGACAAGGGATATTTAGTGAATGTTTATTAGTTTTTCACAATCAAGTTAAGTGAATGTTTATTGATTTTTCACAATCAAGTCAGGCTGTTATCATTCCCTCCCCTATGATATTTGAGGAAACAAATTAATTATTACCATTTTATATATAAAAATGCTACTTAAAAATTTAATTGTGATTTACAACATGGATATATGTACACTATTCTCTACTATTTTAAATCAAGAGTTTTGGCATTTCAAAAATAAAAAAGTGCAACCCCCCTCCTCAGTACATTTCTTAATATTAATTAAGAATAATATTACAGACTAAAAGTTTATTAATGTGTAAACACCTTGACTAGTTATTTTTGAATTGACTAGTTATTTATTAATAACTAGCTTAACCTAGCCTTGCTTTGGTGTGGCTTACTGTAATACTCACTTTTTGGGAATTAAACTAAAAGCCAAAAACTAAAACCAGTGAAAATTAACCGAAAACATTAATATACATAGCCTACTTTAAATTACTGTCAAAAAAGAAAGTATTATGTAAATAATCTTCGCTGATATTTTTTAAAATGTATATATAAAGTTAATTACTGTCTTCAACTGAACAGGAAGGAACATTTTGTATTCCATAAGGAATATTAAGAGATATAATGGTCGAAAATCATGTGATCAAAAATACAATAAGCTGTAACTCTGTTAATAGTTGTCCTGTTTCCGTGATTTCTTTTTCATTTGGTAGCAAAGTAATATAGGACAAAAAATGAAGAAAAAAAATGTATCTATCTTAATAACATTTTTTCAATTGGATATATTAGCATAAAAAGTAGATATAGCAAAACAGCAACATTCATAATATTATAAAATAAAATATTATTAGTAATAGATAGATAATAATAGATAACATCTACTACATAAATAAGTTAACCCAACACCACTAATTGAACAGCGAAAAATTAAATTAAAAAGAGTAAGTAGAGTAGTGAAATGAAAATAAAGATTTATTGAGATGATTCAGTATTAGTCAACATCAAAATGTTTTTTAAATTATTTGAAGCTAACCCACCCCCTAACCTCAGTGGGAAAACTTCCGTTATCATACCTTGAAGGATACTTATTAAACGGCAATTACATCAAAAAGAGTAAAAAAATTGTAAATTTTGTACGGAATCATACCTCGAAGGCTACATGCACTCTATTATTGATATAAATTGGAAAATCCAATAATTGAAGGGTGGATGTATAGGTGATTATAAAATATATTAACAGTGCAGTCAAATGTTAATTATTTGACTTTACTAGAGGCTTTCTAAACTCTTTCCGATTTCATTCCCTGGTTTTTTTTTTGTCCCATATATCTTATCAATATAAAATACTCTCCAGTTTTGGAAATGGGTGATTCTAAAATTATGGTGGTATTTGGCTCTTAATTTTTTTTGGATTTTCACAGTCTTGTTTTCTTATGTTTCTGGTTCTTGATGGCTTGGTCAAATGCTCCTTAGCAATGATGTTAAGTTTGCACACACTGATATTCATAGTTTTCGAGATAATGATTTTAAAAGAAGTTAATGTTCTAGGGAGTGACAAAATGAACATGTGATATCATTATATTAATCTAAATCTTTTAAAAAATATTTCTCTAAATTTTACAGTCTTATATCGTCTGAAGCAAGACTCATTCCTATATAGGTATAATGAATTGGATCCATACCTTCAAAATAGTTAAAGAACTAGCAGTTAACTATTAGACACTTAAAAAGATGTTCCAAAATAGGAACCATAAAAACAACTCATTTATTTTTGTAGATAAAGTGATTCTCTAGTTTCTTAGCTTTTATTTCTTCTTCAGTCATTTTTTTTTTCGATGCCATTTTTCTGAAATGAGCACCTGTGTTATTTACAGATTTATTTGGCGGTTTAAAGGGGGAAGGGTGATAGTTAAGAAAGGGATATGTAACTGGGGCGGGTCCAGCACGAAGTTGAAGTATAAAACTAATATAAATATATTAATATTATATTAAATAATTTAGAAACAAGAGTGGTCATCCACGATAATGATTAAATTAATATATATTAATATTATATATAGCAACATAGCAATTTTAGTTTAGAAAATTAGATAGAATTTAGGAATTACAGAGTCCAGGTAAAACAATGATTAAAAGTGAAGTTTGGTTTCTCATAATCGAACATGCGAAATAATTGCCAAACCTTAATTATTCTATTTGTTACGCAACTACTAATACACATGTGTAATATTAATTTTAGGGATAGATATATAAGGATAGGGTGGGTTGTAACCCATACTCTCTGAACTGACACTTGATTAATGATGAACATAACCAAGACTAATTTTCATCACAGGTCTCTCCCTGATCAAGATTGTCACTCCCTACCTAGAAACGAAATCAGTATTAGGCTAGGGAGTGACAGGTCAGGGAGGGACAAATCGGCAATTTATCATTAATTTTGGCAAAACTAGGACAAAAATTACTTAAAGGAGGTTATGGCTGTGTAGAGATTCGAAGGCTCTTAAAACTATGATAATATATATATATTGTTTACTATCATCAAGTTGATAAGGTATAGGGAGTGACTCACCATAAAAATATTTTTCAGTTTTACACCTTCCTCCACGTCCTGAAAGCAACTGAGGTAACTTGGGTAAAAATGATATGAATTGACATATAGTCAGGTTTATAAAAAGGTTACCCCATATATTCTCAACTCGAAATTTCAATTTCTGAAGGGATTAGGGGGTATATGAAAAACTAGCTAGGGAGTGACCTTACAACAGTGTGACAAATAGAAAAACCGTAGTGGTACTCTGTTTATACCCTTTGGAGTCCTGGCTCAATTGTATTTTGCATCCTATTTATTTAGCATTGCTATTGATTTTTGGGGATTTTATCCTGCAGTTAGACGCTTGAAAATAAGATCGCTATATTCATAACCAATGAGGTAATAATTAGGCGGGATGGCCGAGTGGGCAAACGCGTTAGAAAATACGCGTTGCCCATGGCAACGTTTGTTTGGAAACATGAAGATAGCAAGTTCAAAACCCGAAGCCAGGGGAAAATTTAATTAATCTCGGCATCAATCCCCCACCCTCTCCCCTGGCTCGGGAAACCCCGTATAGCCTACAAGGCGAGGAAGGGGAGAACCAAAAAAAAAAAAAAATTTAAAAATCCTTCAGGCAGTTCTCGATATATCTCGTTGTGACACAAATACTACCATAATTTAAGAATCACCCATATAATATAATACATGGTTTATATAAATAAAAAGGTTTAACAATATCGCCTATATTTGAATGTGAAACTAGAAAGAAAAGGCATAGATATCTAAAATTGCTTAACAGATGAAAATAATAAATTAGCCAAGAATAAATGTTGTAGCTGAATCCTTTTGTATACATACCCATTCAGAGCCGATACGGGCATAACCATGCAATCCCTTCGGCCAATCATATGAGCATTTTTCTTGAAAATAGGCTTAACTTCCCTTACACCCATACAATCAACTATATCCTGTTTATTAGCCAACACTAGTAGAGGAACTCCAATTAGATTTTCACTTGCTATCATTTTATCTGAAATATCAAAATAAAATATAACATGAATTTGAGTTTTTCAAATACATAAAAAAGAAGATCATTATAAATAATTTAATGAATGTTTAGATTTATAGCTAATATCTATTTCTATAATTTGTGTCAAACTCTTGGACCATTTACTTGTTGATAAACCCTAAAGTCAACCATGAACACATATGGGTTTTATAATTTTAAGTTAATATTATAAAGAAAGAGAAATCAATAAAGTATTACCAGCAAAATATTTTGTTTCCTCACCACATTGAGAAATTTATTTATTAGTAACAAAATATTTATAAAATTTATAATTATCGATACCATGATTTGATGCTATGTGCTGAATCCCTGAACCCAGCACCTGCTGGTCAAGTAGATAAGTAAATGGACAGAATAGTTATTCAAGATACAAAGGTTAAAACCAAGAATCTAGGAGGACTGGCTAGTTAGGGGTCGGCTTAGTTTATTATCTTCATATATCCTCTTCCACACACAAAAATAATAATAGTAACAATGTGAGAACTTACCAAATGTTTCTTTGGATTCATCAATTCTTTCCCTGTCATTGGAATCAACAATGTATATAACTGCATGAGATTCTGCATAGTACTAGAAAAAATCCAGGCATTAATTATTTGCTCATGAATAATAACAACCATTAAAAAAACAATTATGAACAAAAACCATTCCAATAATCATCATCTAAGTTATCTTGACCTAAAATTTGAGAATAAATTCAATGTGACACTGTTGAACAATAATTGATGAGTTCAAAAAGACACTTGAAAAAATGCGACACTGAAGAAGAAAGCATAATATATTTGACAGATTCTGAAATGATTCAGAACTTTAGAGTAACAGGCCAATAACACGAAAAACTAAAACAGTATTTGGACAACTAGGATTAAATCTAAACAAATACATCTGCATCCTAACAAATTGAATATTAAAGTTAAGGATAAATGTTTAGTATCAAACTATTGAGATTCAATCTAGACTATGGTTATTTCAATTTATAGAGCAGGCCACTTTGCAAATAAATAGGAAGACTTTCATTCAATGAAACTGCCCTAAATGTGTCCAATTTCAAAAAAGTAAATAGAGGCCACCAACAGGGAGTTTCTCATTAGAGCAAGATCTAATTAAAGTTCGGCACACAACACTTATGAATAACATAAATATAAAAGTTGAATACAAAATCTTTGAGAGACTGCCTGATAAAAATCCAAATGATATAAAATAAATTGTTATCCATGCTAATCAGAAAAAACAATTCAGCCTACCTTATCCCAGAGGGATTGTAACTCCTCTTGGCCTCCAAGGTCCCAAAAATTAAGTCGAATTCCAGAAACATCAATTTTACCAATGTTCAATCCCACAGTAGTTGTGATTTTATTAGGGTTCATTCCCTTATAATTTTTTGTGAATTTAGTTTTCGCTGCTTCTAAGTAGGTCTGAAATGATTTTTTTTTTTTTTTTATATGCAATTAAATGGATATTTCTCAATTGTAAAAAATAAATTATTATCTCAAAAGAAGTACATACTGTTTTACCAGCATTGTCCAGGCCAAGAATTAGGACACAATACTCATTCTTTTGGACCATGTACTTATAAAAGCCAGAAAAAAGTGTGTACATATTTGCAGACAATTATTTCTATAATAAATTATATCAGAAACCATGGATGAATAACATAAATCAAATTTTTGTTTTATATTATCAAATCAATCTTTATATTATATCATATTAGACAATTAATTAAATTTAAACACATTATTAGCGACGAGAAAACATTTTAAAAATTGACAATCAAGTTATTAGCTCAGTTGTTGTATTTGAAAATAACCTTCCTATACAGTTTATATTCCCTAAGAGGTACGACTCATGTCAAGTAAATTAAGTATGATAAAAAAAAAAAAAAAAATTACCTAAAAAAAAAATGGCCTCTCGACAAGTCTTGCCAATGTGGTTCAGGTCCTTTAAAACTGATCTGCACCATGTCTCTCTTGGTTTTCTCTTTTTCTTGTTCCTTGGGAATTCACTGAAGAGTTTCTTTTCCGATGGCACAATCAGGTTTTCTTTATGTGTGTCTTATCCATTTCAATTTTTCCCCTTATTTCGATTAGGGAAGGAAGCTGCTCAGTTATACTCCAGAACGTATGGTTGCTGATCTTCTCAGGCCACCATATCCTTATTATTTTTAGTAACTACCGCTTAATGAAGATCTGAAAAAGTTGGGTAATGCTTTCACTGCTGTAGAGCAGGAATAACCCAACTTGGGTATTAAACAGCCTTACTTTTGTTTTCTAGACATTTTCTTGTTCTTCCATAGCTGGGTATAGCTGAACAAATAACCCATCAGCTTGTTTGATTCAGCTTTCAACATCCTCCAACGAGCCAACCGATATGAAGGCACAACTCAAGAATAGAGTACGGGAAGAAGTGGTCTTGACAAGACTGCGGATCGGCCACACCAACCTGACCCATGTACACTTGATGTCGAGGGAAAGCTCACCACAATGCGAGACCTGCCAACAACCGCTAACAGTTCAACATTTAATTGAGGAGTGCAGAACGCTGCAAAGTAATTTCCAAAGGAACAAAGTGCCCCGCCGTAGAGAATTAGCACTCAATATCTCAAAGGAAATGATAGACGGAAATATTAAAAGAAACTGAGTTCTTCTATAAAATTTAATAAGAAAGAATAATATGTAGACTTTTTTCTTTTTTTTTGCTTACTTGAGTAAGCGTAACCGTGAATAAAGAGGATAAATAAAAAGGGATGTAAATAATTTATTTAAGTAGATTTGAAGCTAGATCAGACAGACTCGGATAAAATTATAATTATGATAAAATTTGGAGGGCGTAATAACCGTGAAGTTGATCGCCCAGATAAACCACTAACCTAACCTAACATCCCCCAACGAGTCTCCTTCTAAGCTCCCTCAGAACAAGGAAATTCCAACATCTCTCATTCAGTCTCATTTCTGTAGTTTTATCAACATCGATCTGCAGTCCAGCTCGGTTGGCAGTGCGACTTAGTGCTTCTTATTTGCCTTGCAGATCACTAAACAGCTGTACAAAGAGGTACAGATCGTCGGCGTAATCAAGATCTTTAAGTCTATCTCTTAGGCCCCACTGCATTCAAAGTCTTCAAACCCCAAGCGTAGCTCTTATTATGCTATCAAGAACCACGATGAGAAGAATTGGAGAATGTACGCATCCCTGTTTTACGCCAGTCATGATTCTTATTGGTTTCGACAGTAATTTCTCATAGATGTCTCTGCAATCATATCCATCATACGAGCTTCTAACAAGGTTGATTATCTTTTTATGGATTTCATACTTATTCAGGATTCTCCACATGATATCCTGGTTTAGTTAGTTAAAGGTTCTTTTCAAAATCGAATAAGGCCATGTATTGCTTTGCCTTGTAATGTATGACTTTGCCAATTGTGCCTCTAGAACATGTTTAATATTTTGAGGATAATTCGGCTAAGAATTTTGTTTATAACACTTGAAATATTAAATTCTTATGCTCCTTAAATCATTCTCGAAAAATTGAAATCGCAGTTTGAAAGGTTTGGGCTTTAAGGAAAATGATCAATTCGACTTCAGTTTATTTCCTGTGGTTTGGAAATGGTTTGTAAACGTGTTCTAGCATTGAATTGGAGATGACCTCTCGTTTTAGTTAGTCACGTCTTTTTGGTTAAATCTCACATCGTTCAACAGATTGAGCGTCGCTCATGTAATACATCAATGTCCTAAACCGCGAAAAGAAAGTTTTTGTCAACAATGCTTTTCTAGGACGGCGATAGTATTGCTAATTTTTAAAACATATCCGTTCTCCCTTTAAAATCTTTAGGTTAAGTATACACAATCGTCTTGACAATAAGAATGTCCTATCAGTTTCTGAAACATTTTCTTCGCTTGAACTTCTCTCAAGGTATAATTGAAGGAAGGTTAAGATGTATTGTATAGATCATTTTGATGTACACTGTCAGGCTGTGGTGAAATATTACCTTTTTATGCACTGTTATAACTTGTAA
Source organism: Aelia acuminata (assembly GCA_911387785.2). Lineage (NCBI taxonomy): Eukaryota > Metazoa > Arthropoda > Insecta > Hemiptera > Pentatomidae > Aelia > Aelia acuminata. The sequence goes on along the minus strand of OU426982.1, from coordinate 111,664,851 downwards.
ACATATGTTTCCTTTACCTTTATACACTGTTATATCTAATGTTATACAATTCACATCTAGTGTAATTATGATTGCAATAAAGCCTTATTTTACAACTAGAAGGTTTAATCATTACAATTTATTGCAATCATTTCAATAATAGTTATTTGATAACATTTATTATCAAGATGGACAAGTATTTTAAGCCCGAAAGATTTGAAGCTGAACACACATCTGCATCAAGCACTTCTCAGTGGAATCATTGGAAGAGAACATTCGAAATCTTCACAGCATCAATCAAGGCCTCTGAAGCAGATAAGTTATTACTACTTTATAATCATATCAGTCACCCTATTTATGAGCTTATTAGTGAATGTATGTCCTACGAGGCGGCTATTACTAGGTTAGATGGACTTTACATTAAACCTAAAAATGAGATATATTCTAGGCACAAATTAATGACACGACAACAACAGCCTGGTGAAACTGTAGATCAATTTTTACAATCCTTACGTCAACTTAGTGTTGATTGTGGCTTCAAAACGGTCCAGGCTGAAGTCTACAGGGACGAATACATTCGCGATGCCTTTATAAGCGGTCTTTCCTCCCATAACATTCGACAAAGGCTACTTGAGAATTTCACTTTAACTCTAGACGATGCTTTATTGAAAGCTCGATCGTTAGAATCAGCACAAACATTCTCTGAGACATATTTAAGCAATAATTCGCAAGTTGCAACAACTGATACTTTAAGGACGCCTTCAACTCCGACATTAACTGCAGCTGTTAATTCTAAATGTTTCTTTTGTGGTCTTAATCGACACTCACGGATATCATGCCCTGCTCGTGATGCTATTTGTAAGCTCTGTAGTAAGAAAGGCCATTATGCTAAAGTTTGCAGATCTTCCAAACTTCAAAACCGGACTGCAGCCACATCTTCCCGTCCCGATTCGCCTCAGCAGCAAGATACTGATAGCTTTGGAACAGTGGCTTGTCTCCCAGGTAAAACGTTTACATCCCAGGTAACTCGGTGTTCAGGGATTTCAGCAGCTTCCCCTCTCAGTCTTTCCAAATCTATTATTAAGATAAAAATAAATGATTTCTCAACAGAGGGGCTAATTGATACCGGAAGCTCTGAAAGCTATATCAGCGATGCGTTCGCTTCCCAACACAATATTCAACAGTACCCTACCTCTTCAGAAGTTGCCATGGCTTCATCCTCCTTGGCCATGTCAATTAAAGCTTATTGTTTGGTCAATTTACAAATATCAAATAATCGATATGCTAACACAAAGTTGAGCGTTCTGAAAGATTGTTGTGCAGATATTATTTTGGGACATGATATCTTACAACAACATTCTCAATTATCCATACAATTTGGTGGTAAAAAACCTGTTTTACAGATCAGTAGTAGCCTAACATGTGCCAAAGTCAGTCCTGCTTCACTATTTCAGCATTTAGCCCCAAACTGTAGGCCGATCGCCATCAAATCCCGGCGTTATTCAGTAGAAGACGAAGAATTTATCTCATCACACATTAAAAAACTACTTTCCGATGGTATAATTGAGGAAAGTAACTCACCATGGAGAGCACAGGTGTTGGTAGTAAGCGGAACCCACAGAAAACGCATGGTTGTCGACTACTCACAAACAATTAATAAATATACTATGTTGGATGCATATCCCGTCCCCCCTATTGAAAAAATAGCTTCCAATGTCGCCAAGTATAATATTCATAGCACTATAGATCTAAAAAGTGCATATTACCAGATACCTATCAGAAAGGATGAGAGGCATTTTACTGCTTTTGAGGCTGCAGGAAAACTGTGGCAATTTAAGCGGATACCTATGGGTGTGACTAACGGTGTGGCGGCATTCCAGAGGAAGATGGACGAGATTAGGACCAGAGAAGGCTTGAAAGGAGTCAACATTTATTTGGACGACATAACAGTCAGTGGCAAGGACCAAGCTGAGCATGACTTAAACCTAGAAAAATTTCTGAGTGTTTGTCAAAAATATGCTTTGACAATAAACAAACAAAAATCCCGGTTTAATTTAACATCCATTAAAATCCTGGGATACCTCATAGAAAACAACACTTTGAAACCTGATCCCGATAGACTGAAACCTTTAATCGATTTCCCTATTCCGAGAAATAGAGTTTCACTGGAGCGGGCACTTGGAATGTTTGCGCATTACTCGAAATGGGTTCCAAAATTTTCAGATAAAATACGGAGACTAGTTAACTGCAGAAAATTTCCTATGGATACAGAATTAGTTCAAGACTTCAATAATATTCGTTCCTGTATCGCTAAATCCTACGTTTTCAATATCGAGGAAGATATACCATTTTGCGTTGAAACAGATGCCTCGGATATAGCAATAGCAGCTGTACTCACTCAGAATAAACGTCCTGTTGCCTTTTTTTCAAGAACATTATCCAAGAGTGAGCGGAACCATCCTGCAGTTGAGAAAGAAGCCTACGCAATCATGGAATCCCTTCGAAAATGGCGCCACTATTTAATTGGTCGGAGGTTCCAACTTATAACGGATCAAAAATCCATTTCTTACATGTTTGACATTCGACATTCTGGAAAAATAAAAAATGAAAAATTTACTAGATGGCGTCTTGAACTTGCACCATACAACTACGACATTGTCTACAGACCAGGGAAGGAGAATCATGCTGCTGACGCATTATCGAGGACTTGCAGCTCAGTACATACTTTTGACAGGCTGGTGTATTTTCATAATGCCCTCTGTCATCCTGGCGTTACACGGATGGCCCATTGGGTAAAAAGTCAAAATCTACCTTATTCAATTGATGAAGTTCGGAAGGTAACTTCTTCTTGCAGGACTTGCTCCGAAGTGAAGCCTCGTTTTCATTACAGGCAAAGCTCACTTATCAAAGCAACATCCCCCTTTGAGCGACTAAGCATCGATTTTAAAGGTCCATTACCCTCAAACACTCCTCGTAAATATCTTTTAACAGTGGTCGATGAATTCTCCAGATTCCCGTTCGCTATACCTTGTGCAGACTTATCATCAACAACCGTTATTCAGGCACTAAACCAAATCTTCTACATATTTGGATATCCTTCCTACATTCATTCAGATAGAGGAACCTCTTTCATTTCAAGAGAACTCCAAATGTTTCTTCATTCTAATGGCGTGGCAACCAGCTTCACAACTCCATACAACCCGTGTGGTAATGGTCAGGTGGAACGCTACAATGGAGTAATATGGAAAACTATTTCATTGGCCTTAAAATCCAAAGGACTGGCGGTGGCTCAGTGGGAGAAAGTGCTGCCTGAAGCTTTACATGCCATACGTTCATTGCTGTGTACAACTATCAACTCAACTCCCCATGAACGTATGTTTTTCCATAAAAGGAAATCTAGTTCTGGAGTGGCGCTTCCCTCATGGCTGACAACTCAAGGAAAAGTACTGATGAAAAATCATGTACGTCAGAGCAAATATGACCCTCTGGTTCAAGAAGTCACACTACTACATGCTAATCCTGACTACGCGCTGGTGGAACTACCTGACGGAAGGGAAACAACTGTAAATTTAAGGCATCTAGCGCCAGCTGGTTATAAACCCGAAGGAGAAAAAACAGAAAATCCTACAGAAACTCCTATATCATCAGGAGATTTTATTCTTATTCAAGAAAGGCCTGAACATGACGCAACTCGGCAATCGTATTTGAGAAGTTCTCTTGACACTGTAGATGAACTAAGAACTAGCTGTCCCCCAGCCCCTTCCAGCTCTCATCCAAGTCCACTACCTGTTCCTCCAAAGCAATCGCTAACTCCAGGGAATGAAATTATTACATCGCCGGCCAAATCTAAGCCTAGCCCACCACCTCCTGTTTGGAGATCATCTAGAACAATCCGAGCTCCAAGATACCTTCAGGACTATGTCTGTAAATGAAGTGGGGGAGAATGTGGTGAAATATTACCTTTTTATGCACTGTTATAACTTGTAAACATATGTTTCCTTTACCTTTATACACTGTTATATCTAATGTTATACAATTCACATCTAGTGTAATTATGATTGCAATAAAGCCTTATTTTACAACTAGAAGGTTTAATCATTACACAGGCATCGATCTACAGACCGAAGGCCTTATCTTTATCATTGGAAACATTTCAAAAATGCTGTGAGACTGAGTTAACAGTGTTTAAATGACTGTTTAAAATCTGAAGGTTTTTTTTTTACTCTGCAGCTAAATATGGAATACTTTGAGCACAGATAATGTACCAAAAGACAATCTAATGGCAATAAAATCTAAAAATGTGAAAGGGGTCTTAAGGATTCTTTAGAAGACGTTGCATTCCTAATACTCTGTTATTTAATACTTAACTTCGGGCTGTGGGGATGTTCTGACTTTAAAATAGTTCTTTTATCTTGCCAATGATAGTACCGAAATAGAAACCGTTTAGATCAGATGACTACAAAAACTCAATTATAACTCGTACCTATGGAATAAATCTCGATCTTCCCACCTTGCTTAAAATATGTTGGTTACAATTCTAGAGTAGTCCTTAAGAGTTTAGAGTTAATCTCGAATGCCATATTTGTATATTTCTTGTTAGGATTAAGGGAAAAAACAACATAACTCTTTTAAATTCAATGTCACAATATCGGGAAGTCGTTGCACTGATGCTCTTCTGTCAGTTATTAAACGGTATGTAAACCTGGAATTTCAAAACTGACTGTGCATTATATCAATAAAATCCTTTAATACTTTAAATTGGTGAAATTATCATGAGTGGAGAGTGAGTAGAAATAGCTTTCTTGATTACTGCTTTGAGATCCGGTAACCTTTTTCAGTTGGTCAACAGAACCTGAAACGCAATGAAGGTCATGTTCTCAAGCTAAGCAGTCCCTGAAACGAAATAGTGCAAAAATGTGGGGTAAATTTCTTTTTCAACGGTTTGCAACTTGGCAAAAACAGCCCCGTGAGGTATTTTTCTTTGATCATGGAATAGGTACAATCCCATCATCCAGGATGAACAGTGGTGATATACTCTTTAGGATGGCCTCTTTAATGGTTTTGACCCACTGTCAATTCCCGAATAGTGCGTTCTCCTCATGTTGCCTATGTAAAGTTTTTTATCCTTTTAGGATTACATCTCCTCAAAAGTAGTAGTATGCTGCCGTAGAACCGCTATCTATAGTAATGTGCAAAATTCTGGAATGAAATTTGCTTTTGAGCGAATGAAATGGGCTCTTTTATTAATCATATATAATTGCTTGTTCAATGTTCAAGTCAAAGTACTACAATGATTGAAACTGATCAATTTTTGAGGATTTGCGCAAATTCTATTTATTATCTTCTTAAATACTTTTTTATTATAATTATAATTCTTATTAGCCATATTTTATTCATATAAATTATTTAGTAATAAAGACATCTTCAAATATTGATGTACATTGATTTGAATAGAAGATGTAAGTTGTTTGTTATTAGTTGATAAGTTGGGCTTCTCCTCCAAAAGTGTCAATCGGTGATCAGAAACAAACTGCTTGTTTATAATTTTAAAATAAAGCTAACTTAATTTAAACTTTTTTTTTAGAGTGTCCAGTCTAATTTTTCATAAAAGTCAAAGTTTAATAATTTAACTGAGTTTACTTTTTTAAGTTGGCAATCTGGAAGTATCTATTGTTTATGTTGCATTTTCAAACGATCTAAACGTTTTGGTTGAAGTTATTTATAAACATATTTTATGGTTTTCAAGTGCAAACCCGTTTCATAAGTTTTATATTTCAATGTAACTTGGAACTGATCGAATTTTGGTCATAAATTCTTTTTAACCAAAAACTACTTATGGTGTAAGATATAGCTTTGTGAAATATTATAGTACGATAATTGTGAAGTTATAGGTAGTGGATCCTGTGCATATCTCTTGTTTGGTGATAAGTACTTTTAACTAATAAATTTATATTCATTGCTTTTACGTTTTATACATCTTATTATTTCACCCTATTACATTAGTCTATGTTGGGCAGCCATTGTTACATCATTGATGTTTAGTATTGAGGCTAGTAATGAATAGATAAGGTTAGTACTCATTATGATCTATCCAGGAAATAAGAAAAAAAAAGCTTAGTTCATATAATTCATTATAATGAATCCCTGTGCTAGTAATAATTATAATAAAAATTTTCATTTGATGTTTGTATTTTTTTAAAATTTATTTAGTACTTTTCCTGTGGTTTGTGGTTAATGTAACTCAATAAATGTTAATAAATTTCTTTTATTTTCAGATCTCAACATTTGAACTATCAATTATAAATTATTGTCCGTATAGTTCTTTAAGTGGTGCTTTGCGTTTTAGTTTGGAGCAGAATGCAGGAAGGAGGTATTAATCTCACATTAAATGAAGATGAAATTAAAAAAAGAATGAAACTTAAAGATTTTAGCATAAAATTGTGTAAACTTTCAAATCATTTAGTTGGCAAGAAAAATTATGACAAGTGTGCCATGTCGGTGAATAGTGAAGCGCATAAAGTTAACTTTCATACTGTTTCAGAAATGGTAGAAGGCCCTTCAAATGATTACAGTAAATTTCCACTTAAGACTAAAAGAAAGAGAGTATTGTCAAGAGTACTGAAAGCTAATAGGATGTCAAGAAGAAAAATTAGGCGATTTGGTAATGCAAGGAAGCAAAGGAAAGTGAACCAGTTGATTGAAGAATCCCAAAATGATGAAAATACCACCAATTCTGAAAATAGTGAAAGTAATAATTTGTATAATGAAATTAATTGGGAAGAAAACTTAGATTGTGATGCAAGTGACCTTGTTGATGAATTTGCCCCAAGAGTTCAACACTCCTTTCCAACTTCTTCCAAGTCTGTTGAGGAAGAATCTGGCAACAGTGAGCAAGCTGCTCCTGCTTCTGTTTTAGATAATACATTTGTTGAGGGGGATATGCTTTATGTTAAAGATTTCCACACGTCTGAATGGTAGGTATATATTTTTTTAAATATAGTTGCAATTTATTTTTGTAACACATTCATTAATATTGAATTTATCATATTAAAGTTATAATACTGAAAAAATTATGCTAGGAAATCTGTGAGCATTGTTGAGGTGGATTGTGAAGATAATGAGGTGTTAGTTCATTATGAAGATAAGAGTAAGTGTGATGAGTGGGTTTCCATGAACAGCCAAAGAATTTCCCGTACTGAACCATCGTTTACTAGGTATTCTTTTTTTTAATTTTCTTCGAAATTTTCCTGAAAGTTTTAATTATAGTTTAGCTTGATAAGTAATTAAGTTAATTACCTTTTAAATTAATGGTTACAAATGTAGTTTTACTTGGCAAATACTTTATCATTGATATGATTTTTACTGTAAAGTTTCAATAATAAGAATCATAAAGAGAATAAGAATAATAAATCAAAATTTGACTTCGAACTTTCATGTTTCATATTTTTTTATTGGTTCTGCATTGCAATTGCAATATAATTAGGTAAACCGAATTTGTAGTTGTAGTTTGCCCAAATTTTCATTTATTCTAAAAATATTTAAATTGTAAATATGCCTTACAATTATCTCAGCTTCTATTAGAACTGCTGTAGGCCATGCTGTGTTTGGGCATGTTATTATTGCTTTAATAAAAAAAAGTAAAATATTTTATTGTTTCTTACTTAAAAATATTTTTAATGATTTCATTCACGTTAAGGTCATCTTCAGGATTTATAATTATTCACATTTAACCATTTGTGATTACTTCCTTTTAATTTTAAATGATTCTATTTTATTTCATTGTTGATACAGATGTAATATTATTTTTATTAAATATACTATTGGACTTTATGTTATTTACTTTTTCTATATGAAATATTAAATCTATCTGAGATTTAATAAGATCATTAAAAGCTCCTTGTATCTTATTTGTCCTGATGTTAAAAAAAATAAACAAAAATTTCAGCTATGAAGATCTAGCTGATAAAGAAAACAGTGAGATCCCTGAAATATTTCCTATTAAACAAATAGAAGAAGAACCAGAAACTGAGTCTCATCATACTGATGAAGATAAAAAATACAGACAAAGAAACTGGAAAAAATGTCGGACCGACTCATCTTATTCAAGTATGAAATCCAGTGGTACAAAGTTTGTAATTGGTGAGAAAGTACTAGCTAAGTGGTCCGATCATCGAATGCAAAAATTTCCAGCAGTTATTAAGGCTGTTGTTGGCGATGGTAAATTTTTAATACATTATAATATTAATTACTTTCTTAATTTTAAAATTTAATCTCTGTTTTTATCTTTATTTAGGCAGATATGATGTTCTGTTTTATGATGGTTTTGAAAAAACAATAAGTGAAGATCATCTATACAAAACAACTGAGGAGGAGGTTGCAAAAGTAAGTGATGTGTTGTTAACCCTATTGTTATTTTCTCATGTTTTTTAAATTTTTAAAGATTGTAATTATTTATTTAAGAAGGCTGAAACTTTTAATGTTATTGACATTCTAAGGATTATGATTTCAATTTCATTGGTTTATATTGCTTTTTTATTATTTTTTTATCTTATTGTTTAAGTAAGTTCATTTGGCTCAATTTCATTGTATAAATCAGTATTTAATTAGTTAGTTTTAGTTGAAGTACTATGGTTATTGATGTGGTTTAATTTGATAACTCGATTTTTACTTGAGATTTATTTATTGTAAGATAGTAATAATTCTGGATCTAATTAAGTACATAGGTGCATGGTTATTAATTAATTTTAATTGTAGCTTCCTTATACTATCTGTATTGGAACTATTGTTTGAAATAAAGTGTGTTTAGATTTTACCTAGTCCCATTCAAATACAATATTTATACATTTTAGCTTTGGAATTTGCATAGTTAGATAATTATAGTTAGGGAGTTAAGGGCAAAGAAAAGTTAAATGGAATTTATATCAAGGTAAATATTCCTATCTCTTTTCTTAAGTTCGTGATTTTGGGTAGTTAGTTCTGATTGTTACTTAGTGCCTTAGCTAGGTTCAGAGGGATTCTAAAATCAGCCATTCCTCTCCTGTACTTTAGACAGTCCAAAAATGTTGTGCCTCGCCATTAATTCTGTGTTCTAGTTGGAATTGAGTGGTGATCGCTTCTACCCTTAGTAAATGATGGAGCCTGAAATTCACTTCTTTAGAGTTGATGTTAGTTCTCTTATTTATTCCATGTACATTTTTTGTGAGGGAGATGACTTTACCTTTTAAAATGATCTGATGTGATGAATGTCTCTCCTTAGTGTGATTTTTACCTTTGATCTGTCTAGACCATTGTGTCTCTGCACGACTTCTGATATATTAAATTTCTTTTTAGTTTGATTTTGGAACAGGATTGGTTGTTGTCCAATATGCCTGTACTTCTTGGTTTAAGTATATAGAACTAGAGTGTGGATGTAAGCTAGGGGTAATATTTATTATAGCCAAAGCAGGAAAGTTGAGATAATACTTACCATAAAGTGAATATTAATCCCTCCTGTCCAGTATCCACCTGTCTTCAACTTATAGCTATCCATGACCTATGAAAAGAAAAGTTCCTATAAATATTGTTCACAAGTTTTTTAAATTATTATGCCGGTGTATGTTAAAAATATTTGAAGATAGACAAAACAGAATACCTTATTTATTGTTTCAATAATTTTATTAGCAAGGATGAATTTATATCTTATAGTTTATTTATTTAATTATTTTTTTTTTTAGTATCAAAAGACTAACCCATCTGAAGCTGATATTTTTGTCGATATGGATGCTAATTCAAAAGAAGCTAGACGTCAGAGGAAAAGAAAGACTTTTGATGATTACGTTTTTGCAAGAGATGTCAAAATGACACGAAAAAAAGGCTTCAAGCCGGTTGAAGGAATAACAATAAAAAATAAATTGAGTTATTTTAACAAGAGCTCTGACAGCAAAGAAATGGGCGAGCTGACAAAGCCATTACATTCAGGCAGAAAAATCAGAAGGCGTAGGAAAGCTTTGTTTAGTACCAGAAGGAGTGACAGCTATAAATTAAAATTGTTCCATACCTCTGAACGCGCTAAAAGTGAATCATTTACTTCTCCTATTTCAAATCTAAGCAGCCCCCAACAGTCCTCAGTTGTTAAGGTATATTTGTTATTATAACTTTTGTCGGAATTTTCTTTGTTAAGTTGTATATATTTATTTTATTTGACTGCTTTTTTTAGAATGATATGAACGCTGTTGACTCTTCTGAGTCGGTGGATAAACCTGATGATCGTTGGACAGTTGATTTACCACAAGACTCTGCTCCGTTAACAGTTACTAAAGAGGATGGTAAAGTTGATTTGCAATAATATATTATTTTATTGTTTTGATTTAAAACTGATTATATTTTGTTATTTTTAACTTGTCAATAGAAATAAAAACAATTGTGATTTTGGTTCCAAGAACCAAACAAGTCCCATGATTGTTTATGATTATTTCATTTATGTTTGTATTTTTTTAAGGTTCTGTGATGAGGTCTACATTGGTTCCCGATAGAAATTTACCAACAGGATGGTCTAAACATGCGGTGATGAAGGGAGAAAATAACTGGGAAATATTTTTGGTTAGGTAAACAAATAATTATTTTACTTTTTATATATTACTTTATTTAGAAAAAAAATTAACTTTGATGATCATAATTCATTTACAATCTTTGAAAATTTACTTTTTCATATTTTAACTTATTTTTTATAACTTCTTTTAAATTATTGAAAATATTTATTTTTAGCCCGAATGGTTTCAAGTTAACAAATAATGAAGAGTTGAAGAAATATTTCTCAGATGTTGGAGAAGAACAACCCCCCTCTCTCGACTTCATGGCAAAATTTAGTCTTTTGCCAGATCTTTCTCTGCAACAAAAAACTTTACCTCTTGCCGCACCTCCTAAATTACTGTAAGCAACTGTTGATCAGCTTTTTACTTGAGATTCTAATATTATCAAGCATCTACTTTTAATAGAATAAAAGAGTTCAATTGTGCCAAACCTAAGGAATTATTATCCAAAACTAACAAAATTGAGATTTTTAGTGAAAAAGTAAACAATGGGTCTTTTTTTTTTTTTTTTTTTTTGTAGTAGACTTAAAATAAAAAATCAATTTTGTAAAAAGCCTAAGAAGAAATTTAATATTTTATATACTGTCGTACTGTCGTAACTGACATTATTAAATGTTTAAAGGAGAGCACTTTGAATTTTAAATGTTCATATTTCTTGTAGTAAAAAAAAAAAAAAATAATAACAATATTAGGTTATATATTACACCATTCATCAGGTGTATAGATACGACCAGATGGTTGACCATAGAAGTTTATGTAATGGAAGTTTATGAAAAGTGTTCCTTCGTTAGGAACACTTTTCATATCATTAAATGGAGAGTTTAGCAGGGTCAGGTAAATGCTTTATCACTAATAGTTCAATTTCTGTGGCATGGTATCAGGCTGATGCTCCAAATACTCCATAACTTTTAATAAATATTGGCGCATTGATATCGATTGGTGTTTTTTAAAATTATTTTCTTTAAGGGATTTTCACACAAGTAACATTTATCAAAACTTAGAAAATTGAAGGATTCAATGATATTTATAGCGTTCTCTTTAAAGCCGGTTCTAGACAAAGCTGCATTCGAAATGGCTTCAGATATGCTCTGATTCAAATGAATTCCTTTGACTTGGGACAAGAATCTCTGGAATACGGATTTTCTAGGCTGGATGATTAGATTACAGTTAGTCCAGACTCAAATATTGGAGGAGGGTGTTCAGAGCATATTGTAGAAAGAACCGTCTTGAGTCAAAGTTTGGGATAGTCCATTCCTTCCATCCATTTCAACACCATGCATCTCATATAACTCCGTTCTGGTCACTAGAAATAAAAGCGGATCTCCTACCCTAATCTTGTCATGTATCTAGGATAGGCCCAATCATTGTACCTATTCTAAAATCTCATCCTCCATAATTTATTTATTTATTTAAATATTTTATTCTTATATAAGAAAGGGAATGGTGTAACATTGATGTAATAAGTTTAATTATAAAAATCAAAATTGTAGGTCATAATTAATACAAAATTAATAGTAGTAAAGGATTAAAATTTGATTGTTTCTCCTTAACTATCAGTTGTCATTTTGAACAAAAAGTGTAAATTCTATCTTTATACAGTTCTTGAAATTATATATTAAATTAACATTTATCGAGGCATTAATATTGTTAATTGGTAATTTCTCAACCAAAAAGATCGTGTAATTTAACTGCCGATATAGTAAAAAACAATGTGTGATGCTTGCACCAGTACAATATGAGGTATTGGATTTTGACTGGTTTATCAGAAGTAATGACTGATTCATCACTGATGGTTTTAATCAGCTGTTTTGAATAAGAATTATATTGCCATGGAGACGATGACAACTGATCTCTCTGCATTGTTTTGTTTTTGCATTTGGTGTGTTCTTGTTGTTCGGATTAGATTTTAGGATACTTAAATGTAAGAGAAGCAGTTTCCTTCCCCTTGTTTACTTAAAATTTATAATTACTATTTATTAAATTAAAAGTTATTGATAATTATGCTATTAGTGGAAATGTATGGGTAATATTTAAAAAAAAAAAAAAATCAATGCGACCTTAACTGATGGCTTATAGTTTTTCCTCAAATAAATACATTAAGCTTTATGATTGATAATAAACCTCTAGTTTTTAATAATTGCATAGATTCTTTCTACTCAGCTTTTGTTTTTTGCTCTTTGATTTAATAATTTAACATTAATGTACCTCCATTGCTATTTTGCTTAATAGCAATTAAATATCTGACAATTCGATTAATTGTCTCCTCAAGGCAACACATAGTTGATTATTTTCAGAATGAAATTTGTGATGTTCAGAATAAACAGCACTTCATAATTTTTTTTTTTTTTTTTAAACTTCCTAATGAATTTTTTTTTCAGGTTCAATCGCAGGAATAGTCGTGGCAAAAGAGGAGGAAGAGGTAAATGTAGTTCCACACCGATTCGATCAGTCGGAAGGGTACGAACACTTCTACCCAAATACAGAAATGAATCTTCCCCATCCATTCAACAAATACCAGGTAAAACAACAAAACATCAAAAACTTCAATATTTATTGCTATAAAATCTATGGTGAAGCTCTATTAGTGTCAAATTTTTGGATGAAAAGTGGACTTAAGTCACTTTCACCACACTTTCCATAAATCAAGCGAGTCATAATAAATTTATTTGGAACATTTAAAAATAAAAATTGTATTTTAAAAATGAACTTGTATTCGTTATTCGGTTTGGGAAATGTAATAATTTATAAATTGATTCACACAGTAATTTACTTATAATTAGGTTTAGCTAAAATATTATGCAATAGTTAAAATCTTCTTCATCGAATGTGTTGCTTAAATATAGGGATAAAATAATGCAAATGAATTGCTTTTTATTATGTAAAACAATAAGTTACGGTACAACCTTATACACCCGGACTAAATGGAACTAAATACAATTCTGAAATATGGGTTACAAAACAAAATAAATCTTCAAAGAAGTGAATTAGAATTTATTACAATGTTTAAAGCTGTGAAAACATGTTATACTAAAGTTATGTAGAATAATTTATAAAAAATACATAGTTGATATAAAAAAAAAAAAAATCGCATCATTTCATTTCAATAAATTGGTACGCTGTTTTTCGTTTCAAATATGTGGTATCTGAATGAAGCACGATCACGTAAATATACAAGCTGATGGTGCCTTTACACTGTGCAAACCTCACCCTCAAACAGATAATCCCCCGAACTTTGCCGTACCGGCGTATTATGAACAGCTATTTACATTAAAACATGAAGTCTAACGAACAAATTATGTCTGACAGCACCTTTGCAACTTAATACAACAATTTTCATTACAAATACGACTGACATTGAACTAGCAGCCGTTCCGGCTTTTGCTCTAACTCATTATGTTTATAAGCAACGTCAGAAACCTGCTAAAAAAAGGTCTCGAAGCTTATCTTAACTACTTCAAAAACGAATCTAGTGCTATTTACAAACAAGCAGCCGTACAAAGTATCTCTTCAAGCTCGTGTCTTATTTAAATTAGCCGAACAGCGTTCGGGATAGGCTGTTGAAGAGTGAGGTTCGCACAGTGTAAAGCCACCTTCAAAACGTCATTAAAAATACTGTTTTTGGACAGTTAGCCGATATTTATATGAAAGGAAGCTATCAATTATTGTTAGACATGAACAAATTTGTCAAACTATCTTCCCATATAACTTAATATGGTTGTGTAACGTTCACCAATAATAAATTCAATAACCACCAATAATAATAATATTCAAGCCATATGGCCATAGTTTCAATTATTAGCATTACATAACTTTATAATCCTAAAAAAAAAAAAAAAAAAAAAAAACTATTCCTACTACAGTAAACCCTCATTATTACGAACTCGGATATAACGAACACCTCGATATAGCCAACCAAAATACTATTCCCCCAAAATTACCATTATATTTCTGCTGAACCCCTCGTTATAGCGAAATCCCTCGGTTAGTGCGAACTACGAACTAAATTTGATGCCTGAGAATTATTATATTCTGTTATAATGAACTGCTAGAATTTTTATTATTATTATTATTTATTTTTTTACTATATTGCGTAGAATGAGTGCGGGAAGACGAAGTAGCTCCAGTTTCTAGAATCGAGATGTTTTTTTACTCTTAACTAACTTGATTTCCTTTTTCTCTCTCTCTCTGATTCCATTGACTTTTGTCTCAAAACTAGCTGAGTTCTGTTTCGAATTCTGTATTATTCGAATCAGTGTTCTGTAGTCGTTTATAGTGGTTTTTTTAATGCATAATGAGTTCGTTGGTAAACGTGTGTCTCAAACGTTAATCCTCATCAATCGAGGAAAAATTGAAAATTGTCCAGGATATTGAATTGAATCGGGAATTCTAAGTAAGAAAACCATCCCAGAAAAATATGGAATTCCAAAATCAACCATTTTAAAAAACAAAGATAAAATAGATTCAACCGCAGCCTAAGAATTAACTTCAGCATCAAATAAACGACTGCGCTCTGCGGCTCATGAATATTTGGAAAAAAATTGATAAATTGCTTTAAACAAATGAGATCTCAAATACCAATCTCAGACCCTCTTATTAAAGCTAAGGCTAAAGAACTCTCAAGTGAACTTGGCAGGTAAATTAATGAATCTCATTGTTTAATTAATATGTAGTATATCTAAAAATAAATTACATACATGCGTTTTAATTTAACTAGTTCTAATGAATGAATTTCCTTCTAAATATGATCAAATTAGTGCGGCCATTGGCTATAAAAAGATGAAAAAAAAAAGAATCCTCAGTTATAATGAATCTGGTTACAGCGAACTATGAATATCAAACCTCCTACCAGTTCGCTATATCGAGGGTTCACTGTATTCGCTAAATTTATTTTGCATTACAAAACTAAATTTTAGGTGCCTTTCACATACAAATCCTCAAGGAACTGCTCCCTTCCTTAAATGTTTTAGCCTATCTATGCTATTTTGTGAACAATTTTAAGTTATGGAAAATATATTTTATGATCTTTATTTTAGTCAATTTATTCTTTGCAGCAGAACAAATTAATTTGTCGAACTTATATATTGTGCACTTTGGAATAGTTCTTTATTGGTATAATTTATTATAGTATCTTGAGATGACATAGTTGTGCATTTTTTTTTTTCTTGGATTTCAAGTAAGAATTCAGACCATTTATTTTTTTTTTGTATCTGTTGCAGGTCCTGATGGAGAAGTTTGGAAGTGTTTAAAAGAAGGTTGTAATAAAAAGTTTCGAAAAGAAAATCTACTCCAGGTGAATTTTCTTTTTATTATTTTTTACTTATTTATTTATTAGTTTAGTTGTTTATATTGTTTTCTCTCCACCAAATTTGATTAAACAAGGCTTCTGGTTTTTGATAGGTCCTTTTCTTCAACTTTTTTTGGTTCTGTCAAAGATTAATTATAAACTCCTGGACAAAATTAGCGCATCACTTCCTTTTTTAAATTTTTTTAAAAATTAAGCGATAGATACATAACAGCCTCCTATATTTGACTTTAGAAATTTATCATAAAGACCATTTATGGTAATATGAAAGAAATTAGAATGGCAAATTAAGAAAGATAGGGTAAGAAATAAAAAAAATGAAAACGTTAAAAGCAAGTTTGATGAATCAAATTCACAAAAAAGAATCAATATTAAAAATGTCACCCTATAGAGTCAGTATCTTGTAATACCTCCTCTTGCTTTTCTTATTGCTTCCAGTCGTCTTGGCATTGACCGGATGACTCGGGCAATGTCCTCTTTAGTCTTGGCAATGTCACTCTTCCAATATTGTGGTTTCAAGTTCATTAATTGTTGTTGGGGGATGAGACCGAGCTCTAATACGCCTCTTCAGCATATCCCACATGTGCTCTATAGGATTAAGATCCGGACTTCTTGCAGGGATTGGTAGAACATTAATTCCTACTTCCTGGAAGTAATCATTTATGATAGCAGCAGTATGCGGTCTTGCATTATCTTGGAGATAAAGAATATTTTCCCCAACAAATGGTGCAAACGGCATTACGAATTGCTCCAGGATATCTATCACTTACCTTTCTGCAGTCAGTGAACCCCTTCGTATTATGTGTATCTCTGTGCGGGCTTCCAAACTGATGCCAGCCCATACCATTACAGAACCTCCTCCAGAAACGCAATTCTGGGTGAAATGGTACAGGCAGCAAAGCGTTCTCCTGGGCGTCTTAGCACTCTCATCCGACCATCTGGAGAATGTAAAGCAATCCTCACCTCATCACTGAACAAAACAGCTCCCCAATCATCGATGGTCCAATTTGCGTATTGTTGTGAAAACTGAAGTCTGGCAACTCGAAGCTGTCTGGTGAGCTATGGGCCAGTGGCAGGGCGTCTGGAGGTCAGATTCGTTTCACTGAGGCGTCTCCTTATTGTTCGACTTGAAAGCATTACGTTTCTGGAGGAATGAAGGTCATTACGAATTTGAAGACTTGTTTGGAATCTCTGCCTTAAGGCCTTATAAAACGGTCATCTCTATCTAAAGTAACCCTTGGCCGACCTTTTCCAGGTCTCCTACTGTTGCTCCCAGTCTCCCTGAATCGATGGAATATGCGACTAACCGACGATTGGTTTATTCCCAAGCGTAATGACACTTGCCTTTGGGATATGCCTTCATTCAACAGTTTCAATGCTCTAACTGCAATTTCTTCAGATCTATCCATATTAAAATTTCAAAAAACGTAATAAAAACTTGAAAAGACAATGGAAAATGAAAAAAGATAGTAAGCTACAACCTCGAAAGCCTCGGTCAGAATAAATACTTAGTAATACTATTGAGGTAATTTCTTCTTTTACCTTACAAACATGAAAATAAGGATTAAGTGGGGATAATAACTAACATAAACAACAACAGCAACAAATAATTGTTGATGAGAGCGATTTCATTCAATTCCAATGAATAAGTTAACAAATAAATATGAAATACAAAGTGATGCGCTAATTTTGTCAAGGAGTTTATATTCGAGATATGGTAATGTTTCTAACAATGGAAAGAATGTGGAGTTTACAAGTTTATCCAGAGATATTGATATAATAAACTTTTGGATTCTGGATCCCTGGGAAGTTCCTTACCTCGGAGCTACAAGGGATGGAATTGAGAAGACTGAACATTAGATGATTAGACACTCTCTTTGGATCTGAGGGTCCATTAGAAGAATGTGAGACTATTTGGAGGCTATAGCTTTAATAATGACAATTATGAGTTGGTCTAAACTGGTCATTTTCTATAAATTAATTTCTTTAAGAGTATTTTCAAAATTTTGTATTTTTTTTTTTTTCTATGAGAATAGTTTTGGGCCACGGGGGCTAGATGAAGTGTAAAGGTGGTGGAGATTAATGCTCCTCCAGTTTCACTGCCCTAACACCCTCACAACCGTTCTCTTAACATTTGCCTGACACAAGGAGTCATGAGTATCCTCTTTAGAAATACACATCTGTTGGGTATATAATAGTCACAGTCGTTCCAAAGTATCGAGGAGTCTCCACGATAGCTGTGGCATAAGGAAGTAGATAAAGAAAGGAAATGATGTTTCAAATCGATTAAATATATAAAATACTATGCAAATTTTAAAATGAAAATTATACAATTGCAGTTATGTACATTCAGTTTACAATTGAAATTCTTTAAAATTAGCAAGTGAATGTTCCTTCTATAATTCTGTTGCTCATTGTTAAGAGAAATGTGAAGTTGATATCATTTCCTTCAACATTTTTGATGGACACATGGAGAATAAGCAAAAAAAATGATTTTACTCACCTTTGATTGAATTTGGTATGGTTTATATTGTCTCTGATGAATATCATTGAATGTACATAGAAATATTAATATATATATGTGAGAAACCCAAAGTAGAAGCTAAGAAATAATTGTGTGAGAATATACACTTATATAAAAATAATAAATATAATAGCTACTATGATTTAATAATTTGTTGAATCCAAATTAATGAATTGCTTTGGTATAGGTAACATTATAACTGTAGAAATAATTGACTTAGTGTAATCAAAACGTTTATCTTATCAATAACAGTCATACCATATCCACACCACATCCTATTATTTTTAACCCAAATGTTAAGAATACTTTTTATTCCAGATGCATATTAAACATTACCATTCTGAGTTATCATCCCTGGTTCGAAGTGCTCCAAATATGGTGGACCTTGCTTGTGCCAGGTCAGAGAGTGCCAACTCAGAATCGTTGAAAATTCCTCAGCAGACAATCAAAAGGATATTACCTAGGTAATCAGTCTATTTTGGATTTGTTACTTAATGATTCCTTAAAAATTCCGGATATCTTTTATCTGAGTTGGATCGCAGCAAAAATTTTATTACAGAAGCAATCAAAACTTATATGGTTGCTTAACAACAAACATATTTCGGTAGACCATTGATTAATCATTCATAAATGTTCTTGGGTAAAATAATTCGATTTTTTATTTAATCCTATTTGTAAACAAATCATGATTAAAAAATAATATTGATAATATAGCCGTTTTTGAAATATTAAGACCACTGAGATAAGTTTCAATTTTATTTTTTATTGGAGTTGAAATTACAGATTTTAAATTTGAGGCATATTTAAAGAATTGTTATTTGATAATAATGCAAATAAGACCATTGAGGTAAATTTAAATTTTATTTGTGATTGGAATTGAATTTACAGATCGTACATTTGAGACATGCAATGCAAACCATATTAATAAGTAATTAGATGATAAATTTAACTAATATTTATAAGAAATAAAATAATTAAAAAGGTGGTTCTGACGATTGAATGTTATGATTACTGATATTGGGACAATAAAAGTTCTATTGCACATAATATGTTAATAACATTTTCAAAACTTTTTTTTTTATCCTTTTTTCATAAAACTGTTATATGAATTATTACTAATTCATAAGCATTCAATCTTGTCTTAAATTGATGTGCTGTGATTCCTCTATGGTGGTATTTTATTGGTATAAATCCTATCATTCATATCAGATCTTCCTATTAGCCAATTTTATTTATGAACTGTTGAAGTGAGTTAAAAAAAAAAAAAAAAGAACATCTACATTAGAAACCTAGGATTTTTTTCCCTTAGACACTTAGAAGTTTAAGCGACATTAAGCACACATATTTTGTTATTTAAACCATATAATAAAACCATGAAAGTCTAATAACCACATACATTTGGTTAATTAAACTGTATATCTACTTTAATAATGATTAAATGAAGAAACTTAATGACCAATATCAAACTAAGAAGACAGACATATATAAATAATTCAGACTTTCGACAACTAGTAGTTACATTTTAATCGCGCAAAAAGTATAATCTACAATAAATTACTCATCAAACCCACAGATAACAAATTGAGGAGTTTATGAACACACTTAAATAACATCCATAGCAATTTCAAACCCTTTGGCCTCCGTCCGTTTTCTCAAAAACGGTTGATTTTTTTACCTTAAAAATGCAAAAATGGAACAGTTCCTTTAGAACTATACCGCATCTCTCCAAAATCTATTAAATGAAAATTGGATAAATCGACCTAACAATCATTATCATTTTGAAATCTCCTATTTTTTTCAGTATCTACAATTATTTAAGCCCTTGTAAGAATGTGTGTTTCGAAAATATGATCCGTCATATCCGTGAAATTCCCTCTCAATTGACACACCTCATTTATCAAAAATCAATTGTTTCTAGAAGCCAAGACAAGTGATATTTACTGTCTTACTATATACAGTGTAACAATTTTCAAATTGCAATATCTCTTGACTAAGAATATAAATTCTTTAAAGGCTCGATTGATTATGGATTCTAGTTAGTTTTAATATTTTAAAAATCAGAATGCGATATCCCTTTCTTGGAAAATGAATGTAACGACCATGAATATTCAATAACTTGTTGCTATCGAAGATTAATTGAATCAATCTAATTATCAATTCTTGCAGGACATTTTCTGGTAGCCCTAGCAATTCTAATACTGAGTCAAGCAGTATTGATACTACAGATCAGCCTTCTTCGTCCTTACCGGTTTGTAAATTCTTGCTAATGTAAAAATACGTTATTAGTGATTTCCATGATTATTTTTTTTAATCTAACCCTTCTTCAGAACTCCCGAAATAAAGAAAGAGTGGACCTTCCTTCTTTGAAGAGACAAAATGCTGTGGAGGAAAGAAGAACAACTATTAAAACCATTTTACCCATTAGACAACCCGACACACCCGCTAAGTAATAACTTCTTTTTCTTTCTGCTGCTATTATTTTCTGAGATTTCTATTTTGTATTTTTTTTTATAGTAGTAACAGTAGAATTTTGGTAATTATGATATATTCCTATTATACAGGAGGTCACCTTCCTTTTGGGTCATCGAGGGGGGGGGGTTCCTCACAGTACTTAAAAGGAAAAAAATTATTCTGAAGGGGTTTGAAGCCTCTTTTATACAATATTATTAAAACTATAATTTAAATTTTTGTAATTCTAAAAAAGAGAACGAACTTGCCAGCTTACATTATGCCGTTATCTGTTGATTCAAACGGAATGATCATAATCTTCAAGTTTTGATGTTTATGGAAATGGTTATCGCCGAATCAGGTCCTAAATGGCCTGTTATCAAGATATTTCTTCAACCTGCTAACCACCACATGATGGTTTGCCTAAAGGCGAGGCTGTTGGATCCCCTAAAGGCCCTCTAAATTCACCCAATGTACAAATTGTTTTATATGTGCTAATTTATGAAGTAGCAAATCAGTAGTTTTACCAGTAAGGGCCAAACACTGTCCCTGGTGGGTTTTGAAGCCCCCTCACCAGCTTATTTCATTAAAAACCCCTCTAAATATGCTTTTTGACTTGCTCTGTTGACTACATATTGTTTTTCATAATAATATATGAAGTATGTTAATTTCTATTTTTTTTCTCTTCAGAGTTAGTGTAGACTCAGATGATAATGAAAGTGATGAAGATTGCTTTGAGCAGAAAAAGAATGGTTCTAGAATATTTAAACCCAGTCGATTCAGAAGAGGAAAGATTTCAGGTACAGATTTTTTATATTCTATTGAACTTATGCTGTAGATTGATCTGTTTTTAGCGCTGTGTAATTAGTTAAAGTGACTTTCAACTACTAATATCTATTTTTGAGATGTAAATAAATTCACTTGATTGATATTTTTCACATTATCCCCATGCGCAATTTATTGAATCAGCTGGTTTCATGTGTAGGTGCAAGAGGTGATGAAGACTCTTTTGAACAAGTAATGTCTCCTACTTTCAGATTCACTAAGAAGAAATTATCATCTGTCGAAAAACTGCAGATAGCCACAGATAGCAATGGTAAAGCAGTTTCTATGTAACTTAAACTACAGCTTTCCCCGTAATGAGTGGTGTGACTGCAACGGATAAGCCGATTTCGTGAATAATCCACTTAATGAAAAGAAAGACATAAATACTTTTTAAATATTTAGTTCAATGTAATCTATGGTACTTATCGGTTATCGGCATGCCATTTACTTCTAGCGTTTAAAAGTGAAATATAAGAACTGTAATGAACATATGTTTATTTTAATTTGATATAATTCCAAAATTCTTTAATATCAAATAAAATTGAATTAAAATGATCTTCACCCGGTATCTGCTGCACCCTCCAGATAAACTCAGCTAAATATGATGCTAGGAAGTCTCTCTTCATGCTGCGTCTTCTTTTGTTGATGGTTGACAAAATGATACCTATGATTAACTGTTGAATGTTTAAGTCCTCTTATGTACAAATTCATGTATCCTTTCCAACAGTCAGACATAATTTCACTATCCGGATGTATCCTTTTCTCTATTACCGATAATAATGTTTCTTCGGACCTGTCTGGTACTAATTCTATGAAACATTCATTGGTCTCTCTACATATCCCTCCGAAAACCCATTGTTGTGGCAGGACCCGACCAACGTTGTACTTTCTTTGTGTAAATAGACTCTCATCTATTACCACAATCTTGTCCTTGCCACCAATTACGCCAGATTTTTGTTCAAGTTTCCATACACATACCTCTCTTAAATAGTTGTTCCGTCCACTGTTTCATAGTTCATTCCTAAATGTTTTTCGCAAAATTTAATCTTGTTTATTCTTCACACCAGGCAAATATAAAATGTACAACCGTTTCTAGGTATTCTTGAATTTTCTATCCATGTCCTGGTTCGAATTTCAATTGTTACCCGACACTCCCGCTTATGACATCTCCAGGCAAATTTTGGCGACAGGGATAATCTCATGCAATGTCCTTTGGCACAAGATTTCTGCACGGGTATAATAACCTTTGACTGTAGGAACTGAAGAGCACTTTCTTCATCTACAATAGTACAAACAGTCCAAAAACATCGTTTCAATAACCAACAAAATTCAATTGAATAAATCATTAATATTTCATATGAATTTTATAACCTGTTAAAAGTAACTGTTATCACTAAAGGCCGGATTTCGTGCAGTAAAAATTATAAAAACGTGCAATAAAAATTAGCCAAACGTGCAAAAACGTGCAATAAAAATAAAAAACACTGACAAGCGTGCAATAAAAATAAAAAACACTGACAAGCGTGCAATAAAAATAAAAAACACTGACAAACGTGCAATTCAACCTTCTGCTGTGTGAAGAGGCGGTGTATAATTAAAAAATCAAATATTAATTTAACATATTTATATAATTATTGTTAAATACATATGTGCTTACAAAACCAACAAAAAGAATGTTTGCTAGGAATCATAATTAAACAAAACTAATAAAATATATATAGAAAAACATAAATTTTCGTAATTTTCTACTAACTATATTAATTTATCAAATAGAAATTTCTAAAATTTTATCGTATTAAATTTACAATAATGTACATTTCCATATTATGCTTCGTAAATTCATTTCCAACTTTCTCGATAATATTAATCTGTGATCTCAACGTTAGGTTTGCTCTTCAAGCTTTTTTATTTGCGAAGGTAGAACCGATAAATGGGATCTTATAAATGCTAGATCTGATGCAACAGGTATAAAATTTAAAAAAAAATTTTACTTTTTGCACAGATACTGCATCATCTTCAGGAGTGGAAACAAACTCTTTAAAATTATTAAACTGATCTGAATAAAATATGGCTGCTTCGATCCATGTTCCCCATCTAGTTATCACAGGTTCTGGGGGAAGGGAGCAGTCCATACTATTTCTATAAGCTGTAACGCGGTGAGGAGGTTTTAAATATTTTTTTTCCCATTATTAACAAGTGTGTTCATATTTCGGCAAATTTCCCTCACTTTTTCAGCAACACGGTTTAAATCATGCGCTACACAAGTTACATGTACCATATTTGAATAAAAAACTTTTAATGCTTCTCCAGCTTTTACCATATACGGAGCGGCATCGCTAAAAAATAAAAGGATTTTATCTTGGTAGGATGTTTGACAGAAAAAATTTGCTAACCTGTCGTTTACAAATCGAGAGACAGTCTCGTAGTTCATTTTTGGAAGCTGCTTACATGAAATAAGGTAAGGTTAGGGTTCAATCTCCAGGTGTAGGATTCCAACAATTATACTGCAAATATTAAGTCTACCATGATGTAAATATAATTATTTTCAACTATTTTTCGTATTTCTTCAACAGAATGTTTAAAACAGTTTCTGAGGTAATTTTTTTCTTAGGGTGTTCTCGTCAGGAATGGTTTGTTTTGTGCATTTTTGCAAAAAACACTTAAAGGGCTTGGACTGCAGTTTATTGAATGGAATATTGGAAGCGACCATGGCGTAACATAAATCGGTAAAAACTGTTTGTTATTGTCTAACGACGAGCAGCTTTGTTTGTTGTAATTGTTGAATTGGAGTTCGCTTGGATTTTTGTGCTGCAGTTAACTGCGTGTTTTCCCGTCTTCTTTCAATTCCGGGTATGGTTTTATCCATTTGATTTTGGAAGATTGGCTGGCTGTCACTTTAAGCCATAGGTCAATAGTGAAAATTTTTGAACTTGTTTACCGAACTAAACTCAACTTCAGAATGATATGGAAATAAAGGAGTAGGTGGGAAGGTTGAGTCAAATCCAGTTAGAACTTCTAAGAAAGTTAATACAAAGGAACGTTGTTCGACATAATACCATTTCCGTAACGAGTTCGAAGAAATATTTTGAAATCGTTGTTCGACATAATACCATTTCCGTAACGAGTTCGAAGAAATATTTTGAAATCGTGATAATTTTTTCTTTCTTGGAAAATTAGGTAGAAAAATAAATTATAAATACATACATATATCGGTATTATTCTTGGTGATTTTAAAATAAATCATAACTATTCTCTATAATAAAAATTAAAAAAAAAATCAATATTTTTAATGAAATATCAAAAAATGCACTTTCGTGCACTGAAACCTAAAATGTGCAAATTTGTGCAGTAACCCTCAAAATGTGCAATTTCGTACAAAATAAAACTTACATATGTTAATCAGGAAGCCTTAATTCGTGTAAGTAACTTGTCCCCGATCGATTTCAAGCAACCGAAAAAAAAGTGCAATTGCACGAGAATCCGGTCTCTAGTTATCACTTTAAATGTTAGAAGTAAATGGCGTGCCCATAACCGATTAGAATCTAATCTATTTTTATCAACAGCCTAAATTGAGTGATTATATTAAAAGTTTAGTCAAATAAAATGTAAAGCGCATTTTTGCCATATTTTTTCAGGAACTAAGTCTAGAATATTCCAAAAATCATTTTGCAATACAAACAATATTTTTCTGGACATCCCTGCTTAAGGGCCTTAAAAATATTTGATAATTGTTATTTAAACATTTCTACAGCATAGACTTAATTGATTCTACTTAGTGCTTTATTTTACTGATATTTACCAATTAAATTTTTTTTTAAATTATTCATTTGCATATGTTGCTTAAAATAACATTTCTTTCAAATTCTGAATTGGAGAAATGATAAATGACAATTTTTTGAAGATTATGATTCGATCTTTCACATACCATAATTAGTGAACATTTCATCTGCTTGCAGATAACCCGAAGTTTAATTTTTTCGATCTGTTTGCTTTTCATGTATTTTATGAGTCCATCTTAATTTAAAATAATAGGTATTAGTCTTCCACCCCTATTTTTAAATTTTATTTCTCCTCAATTTTTTCTTCATGTTTTGAATTTTAGTCTCTTACTGCATTCTCCATCATATATATGAAAATCTAATTTTTTTTGTTAATAAATGTTAAAATAATATAAAATATAATTTAAAAGTAATTCAATTCAATCCACAGATTCCTATACCGAAGAAGAAAAAATTTCTCCCAACACTGAAGTGAATGATGATGGCATTGTGATAGAGAGATTGCGATCTGAAGAAATAATCAATTGCACTTGTGGATTTAGAGAAGAAGATGGCCTTATGATTCAAGTAATTTTGATTTATTGTTTTTTATTTTAGTATATTTTTTAATATATTAATAACTTACGTAATATTTTTTATGAAGTGTGATATATGCATGTGCTGGCAACATGGTCTATGCAGTGGAATTGAGACGGAGTCTGATGTACCTGAAAGATACATTTGTAATATATGTAGAAATCCCTATCGAGTTAGAAGTTCCAAGAAATATTCTTATGCTCAACATTATCTCACACAAGGGAAATTACCTTCGTAAGTCTTTAGATATTATTTCCATTGATATTAATATTTTTTTTTTTTAAATTAGTATTTTTAGAAAATTTGGGGCTAAAAAACCATGACCTCTTCCCCAGTTTCTTTCTTCATACATCATTATTAACAAATTTTGTTTTTCATTGTTTAGGTTTAGTTATAGAGCTCGTAATGAAGAAGCTATTAAAGAAAGGGAGTCTATGTTGAAGCGATGCTTTGAAATATCGTCTAGTATTCATGAAATAAAAAATGTTGAAAGAAGCTTGTCAGCCAAACTTAATATAGCTGAGTGAGTCAAAATTTTAATTTGTATAATTTCTAATTCGAATGATGAAGTTAAGTGCCAGAGAAACTTTCTTATTAAACTTTGTTTATGCAAAACTAAGAAATGTGCGATTGTTAATACTTTTTGATTATTGATCTTAATAATTTAAACATTTATAAAATTGGGAGAAAACTAATTATTCCATCCTGAAACTAATTATAAAATGTATTATTACAGACAGTCTGACCATCCTAAGTTATATCTTTGGGCTAAGAATTGGGATGAAGCACATATTAAAAATGAATTCAAGAAAGAAAATTTTGCAAATAATGGAGATAATTATGATACAGGTAAAATTTATACTTTAAGGCTGTTATTGCCTATCATATGTGTACTAATTTAGATTTTCATTTTTACTTGCAAGGAGTTAAACAATCTGGTCCTCAACCAGAAGCACCAATAGATTTAGAAGAATGTCGTATTCGTCTCCTTGATAATGTTGAAAACACATTTTCGCAATTGGAAAATCGCTTGACATCAATACAGGCTCAGATAGCAGGTAATGCCATTTTGTCATTTTTTTTGTATTGAAGTTATTTAATTCACTCATAAATAAACATTTCTTAATTGATGAAGAAACAATGTTCAAATTGAAATTATTTAAAGAAATTGTTTTTAGATTTAGAACTAAAGAGATAAAGTTTCTTATTTGTGAAGTTAGAAAACAATTAGCTTCTATGATTGCTAAGATCCAATCATAAGAGGATCATTAATACATTTATTTTAAAATTCATATTTGAAAATAATAGAGTAAAAACTATATCCTGAATAGAAATATTTTTTTAAAGAAATAAAATGTTCACATAGTTGGTAGTTTAAACCTCAAACAACTCTCTTAAACTTACCTAAGGACATTTCAAGTAATACTATTTTTTTTTTTTTTTTTAGCACTGGAATCACAAGACCCAGTTTGTAATTCAGTTTCAGATAAAGTAATGAAACAAACAATTCAAATGTTGATTAGGGATGTTGAAACTATACAGAAATTGGCTGCTATATCTTAAGTCTCGATTACTGCTTCAAATATCTGTGATCCTAGTTATAAGATGATTTTAATTACTTTTAGTTCATGTAAATATATCATTTATTGTGTATTGTAAATAGATTAAATGTTGTTGTAAAGTGGTTTCGAATCCTTATTGTTAGCTATTTTAAATTTTAATTTAAATTATATATATTCAGTCATCTGTAAGTTTACTTAATATTATACAGAATGAAAATAATTATAATAAAATTAGGAATTTATTAAAAAAAAATTTTTGAAAATGTTTATTGAACCTATTCTGTTCATAAGAAGTTTGTATTGACTAAGTTGTGATCAATAATTCATTATTTTTGAAATTATTGTTCATTTTTTTCTGTTTTATGTTATATATTTTAATTATTTCTAATCAATTATCCAGTTCTTTTTATTTTCTTATCCTTCCTTTTCTCAGGACAATGTGAAATGCCTTTCATCTATCTTCCACTATTCCTGGTCCTTTTCCAGCTAATGCCTCCTTTTCCACTCTTCTGTCAAAATCCTTCCTGCAGGACCTTTTCCCAAGTTGATGAGTTTTCCTTGGGATTCCTCTGCGGTAGCTTTGTAGGTGACTCTAGCTATGCTTTTCCAACATTCAAGACACATGTTTATACCTCCTCTGGTGATGTTCTTCTAAAAGTTTGCTTGATAGGTTTTAGATTAACTTGCTCTGCTCATAGCCTTCAACCTTCTTGAGACTTGTTTGATCTGACATTTTGTTGTCACTGTGGTTGTGGGTCTACCACTCCTGAGCCTGTTGAAGGGTTTGTTTCCTTAAAGTTTACAGGTCAACTTCCTGCTGCTTCACTGCTTGGATCATAAGGTGTTTAAGTGCACCTATTCAAGTTTCAGAGGGGCACTCCTTTCTCCACCAGGCTTGGGACCGGCAATGGTGGAGTTGGAATAATTGTATTATTTATTTATTTTATTTAAATTTAAAACCTTACTGACATATTTAATTTACCTTGTAGCCAAAGTCTTATATTAAATTTCCTGGTAATAATACATTAACTGTTATTAAAATTGCTGAATTTTAATAACAAAACTAAAAGAAAAAGGAAATAAATAAGTTTTATAATTTAAAAAAAACAAGCACCTTTTAGCAGTAATGTTCAGTGATTATTGTTTTGTTTATTTAAATTGAAGCATGGAAATGCAAAAGGGTCTAAGTGCCAAAAAATAAAACAAAGTTTTTCTTTGCCAAATTGTTATATGTGCCAAAGCTATTCATCAGAAATGGGTATAAGTAATGTTTTGTTGTTAGAAAATAGTTCATTGAACGAATGAAAGATGGCCTGGGTGTAAGCCTCGAACATAGTTCACCCTAGTGGGTATAAGTCACATCATTTCAGTAACAATTTCCTAAGGTCCTTATCCCCTTATGTATTTCCATGCTTTATTTATGTAAATTTTTAACAAACATTATCTGTTCAGCAGTTTTTATGAAAAGATATTTTTTTTCTGTCTAGGGTTGACTTCTGCTTTGGAAAAATATTAGACATAGGAAAAGCTCATAAATTAAGACATGGAAAGTCCACCTTATACCTTTATCTAATACTTAGCTAAGAATGGGGTATAGGAATAGAGGGAACGAGCTGAGAAGATAATATAAATTTACTAGTCTGATGTGTAGTAATTTTAACAGCCCCAATTTAACATTTGTATATTGATAATTACAACAAAAAAATAATTTATTCTCATGTACATATAAAACATCTTTTAAAGATGCAAGTTGTTAGAAAAGTTTGTTTTGATTACTTCATTGTTGAGCCAAGAGTGCTTTTAAATTTAGTTTTTAAATATAACTTGTTTTAACTAATGCTTATACCTTCCTTTTCCTGCTCTATTCCCTTCTTATCCTAGGTAATAATCCTCACTTTCTATACCTTAATAATGAGAGATGTTTGGCCTCTTGGCTGCAAAGCTTGTACATGTAAGATCCAAGAGTTTCCCTCTCAAGACTCTAACTTTGAGAAGTAGTTCAGGAAATCTACCTTACCATCAGGAACCATCTTGGTTCAACTTGAACAAAGTAACAAGTTAGTAAGTTAACAGTTTCTCTGCTGATAACTTACTGCTAATTCATTTTCTCTACTTAATCTTTCAGAAAAAATACATGATTTCTATCTTGGGACTTCTTTAGACTCAGATAGATCTCTCCTAGTCTTTAACATGTAATACTTATCTTTCTAGCAAGAGAAGTTCAAGAAATATAACCTTTCCTGCCTCATTTAATAAACTGATCCCTTGATAAATAAATGTATTGCCTGATGAGATTTTCCCATTTTATGTGCTAGTAATACCCCCCAGCTAAGCCACCCACTGATAAGATGGCAACCTTCTCTTCTATCAGTGGGAAAGGTTCCATCTTTTATATCTGCATACAAAAGTACAGGATAATCTTAATACAGTAAACCTTCACTATTACGAACTCGGATATAACGAACACCTCGATATAGCGAACCAAAATACTATCCCCCAAAATTACCGTTTTATTTTTGCTGAACACCTCGTTATAGCGAAATCCCTCGGTTAGTGCGAACTACGAACTAAATTTGATGCCTGAGAATTATTATATTCTGTTATAACGAACTGCTAGAATTATTTTTTTTTTACTTTCACTTACCTATATACGAAACATATAGTAAGTGGAAGTATTGCGATCGTGAAAAAATTCGACTTCCGGTTTTCAACGGAAATACACGATTTGGGGTCTCCTGAGTCCAAATAACCAAGTCCCGCGAAATGGTCTGTGTGTGTGAACAGACTAGCTCAAAAACTATAAACCGTGCGAACCTGGAATATTGGGTATTTAGTGTATGTAAATGCCCGCGATGTGACAGCAAAAATTGCTCAAAGGGAGAGGGTACTTTATTTATTAACTTTTGAAGTTTTTTTCGATTTTCTCAAAAACGGCTCTAACGATTTTGATTAAACTGAGTATTTGATGTATTCATATGCCTGAGATATGACTGTAAAAATTTCATCAAAATTGATTAACCGGAGGGGGGACTTTACTTAATAAATTTGCATCATTTTCACGTGTTTTTTTTTATTTACTCAAAAACGGTTTTAACGATTTTGATCAAACTGGGTATTTGATACATGTATATGCCAAAGATGTGATAACCAACATATCATCAAAATTTATCAACCGGAGGGGGGACTTTACTTAATAAACTTTGTATCATTTTCATGTGTTTTTTTTATTTATTCAAAAACGGCTTTAACGATTTTTATCAAATTCTTCGTGTTTAATGAAAATTAGGCGTTCTTTAATATCAGGTAAGCTTTATCATTATTAAAATGTTCTGAGGGGGCTTAAATGGAGTAGGGGCCTTTTTTGTTTCCTATAAAGTACCTTTGTTTTTGTTCATATGGAGAAATTAACCGTCTCTCGTTACGCCTAAAAATTAGAAATGGCTAAATATGAGATATGATAAAAATAAAGAAAACATACAGAGGAGGAAAAAGAAAAATATTCAGTCAATCCATAAAACTTTTTGAGCCCACGCATGCGGAGAACGCCTTTAATGACAGACAATTGTTCAGAATTAAAGCCGTTCTGTTCATTTGAGAAGTGGCAATTAACAAAACGCATTAATTTCTAATCTAAGTAAGTTGGTAAGTGAAAGTTGTGTGTTGCGAGCACGCACCAGATTTTTTTTTTTACTGTATTACGTAGAAGGAGTGCGGGAAGACGAAGTAGCTCCAGTTTCTAGAATCGAGGTGTTTTTTTTTACTCTTAACTAATCCGATTTACTTTTGCTCTCTCTCTAATTCCATTGACTTTTTCTCAAAACTAGCTCAGTTCTGTTTCGACTTTTGTATTATTCGAATCAGTCTACTGTAGTCGTTTATTGTGTTTTTTTAAAATAAACAATGAGTTCGTTGGTAAACGTGTGTCACAAACGTAAATTCTTATCAATCGAGGAAAAATTAAAAATTCTCCAGGATATTGAATCGGGAATTCTAAGTAAGAAACCCATCGCAGTAAAATATGGAATTCCAAATTCAACCATTATAAAAAAAAAGATAAAATAGATTCAACCGCAGCCCAAGGATTAACTTCAGCATCAAATAAACGACTGCGCTCTGCCGCTCATGAATATTTGGAAAAAAAATGATAAATTGCTTTAAACAAATGAGATCCCAAATACCAATCTTAGACCGTCTTATTAAAGCTAAGGCTAAAGAACTCTCAAGTGAACTTGGCAGTAAAATAATTGAATCTCATTGTTTAATTAATATGTAGCTTATCTAAAAATTAATTACATACATGCGATTTAATTTAACTAGTTCTAATGAATGAATTCCCTTCTAAATATGATCAAATTAGTGCGGCCATTGGCTAAAAAAGATATATAAAAAAAGAACCCTCGGTTATAACGAATCTCGTTATATCGAACTATGAAAATCAACCCCCCCTACCAATCGCTTTATCGAGGGTTTACTGTATCACTTTGTTTAAGTTGCTGGACATCTGGTAAATGCCCTAGGCATCATAATTTCTTGATGGGTGAGGACTAGAAGGCTGAGCCTATTAGTGTGTAGCCCACTTATGTATTATCCTCTAACATCAGCGATTATAGCCCCAGAACAGTCCAGTTAGTAGTATAGCCCACACATAGCCAGTTAGAGGTACTAAGAAAATAAAAATCGTTTTTCAATTACAAATAAAAGTTCATTTTCACTTAAAAAGGGCCTTGATTAGTTTTTTTAACCAAAGTTTTAACTTCCGCTCGCTCTTGAGAGATTAATAAACCCCCAAAAGGGTCCTTTTCAGTTTATGTCATGCCTTAACTGTGAAGGGCGATTACTGAGCCGCCAGTCTTCCTTTCTTTTATCAAAATTAGGAACTTCATATACTCCATATACTTCTCCTTCATATGGATTCCAATGGAAAATGGCATTAATTAAATCAATGCACACAGTTAAAAACATGTATCATATCGTTTTTGAGTTTTTAAAAATTGATGAGTGTAACGTAACTTCCGGTAATCAAATAATTTGTACAAATTTGATTAGTTGGTTTTAAGAAAGTCTTTCAATGTGCTCAAATAACGAATTTTATAACCAAGTTGCTGGTAGAAAGATTGATCTCATCCTAATGCATAGAAAAGACAGTTGATCTGATCCTAGCAATGTTCCTTCTTCGAGATATACACCTACTTGGAGAGATACTAATTTTTGAGCATTTGCTCAAGAACGTTTATGAACGATGAAGATAGTGTTTGCAAACAGATATCTATCTTGTTACAGGTTATTAATCAAGTGCCGCTTCAAGTATTAGTTGTTTGATGAAATCAGTTTCAAGAATTAAAAAGAAATGGGTGTCACTATTTTACACCAGTTTCCTATGCTTGAAAACAGAACTGGACCTCAGACTATTGAATTTCTTACAAAAAGGATTGTTGCTTTAGGGGCTGTCCAAATGGGACAGTTTCTAGTTGACTGTGATTCTTATATATCAATGCCATCTCTAGGACCTCAGAGAACTGTGCACGTTTTACATAATTCAGAACAGCCTGCATCTGTGTTTTCTATTCTGGAAACAAATACCAAAACAATACCTTTGGTAGCAGATGGTCTTTTTGATTTATTAATGCTGAAAATGACCCCTATTTATACCAAGAAAGTAGCCAAAATTGAATCAAAAGGGCCTCGTTTTGAATTAGCTGATTTTTGCATTAAGTTAGGCAGTGTTACAATCAGTCAGAATTTCAAAGGTGTTTTAGTTGAAGTTGAATATCGACCTTGTGTCGTACCATCTAACTGTGTTGGGTTGATGAGGGAATTTCTGCAAGGCTTTCTTGGTTCATGTGTTCAGTCATTACCAGCCTGCCTTCAAAATAAGATGGATGAGGTTTATCAACCAATGGACACAATTCAACAGTATCTCGATCATTTCTTGAACTTCAGAAAGATGGCAGGGTATAGTGGATAAAATTAATTAATTGCTTTATAATGGATAAAGCAAAGTATAATTAATTGATGTAAATAGTCATTTTTATGTTTTGTAAAATCTTTTATACCACTGACGGTATTAATTTCGGTACTGTAACAAAAACGATTTTTGTGATTGAATAGTTTTGTATTGTTTTTAATTTGAGAATTCTTCTGTGTTAGATTTAAATATTATTTATTTCTTATTTTAAAATATGGTATTCCTACAATTTTGTATGATAAAAATTACCATTGTGTTTTTGTATGAAATGTTCATACTTTGATTACAGTGTACAAATATGATTAGTCACTTTTGTTAAAGTTTATACTTTTATTAATTATTAATGATTTCAATTAAAATGTTATTTTTTTTTCTGTATTACCTTTGTCTGTACCTTAATGATTCATGTTACCAAATAGTACCCTGATAACTATTCACTCAGTCACACTCATACATTGGCATTGTAGGCCATAAAGGTCTTTAGCCTCCTTTAACAACTTGCTTGGTTTGTTGTACATGTTTTCCTGCACTGAAAACCTAAAGCTTCAGGTCTGCTTTGACATTTAGCCATCACAGTCAAGGCCTTTGCCCACCTCTTGGCTTCCTATAGAGTAGTTCTTTTTTTTTTTTTTTAAATTCTATTCAGATCCATTTCTCTAAAATCTCTTGTTTTTTGTGGTTAGGGGTCCATGATTCGCATTGTCCTTAAGAGTGTCTTATAAATTAGCAGCTTCGATTTTCTTTAGAGGTTCTCGAACTTTAGGCCTTCTGTAAGCCCCAAAGGCTGCAGTTTACAACATCTATTCTGAGTTTTATTTCGAACACCATGAAAATATGGGTGGTTATTTAGCTACTGAGGTTCCAGAATTCTGGACAAGAGTGTATTTGTACATTCCTAGGTTATAGAGTCAACTCTTTATTGCAGCCTACATTTTAATCAATGATTTCAAGCCTGAGTTCGTTTGCACTCCCAGGAATTCTACTGCTCCTGATAAAGCTTGCCATGCTCTTGCTTCATCTGCAAAAGCAATATGTTGGATTAGGTCATTACATATGGTACCATCCAAATTATTTTTACTTTCACTTACCTATATATGAAATATATAGTAAGGAAAGTATTGCGATTGTGAAAAATTTTGACTTCCGTTTTTCAACAGAAATACACGTTTTGGGGTCCCCTGAGTCCACTTAACCAAGTCCCGCGAAATTGTCTGTGTGTGCGTGTGTGAACAGATTAGCTCAAAAACTATAAACCACACAGACCTGAAATTGGGAATTTGGTGTATGTATATGCCCACGATGTGACAGCAAAAATTTCATCAAAATTGGTCAAACGGATGGGGTACTTTATTTAAAGAATTTTGTCTAAGTTTTTATTTTACTAATTGTGGATTGTAATATCATTCAGGCTTTTATCAGAGTAACGAAGTATAAGTTTCTGTTCTGTATCTCTGAGCTAAGTAAATTTACAATTGGGGTTGATTTGGCTTGACATGACTTCAAGATCTTTCATTGGACCATGCCCCCTCCCATTGTTCAAGAAATATAAAATTTTCCAATTTTAAAACTCAGATGCCATGTAGTTAGAAAGGAACTAATCCACACAATATGCAAACTATGTTAGAAGCTTCATATATTATAAAATTAATGCTAGCAATTACAAATAAATCATGGTTTAAATAGTTCTAAGTGAAGTCAAAGTTTGAAGGGCATTTAAAATAAAATGGGATATTTCTATTTTTTCAAAAAAGTTAGTTAATCTGTGGATGTACTATAAGCTGGTTGAAATTTTAAAATATACATATATTATAGATTTACGATTTTTCAAGCCCATCAAATTAAACTTGAGCTTACTCGAAACAACTACTATGTGGATTAGTTGCTTTCTTATAAATGATACTTCATTATTCAGAAAATAAGATGAGTATTCACCCTATAGAAAAGCTAGAAGAATAAACGGAAAAAGAAATAGCTTAGGCGAATATAATTAAATCTGAAAGTAATATCAAATAGCAGTTATATAAATAAACATACATAAAAATTTGTGGGATAATATATTTTAAAAATTTAAAATTGAATAAGTTATCTTTAAAAAAACATAGATCATTTAATTCAAATATAAATTAATATAAAATTAAACAGATTTTAAATTAATACAAACAACTATTACATACTCAGTCCTTCATCATGGATGGAATCATTTTCAAACTAACAATCTTAAATCAATGGAATAAAAATATCAAATTAAGTTAATTAAATTAGTGATATGTAGTAAGCTCATAAGTGAGAGATAAGTAAGCTCATAAATAAATTTACACTTAAAAAAAAGAAGTAAAATACATAGCAAACATATTGTAAAAAAAGATTAAAAAATACACAGCAATAAAATTAAAACTAACTTTCAGTAGTTCATTCTTTAAGTGAAATTAACATATGATTGGACGAAATGTAAATAAGTAGCTATGCTCATTACATCGTAAATTATAAGATAAAATTGGTATAAAATATTAACAGTTTAAAGGTAGAAATTGAAATATACAAATGTTTTTCAAATAAAAAAATAAATAACAACAAAAATTTAAAACCTGTCTTCTTTTACACAACCTAATCATTGCATAGCAGACACAAATTAACATACAACATTCAAGTATTAAATTGGTACTTTACAAATTAAAGAATAATATATTTTTTTAAAATAAGTAGTACTTACTTTTTAAAAAAGGTGGATGGATTAAATTGACCATGACTAATTAACATTAATAAAAAGTAGGCAATATAAATGTAAGTACTATTTATACTTAAGATCATAGTCATTGTTTTAGTAAGAATCGTATAAATGATTTTAAATACATAATTCAGCATGAATAAAACTGGAAATAAATATATAAACATAAGAAAGAAAAAAACGTTACAACTTAAAAGCATAAAATACCTTTCCAGAGATTAAACTACGTTTAACCCGCCGTTGGTCGCGTTGTGAGCATTTCGCCCAAACTTGCCTAAAATCTTGTGTATTTCGCTTATTTATTTGTGATATTTTTCTATTTGTCATTCGTACATTAACACAATTTAAGAAATTGTTTTCGAAGAAAAAAATTGCTAACATAATATGTTTATAAAATGTTTTGTTAGAAAAAAAAACGGGAGCGTGAAGGAATTGCTCACGAGCGACCAATGGTGTCTCACGGCATATACACATATATTTTATAAAATAAAGGCTTGTTGCAGATAAAACTCGTAATATAAAATGTATATAGGAAAAAAAAAAAAAAAAAAATCTAACATCATATCAATCCTAAGATCCCTAAGTAATAATGTGTCAAATGGAATAAAATTACAAATAATGTTAAATGAATAAAGTCAAACTAATTAAACTTTAAATCATTACATTTCAGTAATTCTTTTCATTAATAAATGATTGCTACCTTAACATCTGATGAATAAAATATGTAATAAATTTTTTAACAATAAAAACAACTATGGTTTTGTAACAGTTATCTAGCAAATTATTTTCAAATTATAACAAGCATCATATAGCTTACAAAATCAAACCTAATAAATAAATTATGTTTGATTTTAAAATGGTGAACATTAAATGAATTAATTTAATATTTAATTACTAGAATAATAATAAAATTAAAATTTTTAAATAATACTATAATTATGATGAAAAACATTACATAGGTACAAGTGCAATACTAATACATACATCACATATCAACAGTGAAGTCATTATATTTTTAAAAGACAATTACAAGAAATAGTTCAGAATAGGGGTGATCCAAAGTTAAAAAAAAAAAAAAAAAAACATTGAGAAAAACACCTGAGATTCAGTAAGAAAATAGATGTAAGAGAATCTGCTGATAAATATTTGAAGTATACTATTAAAATATAGTAAAAATATGGTATTATAAATTCAAAGGATCTACAATTGCTCACTCTACCTCAGTTCCCCATAATAATGAATGAGAAAATATTAATACATAAAAGTATATTTTATATATTATATGCTATAAGCCTATAAGACTCCATTGTGGCTAGGAGGATACATTTCCATCACCAAGTGTCTTTTTTCTTCTCGAGTATCCCAAGATTTCCTGGCATCCTGCAACATCCAGTTAGATTACTATCATAGCATATTTTTAATTTTAAATAAAATTTAATTTTCAACGATATAATTTTTTTTGTGAAAGTTGTACTCGTTTCTACAGTGTTCCTTGGCAAGTAGTCCTGAGCTGTCAGATATGTAAACATGACTTACTATGCAGGCGAAAGAATCGTGAATGTGGTTGAGCTGTAATGTTAGAACAGACCTTCAGTGTGAGCCATGTTTTGCCTGTATTTACCTAGCTATTAATAAATGAGTGACTGTGACAATCAAGAAGGATAAAAAAATTAAGGTTAATTATTCACAAATGACATTATGAATGGGTAATGTAGGGGAGTGGGTGGAAGTAATTAACTGTTTACAGATTTCAACAAAATATAAATAATTTTACTGATTTTATATAAAGCAAAATCCTTATTGTTTTAATTTATTCATCAAGTTGTCACCAACAAAGTGTTAAAAATCTGTATGCTCGTGTGCAAAAAAATTTTTTAGTTTAGACTTAACAGATTTTACGCTGCAGCCACATATATTAAGTATAAAATATTATATATATATTTCATATGTTAATATCCAAAAAAAA
Organism: Aelia acuminata; assembly: GCA_911387785.2. Taxonomy (NCBI): domain Eukaryota; kingdom Metazoa; phylum Arthropoda; class Insecta; order Hemiptera; family Pentatomidae; genus Aelia; species Aelia acuminata. Next base: position 111,626,632 of record OU426982.1, on the reverse strand, counting down.
AAAAAGTAATATATAGACTTTGATGATGCTTATTTTAGTCAATGAAAACAGGCTACTAAATTTTTGTGACTATCACTATATTATAAAAAGGCTATAAATTTATTTCAAATAAAGATGCATATAATTGGGCAGCATTTGGACATTGCACATATTTTGTGTAAATCTCAACTACAATTCAACGGTTCTTAGGAAATTTGTAAATAATAAAAATAAACGTTTAACTTCCTTTTTGTCATTAAACCAATTTTACTAAATTTTATCCGACACAAAATTATGCTGTATGTTGAAATCATCTCTGTATCATTTTTCCTTATTTTGTGGATTGGTTTTCTGTTTCACACATCTCTCACTTCTTCAAACAATCACACATCTCAAAAATACAAAGATTTTTATTTATGACTGCATTCTGGAACAGCTGAAAGAGTCCTTTGAATCCTTGGAAGACCGCTTAATTTTTAACTCTATCCAAGAATCATTTATGATATTTTTACCAAGAGCCCACTGATCGAAAGGAACTTTTTAAAAGAAAAGAATAATTCAAAAATTAGTTCTCATTTTACACGTTCGGCTTCATTACAAGTAGTTCGTTCAGAAGCTTGAAAACTATTCTGAACACATTATCATCTGCTCGTGAACTTTAGTCTCATTCTCATAAGAAATATTTTTTCTTTTAGTATAGCTTTTATCAAATCTTTAATTAAAAAATAACTACAGTAATTATGTATATTTCCCCCACTTAATTATCACAAAAATTATTATACGAATTATAACAGCTTTATTCTTTAGATGTAGGGATGGATAAATGAAATAATGTCAATTATTTGAATTTAGAATATTAAATATTTATAGAGGGATTACTTGGATATTTTTTTTAGATAGAATCATTCGGAGATTGAAATATCACTTAATCCTCTCCTTAATATAGTTAATCGTTAGTTAAAACAGTGATAAAATAAAATCTTTTTACATTTTAAAATTGGATACAGGACTGATGGAGGAAATCGGGGAAGGCAGAAAGAGCGAAGACAAGGAAGTTGGTAAGAAAGCCAAAAACTTACCAGATGTCCCATTGAAGGGACATAACAAGAGGCAGTCCCAGCCGATTGCAGAGGCACAAGGCAAGCGGAAAGGGAACACCAAATGGATGATTACTTATTGTATATACTAGGGGGAGTAATTAAATGTTTACCAGTTTTTCCTGATAGATGATATATGATTGCGTGTATAAGTGCATGTATACATATATAAGTGTGTGTATACATATCAATGAAACTTTTTTTTATCCCCTCAAAGTGCTGATATCAAGACATTTCTTATTAATATATTTTTTAAACAAAACATTAAAAATCTAGATTGTTAATTTTATAAATAGATATATTTGTTCTAATCTGTATTGAAATATGATTTACCACTTTTTTTAGAATCATAGAAAGAAAGCAAATATATTCATTCTCGAATTTAAAATATTCAAAATGCCATTAACCGATTAAATTGAGCTTTCTAATGAAAATTGTAAGCTCAGAAAACGTAAAATCCATTCCCTAGTTATCACCAATTGGGGATAAGAGGGGAGTTTGATTATTAACTCTTCATCAGTTATGGACTAAATTTGAATCACTGTTTGTTCATAGATCAAGGAGAAGTAAAATGAAGTTTGTTTGTTTGGTAAACGCCCCTTTAAGCTATTAAGGCTAATCAGACGATGCTACAGTGGGAGTCCTAAATTTTGCCTATCCAGGTATAATTAGGATAGAGATCTTTAACGAGTACCTAATATCGTACAGGCTCGGGACCTCCTTTTTACATCATATCCAAGGCTTTTTTACTCCCATTAAAAAATCCTAGGGCCACCGTGGGACGCGACCCCATTACTTTTAGTATAGTAGGTTCTCATGCTAACCACTACACATCAGGTGACCCCAGTAAAATGAAGTTAATTCCTTATAAACGATATTGTGGGTAGATAATGTAGGACAGGAATGTTCATAATCAATTCTGACAAAATTTAAAACACTTTGTTCATGGAATAATAATAAGGAGAATCTTATATTAATTTTAGCAACGAAACTCTTTTAATTTTTGTTTTTACTCAATATTTTATGTTAGTTTGAATTTATTATAAATTCTACCACCAACTTGGATGTTTCACATCTGCCGAATGTCCCCTGATGGCAATTTTTTTTTTAATATAATAACAAATTTCTCACTACTTAATACCACATTCATTGCATGCTCAGTATGAGAATATGAAATAAGTTCAATGAGAATTTGTATTACTTCAAATCTGAATGACTCCTAGAATATTTTTCCTTATTTTTTTTTTAATTTTAACAAGACATCTTGAAATAAGTATAAGTATGATTTTTAACTGCTCTTTATTTAATTATTTGAAACATTAATCTTTGTAACTTAAAACATAACATAATAATAATATGATGTCTTACCTTATAGAGAATTAAAGCAGCAAGTAGATGCATGAAAAATGAGGCTACACAAAAATAATACGACCAAGAAATATGATTGTAATTTGGGTACATTAGCCAATCCCTTCGTGAAGACTGGGTCCAAAAAATGACAACCGACAAGAACAGGAAAAGCGCTGTAAAATAAAGATTAGTTAATATTAATTTTAATTGAAAATTTATTATGAAGAAGTAAAAAATATAATATTGAAATATATACAATAAATAAATTGATCTAGCAGACAGCATGGTACTAATGTCCACCCCTAAAGTCTATGTTGGTATAGGAGCGATGTAGTAACTATTACAGCATAAAGGGAGAGTGTAATGGGACTTAAATAACCAAATCATTTCGTGGTCCACTAACAGAATCTTTTTACCTAAACATTTTCAAGTTTGTGACTCCATAGCCTGAGAAAATATTCCCGCATGATGCATATAAGATAGCTTTGTCATTCAAATTTTATTATATTCTTCAAGCAGATATAAATTATCAAATTTCCTCAATACTGACCTTTCCCTTTGAAATTAACTTCTTTTATGCAGAAAAACATGTGAGAATGAGTGCAAGATTTAGCAGGACAGTTAAATTAAAACAACCGTGATGAAAACGGAATAATATTCTGAGCATGGAGCATCCATCTTTCACTTTTGATATCGCCAATAACTGAAAACCCACGTAACCAGGTATGGGTACTGAAGAACCGAACATTTTTTCTGAATTCTGCCTCTCACAAACGAGGCCCTTGTTACAATGTGTCTTAAAAGTAAGTAATATTAAGGCTGTCTTCATATTTAAAAATAATTGTTTTTAAATGTTAATTGAAACCCAAAATAACTACAGTTATCATTATTACAGGTCCCAAATAAGAAAAAAAATTTCATTACTAAAAACTAGCATCAGTATAAAAAAAAAACACACAAACGGAATATATACATATTTTAAATAATATACTTACAACATAAAGCATTACACAAAAAAATTATTCCTGAGAGTAACCATTCATATTTTAAAATAGTTTTCAAAGGATATCTTGTTACAACTAATGCCACTAACACTTGAGAACTGAATGAGAGCATAAAACCAAGAGTGACAAAAGTTTGAACTGTCAAAAGCCATCCTGAAATAATAATGATGGTTACTAAAAGGTAAAGATGAAAATATTGCAACACAAATAGTGTCGTGTGAATAACTGGTATTAAAACATCTGATGTAATTTTCTGCTGTTGAGTTAGAAAAAGCAGAAGATATATAAAATTGAACAATATAACAGGTACTAGTCCCCTTATGAAACTTCTGGGCATGGCAAATATTGTGCCATATAGTGTGTCCCAAATCTCAACTGAAAAGGCCTATTTGGGGGATTACTAGTTCTTGAAGAATGAGCAGGAGTCAAAAGCTGGGATCTCAAAACGCTAATCAAGACCATAAGCATTGATAGCAATTGCAGTTTTAGACTAATAAACTAAGATGGTCCTTATTAGTTTATATGGGTAATAAGTCCCATTGCGTCCTGAAAAGGACACCATGCGAGTTCACTTATATATTTCAGTCTCAAGACCTACCAAAATAGGCCACACCTAGAAGTAACATAGGGAAAATACTATAAAATGTAAACAAAAGAAATCAAATAAAGTTAAAAACTTAAGTATGCCATTAAAATTTTATTGATGAAAAATATTACTAACAACATGAAATAAATATAAAATGTACCTGGAAGGAGCCATTCTCTTATCGTATAATACTCAAAACTATAAACATAATGGCAACCAGTAAACAATTGATCCAACTGATTGTTGGGATATCTGTAGTGATCAAAGCAATACTCCCATAAGCCCATGTGTTTAAAATTAGTAAAAGTACCATTATAGGACTCGACCCAATATGGACTAAAACAAAATAAACATAGTCACATAGCAAAACATTAATAAGTATATATAATTCAAGACTACAAGAATAAAGTACCTTGCAAACGCAATTAGAAGACACATTCCAGCAATATATAGCAGTATTCCTCCAAATACCATAGACTCTAAAAAAAGAATTGTTGAAAACCTTATTAATTTTCAGTCTTAAATATAAAAAAATTAATGAAATGCATAGAATTACCAGAAGGTCTCGGTATATCTTTGCGTTCCGACATTTTCAGATGTTTAAATTAAACACTAATATAATGTACTATACAACAACAAATTATAGTACACAACTTTTATTCAATTCACAACATTGTTTATCACAGAGACACACCCTCCCTAGCAGCCAAAACATTCAGTTCAAATACCCTAAGTTTTTATTCTTCTTTGGACAAAGAGTTAATAAATGTTAAAAAAAAAAAAAAAATAGGAATTAATAATTCTAGAAAATTTCCCAAAGTTTAATTTTTAACTTAATAATCAAAAACCTCTTACACCATATCCCATGAAGGGAACGGGTAATGGTAAGGCATTGAGTAGCTAGGATTGACGTTACCATTATAGAAGAAGTTCAAGTTCGAATCTGGCATGACAGTGATAGCCACTGGGTTTGAGAGACACTTGAATTAAAGGCTTTGGAGGGAATTAAATGGCGTTTGGGCGTGACCAATGTCAAATCACCTCCTTGCATGACAGGCGTTCTTTCTTACACAATACTAAACCCAAGAACCTTAAATTAAAAACTATAAAGCAAAATAATAACATCTGAAAGCATAGTTTATTTCTTCTATCACATTTAAGGTGCTAAATGACTCATGTAAAAAGGAACAATTCGAAATTTCAATATTCCGATACTTACTGCCTCTACACAATAGTGTACCAAACCAAGAAGCATATAGGTCATCCAGCATTGAATCATGATCGACATGTGATTTATCAACAACAGATGTTATCAGAAACACACTAGATGTTTTATGAGTTGTTTCTTTTCAGTTTATTTCACCTCTCATTTGGACTGCTGTATATATGATAATTAAAAATGAATACTGGGGTAGTTTCAATCATCAGCAGTTACATAGTTTAAGTTAATGACTACTGCAAGTAAATTTACTTGGTCCAGAAGAAAAATTATTACATTATTTACTTTGTAGATGAATAAAAAAACAATGACCACCAAGTAACGGGATAGTTGTCAATTTTTGGTAATTTGTGAGTTAAATTCTATAGTAGACCACTAAATTATAAATTTATAACGGTTTGACAAATTTAATCTTGACCTTATCGGATTGATTTTAAAAAAAATAAAAACCTCGTGTAAGCTGTTTGACTTCTCCAATTACTTTCGTTTAGAATTTATATTCCAAAACTTTCAGTTCAGCCTCTTTGGTACAAATAAGACACTGTAATCGAGAAGGTTATAACAGCGACTTTTCTGTAGGTTTTGTTTTGTTCTGAAGAATGAATATTGTGGTTTCTTAATTTAATACCTATTGTTAAAATAAAAAGAGAAATACGCAATGGCTTCTAGCTCAACAAGTGAAAACCAAGCAACTTTAGCTCAATTAACTTGGGAAATATCTAATACTATTGAAACTATTAGTGCAGTTGATGAACTTTATAGATATGACAGAAAACAGCAACAAGATATCCTTAATGCAAAGCCTTGGGAGAAAGAGTGGGTATATGTTGATTTTAATTTTAAATTGTTATGAAAATTGAGGATCTTATGAATTTTTTATTTATTTCCAGCCCTCATTTTTTCTCTGACATCAAAATTTCTGCTTTAGCATTACTTAAGATGGTAATGCATGCGAGATCTGGTGGCACTTTAGAAGTTATGGGTCTACTGCTTGGTAAAGTTGATGCTAACACAATGATAGTTATGGATTCCTTTGCTCTTCCTGTGGAAGGAACAGAAACTAGAGTAAATGCTCAAGCGCAAGCTTACGAATATATGACTGCATATATTGAGTCCGCTAAACAAGTATGTATTTTGTTTTTAATGATTTTATAACACAGTGTTAGAATATCTTCATAAACCTCTTTTAGGGTTATTTTATTTCTTGAGCTTGATTGTATTTGACAGCTGTGGTTAATATAAACGTATGCTGATGTGTAAATATTTTTATGACATCATTTAGGTAATTATTGTTAATAGGAAGATAAGTACTAATAATAATCAGATTTTAATTGTAGTTGCTGTTCAGTTGTAAACTATTAGATGATATTTTCCTTATACTATATCTTCTGAAGAGCTAAAAAAAGGATTATGTGAGTTAAGGTCGTCAGCTAACTCAGAATTCTGATAATTTTGTCAATTTATTTTACACCATCCATTTTGTCAAACTCGATGATTATGCAGTTTTTCTTGTTGAGCTACTTTAAGCACCTTGTATTTGCTCTAGAAGCTCATTCTTAAGTTTTATTTTTATTTAGTCAATTAGATTCTAACCCATTATGATGACTGATTGTATATTTTTTAAGGTATTAGATATTCAATGTGTGTCCATGTTTTAATTATTTTAATTATTCGTTTAAATAATATAATCTGTTCTCTTTTAAACTTATTTAGTAATTAATTGTTAATTTTTTTTTCTAGGTTGGTAGATTAGAAAATGCTATTGGTTGGTATCATAGTCACCCTGGATATGGGTGTTGGCTCTCTGGAATTGATGTTTCAACACAAATGTTGAACCAAAATTTTCAAGAACCATTTGTTGCAATAGTTATTGATCCTGTACGCACTATTTCTGCAGGAAAGGTTTGCTTAGGCGCATTTCGAACGTATCCAAAGGTATTTATAACATATCCAATAAAGTTTACACATTTGCAGGTTAATATCATTGTAGACTTAATCAATGATTTATATGTTTTTTTATATTGATGGGAAAGATGTCAATAAAAACATACGTTGAAGAAAGATAGTTTTTTTGCCTATTTGTTTTAAAAATTTACAAAAAAAAAAGAGGAATTAGGTTGGTTTAGAATTAAAAAAATCCTTAATGCTCTCTTTTGTTAAATCTAACCTATAGTTCTTCTGAAGTATTTGTTGAGATTTTTTCTCCTAGTTAATGCTTTAAGGAAGTCCATTGAGGATTCATTAAAATAAAGAAATCGCGGAGCCAAATCTTTTCTCTTCAAAAAATAAATTATTTAAAAATAATTTAAAATTGGTGGTTAGCCACAATTTAAGATTGGATTAATTAAAATAATTTAAAAAATTGACTTATGTCAATAAATACCATAAATTGGACAAAATTTGTCCACCTCCCGCTACTACTCGCAAAACTTGTGAGATAGGGGGAGTAGGTATCAGTGAAGAGGAAGGATTTGCTCTGCCTTGAGCCGAGCTCTGTGGTGTAGCGGTTAGCATCCTCGCATGTAACGCAGGAGACCCGGGTTCGACTCCCGGCGGAGCCAAATCTTTTCTCTTCAAAAAATAAATTATTTAAAAATAATTTAAAATTGGTGGTCAGCCACAATTTAAGATTGGATTAATTAAAATAAAGGAACTATTATTTTTATTAATTTCAAATTTTCATAATAAAAACTGCATCAGAACAAAATCTTTGGGGATTATCTTAAAATTAATTGTTCATCAAATGCTTGTAAAATAGTGATAATGATAGTAGATATTGATATGGAATGTATGGGTAATACTGTACCTTTAGTATCTTTTACGGAGATATAAAAGCTCTGTTTGTACTTTATATATATATGAAAAAATTCTCAAAAATAGATTCATGCACCTCCTGATAACTAACAACATACTGGACAGACATCAATTCGAATTCAGGCCTCAATCAGCAAAAAAAGTAACCTATTAGTGATATCTTTAAATATCGCAGACGCTTTTGACAATGCATGGTGGCCTGCAATCTTGAATAATTTAAAAATATATAATGCCCAAAAAACATGTACACCATTATCCAAAACTATTTTTCTGACCGAAATCTTTCAATACAGACAAACTCCTATTATGTTGGCATGAAACTATCTTTAGGAACTGCTTAAGGATCAGCACTTTCACCCTTATTATGAAATATTTTAGTCAATACAGTTTTTGCAATTGACTTACAGAAAAATACAAAACCTTTAGCGTATGCGGATAACTTGTTATTACTTATAAAAAGATGAGATTTTGACGAATTATAGACCATAGCGTACATGACTCTATCAAGACTTAGAAAATGGACAAAACGCAACAAATTTGATTTTAATCTAGGAAAGACTAAATATATTATTTTTACTAAAAAAAGAGCAGTACCAGTATTAGATATATGACTAAATTCAATTAGATTTACAAAATGTGACACATTACTATGTTTAGGCGTACTATTGGATAGAAAACTGAATTGGAACAGACATTTAGAAAATATGTATAAGGAAACTTTAGGCATTGTAAACGGACTATCAATAGCTGCAAGAGTAACATGGGGTCTCAAATCGGAAGTGTTGAAAGAAATCTATGAAGCCGCTGTACTTCCTAAGATTCTCTATGCTGTACATGTTTGACATCCAGCTGTACAACATAAGAAAAATTTGATAAACTTACAGAGGCTTCAAAGGTTGATTACTATTAAGATATGTAAGAGTTATCGCACAATTTATTTTGAGGCCGCAATACTATTGACAGGACTATTACCAATGCAAATGAAAATTGATGGACGCTCAATCTTATTCAGAATCAAAAAAGAAAACGTTGGATACAAAGACATGACAATGGACAAAATAGAAAAAAATACTGACTGTAAATTTTCGCTACTCCCAGCTACAAATTTATGGGCCAGACCACAAATCACCTTTGAAAATACTGATGTTTTTACTGACGGCAGTAAGGAGAGTGGGAATGTAGGGTGTGCATAGTTATTCAGATCTCTAGAGGGAGGTAGGGATATTGAAAAGGAATGCAAATTAGAATCGTATTGTTCGAATAATAATCATCATTGACTACCTGCTACAGATTTACACACATGTGACCATAAATACAGACAACAAAGTTTTACTTGACTCTGTTAACAACCTAGATATTCAAGATTGATTGATGGAACAAATTAGACCTAACTTAATAAAATTGAAAACAGTTACAATGAACTGGGTAAAGGGACATTCTGGTATCAAGGGCAATGAACGAGCCGATTACCTTGCTAAAGAAGCGGCTAAAAGTGAAATGATGCCCTCGTACGATAGAACTCCTTTATCCTACATTAATAGAGATCTCACAATTGATTTTGTCAAATTGTGGGTGATCTCAACTAAATCACCAAGTTTACACAGATACATTCGACACATTACACTTCAAAATTACAAACCCAGTAATGATTACAAACTAACGCAAGTACTAACAGAGCATGGTAACACGAAACAATATCTTAAAAGTTTTTTTTTTTTTTTTTTTTTCGGTTGGCGCATTAGGCCTAATGAGACCTTTGGCCGCGCAGTGTGGTCTTCTTACAGACATTTGTTTTGCTTGCGGGAGCACAGCCAGCCTGGAGGGGGTAGCCCAAACCTCACGTTGCTGCAAGCCATGGTCACCATGGTGCAGCGGCAGACTGCCCATAGCTCCATAACCAATCCCATTGGGGCCAATTTGGCAGTGTCCTTCCCACCGATGGCGTCAGCTCTCTCGGGTTCAAGGACAGTGACAAACTGGTCTAGGTCCTAGGATTATGGTAGCTCAGAGTCAGCAGGCCCCGAGGACCTATATTTCTTTCCCCGAAGCATACCGTCCTTGAACCAAACCTCCGGGCGGTCACTGACATCCTGAAAAACCACACCATGATTCTCGATGAGATACACGGGGAAGGATTCATCACTCCTACGCCGGTTGGTGTGAGTCGCCTCCAGTAGGCTGACGGGCCTCACATACCCGGGGGTGCGGGTAGACTTGGACTGCGTGGCGTTCATTGGTGGGCGGTCACCCGAATGGAGCAGTCACCCATCCAAGTACTAACCACGATGGACGTTGCTTAACTTTGATTACCTATTGCAAGCGCCCTTGTCCACTCGGCCATCCCGGCCCCCTTCTTAAAAGATTTAACATTATATAATTATACAAACAGACTTATGTGACAAAGACGGACAAATCCAAAATTTCCAACACATACTTTATGACTGTAAATAATTTGATAAACAATGATTCGTACTAATAAAAAATGGAAATTGGCCTGAGACCGAACATAACTTATTATTCAAATTTAAGACAGACTTCCTAAAATTTATTAGAAGTATTGACTTTGACTCACTGACTAACCAGCGACGGGCAGCGTAGGTAATTTCTTGGCTTTATTTCATTTTTATTTATTTTCATTATTTATATATATATATGTTTTTCTTAATTTAGTTTTTTAAATATATTTTCTGTATTTGAAATGTTCTTATCTATTATTATCATTTTGTTCAAATATTGTGTTAAAACATAATAACATGTGATAATGTATATTGTAATCTCATGTAGTATGCCATTTTCTTATCTATTATCATTCTGTTAAAATACTGTGTTAAAAAATAATAACATTTAATAATGTATATTGTAATGTCATATAGTATGCCATTAAGCCATGGAACATGACATAATTCAAATAAATGCTGTTTACGTAAGGAAAATAATATATATATATATATATATATACATTGTATGCTATTAGCTGGTCTATTTGTTAACATTATCTTTGTTGTTTAGGGTTATAAACCAGCAAATGAAGAGCCTTCTGAATATCAGACAATACCTTTAAACAAAATAGAAGATTTTGGTGTGCATTGTAAGCAATATTATTCCCTTGAAGTATCATATTTTAAAAGTTCTCTTGATCGTCGTCTTTTGGATTCTTTGTGGAATAAGTATTGGGTCAACACACTTAGTTCAGCTAGCCTTTTAACAAATGCTGATTATACAACTGGGCAGATTCTAGATTTATCTGATAAACTGGAACAATCAGAATCTGCTTTAGGTAAGTTATAATTTTTTTTTTTTTTTATTTTTTTTTTTATTTTTTTTTTTATTTTTTTTTTAGTTTAAATAATAGTTCATAGATTTTCTAGATTTGATTGACTGGAAAGCAATTTTTAAAAGATTGAATACAATCATGCCACATTTAACATCATCTATGATCTTCAATATGTCAATGTTTAGGTAATAATTGCATCAGATATGAACAGTGTAAGTTACATAGTGAAGAAGATGTTATACAAATATTCTAAATGCTAGTCATTTTATAGTACCTTTGATGCCTACAGGAGACTTTTAGTTGGGCTCAATGTTGACGAGTTCTGTAGGGAACGACGCAGGCCTTTCTAAGAAATAAGCTAATTCAATTACCTTTACTCGAAAAGGAAATTTGAGGATTAAAAATTAATAAGAATAAAAAAGAATAAATATATGGTGTTAATGCTCTAGATTCAACTCTCGCTGCTGAGTGCCACCCAACAGTTTGAGTACCTTAATACTGGCTATCATCTAAAGGAGGTGGCAAGTTAAACATTAGCATAAAATTAGTGATAAGAAAAGAATATATATTCAATTAATTCACCTCTGGAATAAATATAAAGAAGAAGAATTAACATTTCTTTGTAGAATTCGGAGCAACCTATGAATTAGAAAATTGCGGAATCACAAACAAAGTAGGAAGTTAGTTGCTTTTTTATTGTAATTGATTTCTTAAGTAGAGGTTGCGATTTAGAAATTAACGAATCTCAGATATAATAATTAGTGATAAGAACAGTGTATAAAAAAACAATTGTCACCAGATCGAAATTAAAAGTGTAAAATAGCATGGCCACCTAATGCAGATTTATGAAAATTACTCAATTGGGAGTTGAAAGAAGGAAGCGTGAACAGCCAAAAAAAAAAAAATTTAGAAAAGAAAAAAGAAATGGAGCAAAGCATGGCTCTAAGAGGCTGCAAGCTGGAAATTTGAAATTTAGAAAACAGTGGCTTTTGTTTGATAAACCTCTCTCAGAGTATACTTATCTCTTAAAATTATTCTATCTATGATATATGTAATATGTAATACTGAGCTGGAAAAAGGTTGACTTAAAAACCCTGTGCTGATGAATTGTCAAACTTTGACTAAAACTCCTTACTGTCATCCCCTTGTATATATAATAATAAAATTAAGAGGATATAAATAGATTCATTTTATAAAATGTTAATATTTATTTCTTTACGATATCTCTCACATCTAAATTTATTTCTTTAGGTCGTGGCCTGTTATTCGGAGGTGCTGATCAACATGAAAAACGAACAGAAGACAAGTTACTTAAAGCAACTAAAGACAGTTGTAAGACCACGATTGAAATAATTCATGGATTAATGGCACAAATTATAAAGGATAGATTGTTTAACCAAATCAAACCTAGCAAGAGCGACTAAGTGAACTGAATTATGGTGTTTTATCCTATTTCGCTAAAAAAAATTGTTCTTTCAATTTTTTAAAAATAAATTTGTCCTCACTTTTAATACCTATACTTAAATATATGTATCTACAAGTGTGTGTTTTATATTCTTGTGTAAATATGTTTGTATACTGAATTATAGATTGCCTTTATTAAAAGAATACACTTATCTTCTTTTTCTTTTTTTTAAAAAAAAGAGATTTTGTTTTAATAAAGTAGTAATTTTTGGAGATTTCGTTTTTAAATATATTATCGTGTACTTTATTTATTTATTTCTATGGTGCTATAACCCATGGTGAGTCCTGGTCTGCTTGATATGACTCAACCATTCTGCTCTATCTTGTGCAGACTATTCCCTTGTAGGTTCCTGGAGTCAGACACCATTAAGCAGCCTCAGCTGTACATCTCAGCCTCGGTTGCATAAGTGAGCACATTGCAGATGAGGAATCGTCTAACCGATTATTCGTTTTTTCTACAAATGAGTGCGCTTCTAATTCATTTCAGTAGCCTAAAAGAGCTTCTGTTTGCTGCAGTTATTGATGCTTATTCTTCCATAAAATTTTACCAAATATATAATATTGAAATATATTAAAACCTAACTTTAACATGGGTGAAACATATTCTCCAAGATTTTCAGAAATGTTTTTGAAAAGTCATTTCAAGATATGAAAGTCAAGTTCTCATCTCGTCATACTATATTGTATGATAAGATGAAAACTTAACTGTATAGTTGTTTAATAAAATATTATTTAAAATTTAATTTATATCATTCATGTTTGACATTTAAGATAAGAAAAATTCTTGGCATATAGATGAACAAATGCTCTTAAAAGTAATGGTGAGGCAATAAGTTCCATCACGGGCATCACCGACCGGGGGTCCCAATATTTTGGCAGAGTGGGACTTTTCCCCTGAGGACTGTTCGGCTTGAACTGTGTTGTTTTTTAATTTCTATAACAAAGTTTAATCTCCTGAACCGGTCTCCATTTCTTTTTTAAACCAAGCATCTTGATCCTACTTTCCATCAACTCAATGAAGCTTATAGAAGTTGATGGAAAGCAATGAAATTTCTGCCCACATCCTTCAACATTAAGCCTTAGCAACTACCTATATTCCAACTGAGACTGGGGCTGTTTTTAGGTGTTATGATTTCAACTTATAGCCTGCCAAATTTCTACCTGTCTTGGAGAATATTGAGCTGCTCCCCCTCCCCTCCCAATAATTTGGTGATGGTGACGCCCATGAGTTCCATAGTTTTATTTAAAAAAGAATTAGTATTATTTTTATAAAAGTCATATTCTATATTTCCTTTGACAACTTTTAATCTATGCATGTATTGTGAATATTGCAGTAGCTTGCTTAAAAGAATCTGTGCTGCTGGAGCCTCAATAAAACAAGGCCTCTTTGTTTTTATTTAGTTGATTTATTGATCTACTTGTCAGCTATAATTAGTTCTCAATAGTATTCTATAGAGTTCCTTCTCTGGGTTTAACAATGAAATTTTAATAGATTAAATAATAAAAAAAAAATATAGTTATTCATTTATGTTTATTCATCTATGTTCCTTCTACTCAGCTCAAATAATTGATACCATTGTATACAGCACTTCAGACTGTTGAACTACAATCTATTGATGACGTGTCAAACTATCCTGTCCCGACATGTTCCGGTATTTGTCGGTCTTGCAAGTTTGTTTCATTACTGTTCAGTAAAAAGTGATTAGTAATCAATGAAAATTTTCACAGTGAGTACTTCTTAATTCTCATTTAGTTTAACATTTCTTTTCTCATATAAATCAAATTGTAATTATAATTGAATTTGTCTAATTAATTGTGTTTCATATAAAATTATTCTTATCTGACTTATACCTAACAAATTTATTTAATTTTTTGCTCAAATTATTTTAAATGTGTCTCCTGTTCTTTGATTATGTAGCATTTTTTAGTTTAAAACGAGAAAAAATAATTAATGGACATTTTGTTTTTATTGTTAGATAAAATTAGATATTTTTCTGTAAAAGCATCAAAATCGTGTTTTATAAATAGAACTAAACTAAGACTTAAACTAATCTAACAATATCCTGTAGATGAATTATTTAAAACTTTCTATCTACTTTTCTATAAATTTTGTATTAACGCCTTCTTAGCAATAAATATTTGAAGTTTCCTAAGTATGTTAACAATTTTAGTGTTTTTGGCACTATTATAGTCTTATTATATATATATTATAAATTATAGCGCGACTATAGTCAACTATAGTGTTTTAGGAAAGATTCCTTATTGAAGTCGCATCCAGGGACGGTCCGCGAAAAAAAATTCGGGGTGATTGGTTAGTAAAAGAAAAATAATAAATACATCAAGAGTAAAATCAGAACACTTAATTTTCTTTAAAAAGAACAACAACTTATTTAAATTGATAAACAAAAATACTATTTTATATACGAAACTATTTGTCAGAAATAAAGCGGATGCGTAAAATTATTTCCCTTTGTTTTCTCGAAATTTTAGGTGGGGGATCGATCTATCCCACCAAGGGGCGGATTTAGCACCTACTTTGAGGGGAAAGGGGTCAAGACCCCCCCTTCCCGGTCTCATAATCTCTTGTTGCCTTTTGCCTGACAGTTTTCAGGGTTTAGTATTCATTTAATTGCATTAATCCTAAAAATTATAAATACTGAAATCACGAATTTCAAATAACGAAAAACCAATTAAAAATGCTGAAGAAAAAAAAATCACATAGATGTGTAAGGTTGGGTCGAATTGACCAAGGGAGCTATGTTATAATGAGTACTTTAATAATGTTGCTTTCCTTATCTAGCTATTTGACAGCTTAAGAGAAACTCGGTAGCAGGGAACTTAATGGGAAAGCCACCAGTTACCAATCAAAGGAACCTCGGGTCAATCTGACCCCGAGGTTTAAAGGTGCCTTTACACTCTACGAACTTTACCTTCGAACAGCCTTCACGTCGACTGTTCGGGTATTCTAGGTACGTCAACTGTTCGCCTGTGTTCGGGGGTAGCGCTAGTGTCACTTTTGATTTGGGGTTTTCCCGACAGTTGTTTGTGATACTAGTGCGCCGTTTGTAATTCGTCTCCTATTTTTTTATTCTTGAGATAAAATGAAATATATTGATAATGGAGATTTCTTTCTTCATCAGAAGCTATCGTTGGATGCGTCAGCCATAATTGTTCGCTCAATGTCACGATTTTATTTATTGAATTAGATGACCTTTAACCTAAACATTCTGTAGAATAAACACTTATTATTATTTAATTTAATAGACGTTTCTAGCTTCCAAGGGATGGAATTTAGATTATTACAAAAAAAAAAAAAAAAAAATGTGCTTCCTCCTCAAAATATTCCCGTATTTTACTCAGTCTTAGATCGGATTTTTCCTGACATTGAGGGCGTTTTAATGGGCACATAAGCTCAGAATCATTTTAAAACAGTTATTCCAAATCTTCTAAAGAAAAATAATAATGGCTTATCTTCATAGGAAACATAAAGCACTTCGTAATTTGCGACTATACGACAAATGCTGGCAAACCTATCACTATATTACTATTGAGCGTTGCCCACCTTTGGAGGTTATTTGGCCGTAACAAGAGCGAGCCCTTATCGTGTCATTTTCAATAAAAAGGGGCTTAATCAGTCCGCTGTCCAGAGATAAATAACCCACAGACGGGTCCTTTTCAGTTAAATTCGGGACCAAATTAAAAGGCACCATATTATCCACGCCATAAAGCAACATACCGATGCTAGTATCCAACTATTGAATATTAAAACTATTTCTCTCCTAAAAGCTAAATTATAATACGACGTGGAAAAGATCGCATAAGAATATCGAAAAAACCCTCTTCGCCTCATTTATTGTTGCTTTTCAATTATACTAAGAATTTTAAGATCAACACATGAAGTCAGGTTTCTTTACAGTTGAGGTCGGTCGGTCGAGTGACTTGGATTAATTAATATTGTTCAGAAATGTGAATCGTGGCTAGCTACTAGTGACCCCATATTTTGAGCCCGAACTTCGAATTTCTAGATTTGAGGGCAACATCTGATTCGTTACCGAAACCAGAAGTTCGGCACCGTCTTCAAAAAGAAAGGATTCCTAAGAACATGATTAGTGCCATAAATTCGGTATAGCAGGACCATGAAAGTAAGACTCAGTTGTATAATGTCGCTTGCATTCAGATTTTACCGGGTAGTTGAACAAGGGAAACCCCTCTTTTATAATTTTGCGATGTTTGGTGTCTGGCAGATATCTAAACGAGATTAAGATCTGTTTTACAGGTGGAAAATGCTTTTAGATGTTTATGATCTCTGGCTAAAAATTATATACGTTTCGACCAGAAAGACTTAATCGTGTGCACCAAATATCTAGCACAGTAGTTGGCAAGCAAGAGATTATCAAAAATACTAAACTCAGACTTTTTAAATCTCCCTGCTGTTCTTTGCAACTCTATGGTTAAAAGAGTTGGACTGCTATTCACAAACATATCTGATGCGTTGATGAGGTTCCTGAGGAGGGAAGAAAAGGCGTAACAGTGTATACAATAAAACCATCAGAGAAATCCCTGGGCATACAGCCTGTTTAATATGTATTAGTGAGAAGACAACTTAAGTGGTTCGAAAACATTTTTAGGACGGATGGCTTCTGAATGAAGAAAGGCTTCTTGAGGCTCACGAGGTGGTATATTTCACACCTAAAAGCAAATAAGGAATAGAGAAAGAAGAATAAGACATAGAGTACACATCATAAAATAATATCACGATGTAAAGTTTTCAATGTTATATTTATTATTTAATCTTCAATCTTCACAATTTTTCCGAATAACCTATAATTTGTGATTATAATGGCCTACTGACATAAAACCAAAGTATTGAAAAGACACATCTGTCTTCTTTTTTTTTTAAATAGGTACGCTAAACCATAATTTATAAAGTTTTTAATTTGTCTTTTCAACCAACGATTCTATTTAAATATTCTTTTCCTCGTTAAATAGGCCATTCACTTACTTTTCTTTGTCTCATGCCCTGTCTGCTCATTTAAAGCAAACATACATGTTGCATTACTTGAGAGTTATAGCCAGCATATTTTAGCCAGATGGGGAGTTTTATTCTGTGGTTCCGCCATGAAATAAACTTCAACCCATCCGATTCGGAATTGAACTACAGGGCTGTGCGAAACACAAATAGATCACCGCATCATTAGTAACCTTAGATTAAATGCCTTAATGAGATACATTATTCTAATTGATATTTGTTACTCGTTAGGTAACATATTTAAAAATAAAATATGTGACCTAACTATTAAAATAAAATTTTCTTTTTGCTTGGTTTTAATGATTATTTCGACCACTGAAAGATTTCCCCTTTGGAACCATTTGCCGAAATCCTATCTATGTGGTGTTATCCTATGGAATCCCTCGATCTATTTCTTTCGGTGATTTTCACTTTACTTCTATGGCAGTAAGTAATAACTAGTTAAGTTAGAAAATAGTCCCAATGAAATACGTCTACCTGTATCATTTCAAAAGCTTTCGACACACTATTTGGAAGTCGATAACTCCGCAGTAAACAAGAATATCATCCAAAAATTTAATTTTTTTGTCTAATCGACTTCTTCATAGTATATATAAGGTTTCTGAAACTATCCAACATACGTTAGTTGACGAAGTTGTGAAAATGCTTATCTTTACTTTTTTTGATAGTGAAATGATTTGATTTGAACCCAAAATAATCTTCCTTTCAATAAATATATTAATTTACACACACCATTTTTATATATTAAAGCAAATACACAAAAATATCTAAAAATAAATCGGATATTTATTTAATATCTTAAAAACATAGTCTGCGTAGGTCACGGATTCGCGTCTCACGGTGGCCTTAGGATTTTTTAAAGGGAGTAAAAATCTTTGGCTATGCCCTTCCTCGGATAGGACGTAAAATGGAGGTCCAGAGCCTTTACGATGTCAGGTACTCGTTAAAGATCCCTTTCCTAATTATACTGGATAGGCATACAGGACTCTCAGTGTAGCATCGTCCGATTATTTTTGCTTTAATTCTTATTTCCACCTTAGTGAACGGTTTTTATAATTTTTTCGGGCACTCTGTCTGAATATTTTTTCCTTCCTTAAGCTTTGGAACTTGCTCTTTATAGTGTCTTCTACTTATTCATAAGATGAACGTTTCTTAATGAATTATTTGATTCTTATCTTTCTCGCTCAGCTTATTCGAAAACTTTTCCCGCTTTCTTATAGCTTATTTAAAAGTCATCGTTTGTTTATATTTCAAACTTATATGTCTCAATACTTCATTTTTTGTTGTCTAATTTTTTATTTCAAATATTCTTGTTGTCATGCCCAGGTTTAGATAAGATAGATGTGAAAATTTGGTTTAGTTCTTTAATATTTTATTCACATTAGATTCATGGCCAAATTGAGCCCTGTTGATTTGAATTTAGAATCAATCACTCTCTTGTCTAATGCCAAAATTTTATCAGTTGAAGACTTTCTATCAGCAGATGTTGATAAAATTGTTTTGAATTCCAAATTGACTGCTGAGGTTTGTGTTAAGGTCAATGCATAATTATAGTTTATGAAAATCAGATAATCATGATATTATTTCTTAGGAAGTTTTACAGTTGAAACATACCTTGACTTACAAATATTCTAGTCAGCCTACTAGTGCTTGGGACCTATTTTGCCAAAATGATAATGATCTGTTTATAAAAACTCATATTGAAGGGTTAGCTTTTTTATAATTGGTTTAATGTTTTATTATGTACTTCAAAAGTGCTGTCTGATGTTTTTTCATTTTTTAGATTTGATAAGCTCTTGTGTGGTGGAATTTTAAAGGGTTCTATATTAGAACTTTGTGGCCCATCTGGTTGTGGTAAAACTCAGATTTGTCATTATTTAGCTGTGAAATGTGCTTCTAGCTCCCTTAATGTGGATTTTATTGATACCAAAGGAGACTTTTCTGCTTCTCGGTGTAATATTTTACTTCCAGATGGTTTAAAGGATGAGGTTTAGTTTCATTTCATTAGTCTCAAATAGATTTTTTTTTTTTTCATTCATTAGCAACTATTTGTTTATGTAAACAACATTTTATCATGTAACTGTTCCAGAAGTATCGGGACATTTGTATAAATTAAATTTTTACTTTATGATTTTGTATAATTAATTTTGATGTGTTTTTGGGCTCAAAAATAATTCAATTTCAGTTCATAAATTAGAAAAACTGTACCCAAGTTTGCCACTGAATCTATAGTCCATTCTATCAGACATATAGAAATGTTATTTATTATTTTTTTGGTTTATATTAAGATTTCAATAATAGAAGTTGTATCATTATACTTCCGGAGCAGTAATATTGTAATAATGTTTTAATATATTTTTATTCTTCTTTAAGTTGTAAATTTCTTTAATTTTTTCTAACAATACTTGAAATCTTTTTAATTATGCTTTGATAAGGATGATATATATATTTTTTTTTCTCAATTATTTGGATTTGCATTAAAAATACATGGATTATATTATGAGAGACAATGCTAGTATTTTAGGAATTGTAATTTGTCTCTTCCAGTTTTAATAATTCATTCAGCCTACCATAATGCAGTTCAGCGACTAGCTTTATTAAAATAATCTATGTATCAAATTGACCAAAGTTGAAATTATTAAAGATTAGGTGTACTGTTTCTTTAAAACTTCTCTTCAAACAGCCCTGATAAAGATCAAAAACTCGGGTTACAATTTTGGCTCACCTGCATATAAGTATGTCTTATCGTATCAGTATAACTACTTTTATGACCACGCTTACCATTTTTCTCTACAATCATTCACTGACAAGCTGAGGAAATTAATTATCAGTAAGGATTTGGATCCTTATAGTTCTTATTACTATGATCTTCAATGCCTCAAACACTGTGCAGGTCGTGTTTTAGTTTATTGGCATAAAACTAAAATGGTCATCAATCCCATATGGATCCAATATTTCGATCAACTATTTTTGATTTTATGGTTCTGCAAAATGTGGCCACTTGCTTCACAGTTTTCCGAACGCTGCTAAGAAGGCATTCAAACCACAAATCAGGAGTCCAGATCGGTGCATGCATGCATGATGAATTATTGTGAAACCAAACAGCGTAGCAGGACCCAAATCTCAGATAGATGATATTCCAAGGGAAGTATTTTCTCGGAGTACTCCCTTTTTGGGTCTTTCCCCACTGCTGGCTCTGTTCCTCGATTGTACCCTCCTGGATTCCATTTCTTGAGCTCATTCAATCCTCCTGTTGCGAGATAGTACATGTGAGGTATTAGGATCAGACCTTTACCTAACCTTACATCTACATAGATTACCTCTTCAGGGTGATTTATTTGCTGTCTTACCTATGGTGTGCCCTAAAATGGCATCTTCGCAGTTGCCAATCTCTTTTTTCTCATTACACCAACTTGCTACTGGACTGGCACATCGCTTCACTTCTCTTTTTAACCCAGCCCTATATTTATTGTTTAAGATCTTTAAGAAATTAAAGTTACTTTTTTCTCAGGAAATGGATGATATTCTGGATCGTATTAACGTATACTGTTCACGGAATATTTATGAACTAATATCTGTTTTGGAGAAAATTCATGCTAATTTAAAAAAATACAATAAAGGAAATAATAAGCTCCTTATCATAGATTCTATCACTGTTCCTTATCTTCCATTTATCGGTCTTCCTTCAAGTAAGGGTATGTATGAAAACATTTGTTCTTAATAATATAAGATTGAAAGTAATATAAACATTTTTTTATAATATACCTGGTAGCATTTTTGTTTCTATCAACTGGTCAGGTACTGCGAGGTGTTTGATGTAGAAAACTTTAAAAAAACAGATTTATCTACTTGTTCATTAAGAAAGAATTAAATGAAAACTATATTAATCCAACAATGGGTTTTTAAGTTAATTGAGTTTTCTATTATTATCTTTTTTAAAATTTGTACTCTTTAAAGTCTATATTTTATTTTAGCTCTAATATTCTAATATTGAAAGTTAATATTTAATTAAATAACATACCATAAAATAAAATGGAGCAACTAATTCTCTATTAAGGGTTTTAACATTCAGTTTTTATATCAGGTATCAGCATTCTTAATTATATTGTTTCCTCACTAAAGCAAATGGCTACAGAATACAATATTGGTGTTGTCCTTACAAACCTTGGAGTTACATTTAATGAAAATGAAGACGATCATGTAGGAGCAAATATTCAGGAAGTTAAACCATTAATGGGCAAATATTGGCAACATGTTCCGAACACCAGGGTAATTATCACTCGTGATGCAGATACTATTGAAAGACGAATAATCGTACAAAAGAGTGATTACTTAGCTGTAAATACCAGTACAAAAATAACTATATCTAGAACAGGTGTTTCATGAATAAATAATTAATTACAAAATGAATTTTTTATTGAATTCCTTTTCACAAGAAAAATGCAGTATACCTTTGATTACATTTTATAAAAATATTGAATACATTTGAGCCTTAGAATACCAAAAGTTATAATATTTAATATACAAATTAAGTACATTATTATGGCAATCATATAGCCAAAAGGAGGGCTATAAAATATCAGCAATAAACATTAAATTACAAAATATTTTCATAAAAATGTAGGATCCTTTGATTAAATTTTAATTTTGTAAAACAGTAAACAATTAAATAGATTTAAATACAAGAATAACAAACATGATGACATTTATCTTACACAATTAAGTACATTATAATTAGATAATTATATCCAAAAAGTGGGCTATAAAATGTCAATAACATTACTCATCAATAATACTAATTACTAAAGAATATTTAAACAATTATATGTGAAAGTCCACAGTTAAAATAACAAAAAACATTCCAAGTACTATACATTATATACATTAACGGGTCAATTGGCACATCAAATAAATTACTGAATATCAGTAATATATATAAAGACAAATATTTCAACAAAATCAAATAATAAAATATGGTACTATCTTTATATCTTATTAGCTAATTATATCACAGATCAACAGATTTTAATTCAGTTAAATTATTGAACACATGTTACATCGCATCCATTGCTGGAATAGGAACTACAATTTGTACTGGCATAGTAGCATCCACATTGATTACCTGAGTCAGTTTATATTATTTCTATTTGCGTTTTTTATTATTTCAATAATATCATCTATCCGTTGGATAATTCTTTCATCCTGAAACATTGATTATATTTTTAAATTATAAATAAAAGAAAATCAATTCAGATAGATTTTAGAAATTTTTTTTAGAAAAAACAACGATTTTAAGCCTCCAATAGAACATAAAAATTCAGAAACAATTCGCAGTATTTCTGGTCATAACACTAAATTAATTGAAATGTTAAAATCAAAATAACATGATTACAGTTCGGCTGGTGGATGTTGCAACACGAGTGGTGGGGGTTACCCCTCCAGGAGGGGAGGTAGATCACTAGACTTCACCCCAGCACTCGGATCCCTACTCCGTCCGGCTCTACTTTTTTTTTATTGTAACGTCAAAAAACGCTGAATATTTTTAATTTTAAACATGTTTTCATTTTTAATTGATAAACAATGAACACACACAACTAAAACGAAAGTTAATTTATTTACAAAATTAAAAAAAATATTGTTATTGATCTTGTTCTAAAAGCGAGAACAACTAAAACGAAAGATAATCGGTTTACAAAATACAATTTACAACAGTTAAAACATAATGTTTTATAAAACATAAAAATATATTGTTATTGATCTTGTTAATTTTTTTTTGTATTTTTATTTCATAAAAAAAACATTTTATAAAAAAAAAATTAAACCGACTTCGGAACCAGTAAAACTAAATTCACTGAACAGGCGGCGCAAAATTTCAAATTTTTAACACTACACAGTATGAAAATCTTCTCATGACATCATGACATAACATGTCATTTCTATTTTGCGCCGCCTCCGAAAAGATTGCGTTGTATTGAACATAGTATTTAATATTTTAATTTAATAATTTTTATTGACAATTAGTGTGTATTTGTATGAAGAAAGATGAGATGATCTTAAGAATTGCAGCTTAGAGTAGGTGTTTTTATGCACTAAACAGGATCTTAAAATTTAAGGCAATCTCATGGGCAGCCAATATGTATTTATAGAACTGTTTATGGAAGCAAGTCCTTGGTAATAACAATACATAATGAAAATTTTCTTTGTGAAATAAAAACAGACTAGCCAAGAAAGTTGCGCAAAGGCCAGATGGAAAATGAATGTTAGAGGAAGGTCGAGGTTAAAGTGGATGTATGATTTTGAAAAAGACATCAGGATTTGGATTAGAATGGCTGCTAATAGAAAAGAGTGAAAGGCAGATGTTGAGGAGGTCCTCACCCAACTCAGACTGTAACATCGTGAATAATAATAAAAAAAAAATACAAAAACAATAATAATACCTTACAAGAGACATTAATTTAAAGTTTTACCTTTATCCAAGGATGTTGAAGTATAGCAGCAATAGACAGTCTTTTTATAGGATCAATTACTAGTATTTTCTGAACTAAATGCTTTGCGTGTTTGGAAATTAAATGCCAACCAGAACGAGTCATTTCATATTTTCCTACCACTATTTTAATGGGGAGTGTATTTCTATCTCCAACAAATGGATGTTCTCCACTCAAACTACAAATTTATAATAAAAACATTATAAAAAGTAGAATAATTAAAAATATTTATATATTATATATCGCTGGTACAATGCAAAAAAAAGTTATTTTTTAGGAAAGCCAATGAAATTTCATTCTTTGTCCTTTGTTATATATCTATCATTTACTTTATTTGTTAGTTAAAATGTTTCACGAATCTATAATATAACGGTCCATGACCAGTCTTGCAAAGATATAGGAAAGGAAAAATGGAAGAAAATTTGTGAAAAAAAAGTTTTAAAAAAATGAGATTTTGAGTTAGACTAGTCTTGCAATGGACGATCGATATAAATCAATTAATTGTCATATAAAATATTAAAAAAACATAAACACTCCAACAAAGAATTAATTTCTCCTGGATATATAATGGAATTTCTAACTAGCGAAGTACGGTCCTGGGAGGTGGTAAAAAAATCGACTAACTTGTAAAAAAGTTTATTTAATTTGTAATATCATAATTTGTAAGTTTATTTAATTTGTATCACATAATCAAATTATTGTTCAATTAAATCACCAAACTAATTTATAACGAGTCATTTTTTTTATATAATGAATATGAAATTTCAATAAAAGTAATTAGTTTTTGAAAATAAGTAATTTTTTTGTTTCATTTTGTCCGTGAAAATACTTGATTTCAATCTGTAATTGAAATTGGTGAAAAAAAGTAGATCATTACTGCATATTATAATATTATTATAAGTATCACATTTACAATTATATATCCACGGACGATTAAAAATCAGGGAATGATTGCACTGTGGATAGAAATTAATGTTAATGTTTTATAATTATTTTTATCCTTCTATCTTCAGTTCATCTAGATGAACGTATGATCTGAGATGGAAAATATTTTTAATTAAAATGGTGAAAATTTATCTTAGTTTGGTAAAATAAATATCCAAGAGATAAAATAACATACCAATAAAAAAGCATCACACCCAAGCTCCATATGTCTACTTTGTTGGTGTAGGTAGGGGCGTAACGTGCTAATATTTCCGGAGCCATGTATTTCATAGTTCCACAAATACTTTTCAGTTCTGTTTTGGAATCAATTACTTTAGAAAGACCGAAATCAGTTATTTTTACAATAATATAATCACCCGTTCCTTCAGTATTTACTAAAACATTTTCAGGCTGGAAATATAACATAATAAACAATGAAAATGGCAGCAATAATGGCATAATTATTGAAACTATATACTCTGAAATAATACCTTTAGATCTCTGTGGGTGATACCTTCATCATGCAAATACTGAATGCCTAAAAAAAGTTGATAGAATATAAGTTTACACTCGGGCTCAGGTATTTTCCTCAGGTTTTTGATTCTTGATAATAAGTTACCACCAGACATGTATTCTAGAGTTATAAATACTGCTTCAGGAGTATCAAATACGTTTTCGACATTTACTATAAAGGGCTAAAAAAAATAATTAAAAATATACTGAAAATAAATTATTGAGTTTGAAAATCCAAAAACTAGAGTAAAAAAATATAATAATCCCCATTAATTTACATGCCAAAACTATTAAACCATTAGAACACACATTCAGTAAAACCTCTTTATAATAATTCTCTTGGCAGGTAAAGAAAACTGCGTTAAAAACAGAAAATCTTATAATCGATAATATACCTCATTGACTACATAAACAAGTTGCTTTGCATGTCTGCATGATTATTGAATATGATAGATATATTCCCAAGTCACAAAATACAAATTATCGTTATTTAAGTATAAAAATGAATTATTTTGTAACAAATTAACTTATTAATTTTGAAACAAAAGTATGAATATTATTTTTTAAAATGAACAATGCATGAAAATTTTTTTTGGAGATGTTGACGCCATTTTGAATACGGATTCAATAATTAAACTCACTTTATTCTATGAACTGTATTTACATAAACAAAATGTTTCACGAGTTAATTTTTATTAATTAAATATAACTGTAAAGCGGAAACAACAATAGAAAACTTAAAACCAATTCATTAGACAAATGTGTCACAAAAACCAGACAAAAAAAAAAAAACAGAAAGCTTTCGAAGCTTTTAAGAGTTCTAAGAGTATATTACATATTTAACTGAGCTAAGCAATTTTAAACTTGACAAACTATATTATTTAAAAAAATTAATCATATAATTTCTTTAATATTATTATTTTTTTATCTCACAGATCTATTCGTTCAGCTGGTGAGAGAAAGTTAATAAATTATAACAAATTCTGTGAGCAAACTTACATTGTTCAATCTTTTCAGAATATGTACTTCATTATAAATTTTACACTCAGGCACATCATCCTTCGAGATTTTCTTCATAGCATACCTCCTATATGTTTGCTGAAAAAAGAAAGAAAGGTAGCAATAAACTTTGTAAACAAATATAAAAAAAATCAGATGTGGCGCATGCATCGCACATAATAGAAATATTAGACATGATAGACATTTTTTTTTTTTATAAATGGCATACCTATCTAAGTGCCATCAGAAAGGGAATACTTTTTTTTTTATTTCATTAGGGAGGACTGCTTTTGATGTTTTAGACTGAACGATCAAGTTTTTATTTAGACAATATATCATGAATATGAATCGATAGAAGGAGTTCATAAAAAAGGCCGATAATAAATTGTAATTTAATTTTTATAGCAATTTTATAATCTACTCGAGTAGGTACCATTAACACTTCTTTAATTAAATCAACTATCACACCTGTGGGAAGCATTCGCACTTTAACCTACTTACATCACACTTAATTAAAGTATATTTAGTATCATATTAAGCGTACTTAGTTTGTCATGGGCCTAAGTGAGGGTTGAAGTAAAGAACAGATGTGTTTAAATTGTAGATTATTTATTTTTTGAAACATAAGTTTAAGTTATTTACATATTTACATAGTATTTACGTGTTTATTTGTTGGTGGGTTTGTTTCATACAGACAGATGTCACTGAAAGAGCGCACCCTGGAAAATGCCACATACTTAAATACACCTAACGGTTTCGCGGAAAGCGAGTGCGCTGATTCTATTGACTGAAATCGCATGTTTTTGGTTGAAACTCGCAAACGATGGCGACAATCGAAAGTGTATGAAACCGAACTTGTTCGTCTCGACAAACTGAAAAAAATGACACCTTCGAAAAAGCCCTGTGACCACTTTTCCTGAGAATCCCAGTTTTTCGCTTACAACTTGCAAACGAAGGGGTTAATTGAAAAAAATGTATATGACCGAAAATGTTCTCCTTGAAAATTTGAAATGATTAACACGATTTAGAAACCTCTACTACCAAAACTGCGGTTTTGCATTTATAAATCGAAGGCGAAATATTGATTTATATATTTTTCCGGTGTAGGGGTTAAGGAAGTTATGGCGTACCGACAAAAGAAATGCTTTGAGAAATAATATATGTGATAGTTGAGAAAAAGTGATTAAACTAAACTTTAATCAGTAAATATTATCATAATCTCTTGTCTTATATTATCTCTAGACTTCTCTAGTTTGCTTCGTTTTCTATTTTCATTATTCTTCACGATTCTTTAAGATTGTATGTGATTTAGTTTTCAGGCAGTAGCAATTAGTACTATGGAAACCAATACTTTCCATAAAATAATCTATTGTAATTTTTTTTTCTTCGGTACCTCAATATTCCATAACAGTTACCTACCACCAACATTATGTAAACTAATCATTATTCTTTCTTTAATTCTCAGCTTTCCAACGATAATTTATTCTACATATATATTGCTACTCTAATTACTGGAAATTGACATTTTCTATTTTGAAAAAAAAAATCTATTTTATTTGATTATGAAATTCTTTTGTATTTTATATTTAGCCAATTCTTATTACTAGGGATAATAAAGGATTTATTTACTCCAAAGAAAAAAAAAATTGAAGGTAGTTTGTAAGAATTTTTTATTTTCCATTTAAGCTATATATAATCATTTCAATGATGTTAAAACCTATTTCATACTAAATAGATTTCATTCAGTTTGATTAAACACGACATGTTTAATCAAACTCAAGGAGTGAAACCCCTTCAATTTATAAAATTTTAACAAAACTTTTTTTGTCATATCACGGGCATATTCCTACCTCAAATTTCCAATTAATTTCAGTTTCTTACACTTTATTGTTTTTGAGCTAGTCTTGGTAATTTATTGAACTCGGGGGACCCCAAAATATCTTTTTCATAGAAAACCAGAAGTCGAAAATTTTCAGGATCTCAATACTTTCCCTTACCATATATTTCATTTACATGTAAATGAATATGAAAATGGATGTAGACCAAAACATAAATTACTACCTATGGTGTCGACATATAAACAACTATTATTAAGGAAAAAAAAGTTACCTGGTCAAGAACAAGCCTAACATCACCAAATGCTCCACTTCCTAAATGCTTCAAAATGCAGAATTTTGATATCAAGCTTTCATGTAACCAATCATTTTGGTTGTTATTGTTGTTGTTGTCAATGTAAAGATACACTGAAAGCAAAAATGAATTTTTCAGGACTCAATGTAATCACAATTAAAAGATTTAACGTTAACAAGTTGTTAATCAGAGATGAAAAAATACATACTTTTAAAACTTGGAGCTGCTAAAGAAATTTCAGCAGTATGATGCAACAATATCCTCTCATTTTTTCCAACTTTTTTGTTGTTCACATAAGTTCCATTCAAACTCAGGTCTTCAAGAAAAACAAGATGCTGATCATCGAATGTATCCCGATAAAGTCTGCAATGTATTTTACTAATTTTTGTACAAAGTTCGGTACCAACATCATTTTCAGTAACTGGCAGTTCACACGTTGGTGCTCGCCCTATTCTATAGCATTCAGCAGTCAGAACTGTAATAAAGTTGAAACACAATATTAACGAGAATCAAAATGATGGTATATAATGATTTAAAAATTAACTGGATCACCTAATAAGCTTTAAAAAATGTCAAAGCTCAGTAACTATGAAGGAAATGAGAAATCACTTAAGGAAACTAAAGAAATTAATTGCTGCATTCAATAGCTTGAATTAAAGAAATCATATTTCTCTAAAGATTCAAAAGTTACATTTGTAAGGTGAGACATTTGAATAAATAAATATCATATTAACAATTTGTGAAATGGGTGATTCTCCAAAAATCATCAAATCATATTAATATCATTTGTATAATATTTCATACATTCATCATTTGTATACATTTACATTTGATTGTTCATATACATTTTGTATTGTTCATATATTCATCATTTGTATACATTAACATTTGTATACTTCATCATTTGTATAATATTTCATATTATTCATGTATCATACATTCATAGAGTAGGATACATAATAAACATGGAGAGGCCTCCACAGCCTATGACCAGGGGTTGCTGGAAAGCCTTACCTCACAGTACTCAATTCCTACAAGATCCAAATGACTTTTTTATTTCAAATACCTTAGTTTAATACAATCAATAACAAAGTTAGTTTTTTTAAATTAGTCTTTCGGATGAAATAATAACATCAAAATAACAAAATGAGAGAAAGGCTGATATTTCAATTTCATATATTTTGTGCTTTAATAAGGAGAATAAAATCCAGATAAAACAATCGTAAATATACGGGTAAAGATAAAAGAAACTGACTGGACAGTAGAGGATTTTATTACTACCTTAGTGTGAAAATGTTTATGATTGAACTTGTGATTAAGAATTTGGGACACTGATTTTACATGAATTAATGTAAAATAATGGCTTAATGTAAGTCATATTATAAAGTATAAGCAAGGATATTACCTACCCAACACATGAAGATTTTTTGAAATTGGACCGTTAGGTTCTGAGAATATTAGCAATATAACATTATATTAATGTTTATTACGACATGTTAATGTTTTATATTATTTAACTTAAGGTTTTTTCCACTGTACTTTTCATGCTCCAAGGTATAATATACCAAGATTTATACAGGTAACAAATTATTAAAATTTGTATTTAGATTATTAAATTAAGAATTATAAAGGGACGTGTGAAGGAACGAGGATTTTACACTTTGAACTTAGATTTGGATGTACATTCTTTACAAAAAAAAATCTTTATATGACTAAGATTCTACCAACAACCATAAGTATTGATATGCGAATTAAAATTATTCCAAAAAATTAACATGCCAAAATATTCAGAACACTGAAATTAGAAGATTTTTGGAGAATCACTCAGATATGCAGCAAAAGTCAACATTTCATTTATGAAAAAAATGGAAAAAACCTGAATTTTGTTTCTTTCCTTCATGGGCGTCATCAGCACCAAATTATTGCAAGGGACGACTCAATGTTTTTATAGATAGGGTAGGTAGAAATTCGAAAGGTAGAAAGTTGAGATAATAACCGCTAAAAACAATTGATGAGATATTTAATTCCTCCTTCAACGATGTATTTAAGTGTAGTTGTATAGGTTGTTGCCCATCCCAAAATATTGGGGAGGGGGGTCGTCCCCGACCATCACTTAATATGATGGTACGATAATACATATGTTTAAGTACATTTAATTTTGTTTATTTAGAGTAATTACCAATCCTTACTTATTGTGAATAATAAGAAATGGTCAAATGTTAAATATAAAAGAATTAGTTATCAAATACGGGAGAAAAAAAATGTTTTCCCAGGTTGAAGTAAATTTCCAATGTTTTATGACTATGGGCCATAATACCTCTTCTATCATTTCCATTTAAAGATATGTCAACAAAAATCATTACTGTCTTTATTACTGATGAAGTAAAAAACAGCATACCCCTCTAGCAGGGGCTACAATGGAATTATTTTAGAGGTCCATTAAAAGGGAAAAAAAAAATAATCAAAAAGTCCTGAAGACTGTATGGTTTTGAGATAGTTATAATACTCTATAACTTGGAGATAAATAAAGAAAAGTGATAACTATTAAAAAAAAAAAAAGTGCTTCCAGTAAAGTTGCTAATAGACTTACACTTTAAAAACCATTTCAACTCTAATAAGTGGAGTGATAAGTGAAATTTGTTGCAAGATTCTTATTGTAAATACTCACCCCATAAGCTGTTTGGCTTTCATTTGTGCATAAAATGCAGAGGAAATGGTAGACTCCTTTTATTTGATTTAGCTGGTGAAGTTGAATTTGAGGAGATGATATTAATGTCATAAAATTCTCAGCCCCTTTTGAAGCAAAATCTTACAAGCCAGATCCGCATACTTTTTATACACTAGCAACCTCATAAATATTTGATAAGAGAAATGCCATAATCCTTAAGTGAGGAGGAGCTGAAAGCTGGAATCTACTTAAGCTAATCAAGGCCCTTTTTATCAGAAAATGACCTGAAGGGAGTTCACTCATATTACGGTCACATAAACGGTCACACTGTCAAAATAGGCCATGCCCAGAAGCACCATAGCAGAAGCTTTGGAGAAATCCCAAAGGCTCACTTCCTTAAACCAGACTTCTTTGTGCAGTAATACTACGTTGTATAAGTAAAACTAAATGCATCATAAAATTAAATGTCAAAAGGATAGTACATACTATATGAAATAAAACAATTTCCACTCAGGGTTATATGAATAGGCAGAGCAAGACACTCGTGGATACAACCAAAAACTTGAATTCTAACACTGGTTATCATTGTTTAATATGCATTAATACAATATCTATAAATAACTGATAACAATTAAAATGCATGGGAAGTTTGTCACTTAATGACTAGCCTGAGATGAAAAAGTTAGTCTGAAGATTGGTAACGGGACTAGATCTGGGGCCAAAATTAATCATATGCGACTAAGTTGTCCAAGGTGTTAGTAATTACTGGGTAAAAAAAAAAAATTCATCAACTTTAAACAAATTGATAAGGGAGGAGAGACCTTGACAGACAAATGCAAGCCTTAAGTACCTTCTGAACCTAATCCATCAACATATTGCAAAAATTCCAAAAGGATTTAACAGAGCATGAATTAAGACATGGATAAGTAAGAAAGGATTCAGTGAAAGGAATATTTAAATTGACTTATTTACAATGATATATGTCCAAATCTTTAAAAATGGGGAAACAAACCTCTCATATTCTGACCCTGATCAGTTATCTGAATTAACTTTCCCCAATAAGGTTCCTCACGAGGGGCTTCTACATTTTCTTCAGGTGCAGTGTCAGGAAGGTCTGGAGTACATTCATTGAAGTTGTCATAAGCCATTTTAATTAAGCGCGGAAGACAATGCAACAAGTGTCACCGCATCGACTTTCTGTCTTTAGTTGCGATGTTTCGAATTCTACAATCGAACAACTCGATTTTGTTTCGATACCAGAATTCTATCGTGTTTTCTATAATTAAAATGAAACGTTTTCGAATTGAATATATATCTAATTGAATATTTTTTATTTTGTAAAAACCAGATCTGTCTTTGTTTAAAAAGCTTTATTGTATCCAGGAGAAATTTTGTGTATATTAACAATGCGTTTATATTTCTCTAAACTTGCTGTCCTTGTGGTTTTAAATTGATTTGTTTTTACAAATTAAAAATTATTCTAAAAAGTATATATGATTGAAACAGTGGATGTAAATAACAGATGTGTCTTGTAGGTACTTTTCTTTTATTCCATATTTAATTCATTTTTGTACATCCATATCTTCATGCTACTCCTTAAGCGGATTTAGCACAAAATTTGTTGGAGTTCATGACCCCCTCCTGTCTCTTAATCATGTGGCTGACTGCACTGTTTTTTTAATGAGATTATTACCTTGTATTAAAAAGTACTGCGATCTCAGCAATCGAAAATGTTATATTAGGGGCATAGTAACTACCTCATTGCATTATTCGTTTAAAAACACCAAAAAGAATGAAAATATTGAAAATATTTGGGGGGGGGGTGTTGCAGCTAATTTCTTGTCTTGGTCGAATTCATCCGTAAAATAAAGACCTATAATGAAGATACCTCTCCTTGGTCACAAGCTGAGTGGGGTCGCTCTCCGTCAGAGCGTAGAGTAGTCCTGTATCCCTCATCAGCTTGGTCCTCATTGCCCTTAAGTGTTATAGGTAAGTACACTATGCTCAGTCGTCTCCTATTCCCCGCAAGTTTGCAAGCTTCGCTCGGAAACCCCCATATTCTATGAGAATCTCTGAGATTAACTGGTCCGGGATGCTACATATCATGATCCGACTGTGGTTTTCTTAGGGTGACCCCCTTTCGAGTGATCATCCAATGCCGGTTCCATTCTTTTAACGTATTTACCCAGAAGATCTTATTCCATTTGCAGGGACCGTATGCTATTCTCGCTCGGAGATTCTCCAGTAGATTCGCTATTTCTTCTCTTTAAATGATATACCTGTAGCAGTCTTCTCTTTGGAGGAGATCGAACCTCCTGCCATGGGTGTCACCAGCACCAAATTATTGGGGGGGGGGGCTCAATTTTATTTTCCTAGATAGGGTAGGTAGAAATTTGAGGGGCTAAAAGTTGCAATAATAGCACCTAAAAACAACTGTCGGGGCATTTAAATTCATCCTCCAACGCTGTATTTTAAAGGTACTCGTATTTATAGTCTCTTAAAGCAATTTATGCCTCAGTTATACATTAAAATAGGGAATTGTTAAGGCTTAATGTTGAAGGATGTGGGCCAAAATGTCTTGATTGAATTTTATCCATGTTTTTCTTCTGATTTGATCCCACTAATTTCATTGATTTCCATTAAGTTCTATAAGCTTCATCAAATTGATGGAAAGTAGGATCAAGCTGCTTGGTTTAAAAAAGAAATGTAGAGCAATGAACCAAAACAGTTCAAGCTGAAATAAAAAATATATAATTCATCAAATATACAATTCGCCTAACTAGCTTTTAAGATAGAGTGTGCTGATATTAACTAATATTTTATATTTATATTTTATTGTTTAAACTCGGATAAATTCGTAAAATCGCATTCTTATTTCATTTTTTACATTGGGTCCTCTCCTGTCAAAATATTGGGGGGGGGGGGGACGCGTCCCCCCTGTCCCCCCCCCCCGGCGGTGACGCCCTTGTCTCCTGCGATACTATTCTCTGACTCATAGTTGTCGTTGGATTGGTGGTTATCGGTCCAACTATTAGAAATTGAAGCGCTCCAGGCAGCGTTTTGGACGGCTTGTGTAAGAAGCTGCACTGCGTTATTTAAGTCTTCCGGAATCTGTAATTTTACATTAAGGGTCAATGAATTTTAAATTGGAGTCTGAACTTACTCCAATTGTTTTTTCTCTTAATGTTTTTCGTTGATTTTTGGTAGTTTGGTTTGCTTTTATCGTCATTAATAATGGGGAATGATCAGAAGATAAGTTAGTTAGATTTTTTATGTACCAGTGTTGCAAGTTCAGATCCTTAGTGATTAAGACGTCTGGATTTCTGTTCACATTTGTGGGCATCTTCGTTGGTTAATCAGGAGTTGAGTTTACAATTCAGGCCCATAGCTGCTTTGAGAAGAGTTTTACCTCGAACCTTAGTTTTTCCGCTGCCCCATACCTGATTTTCGGCATTGTAGTTGACACCACACAAAAATCTATGGCCGAATGAATGTAGAACTTCATTCAACATTTGAAGTGATCATTTTTTTCCGAGGGAGCCAATAAAGCGATGCAAAAGCTTTTTCTTAGCTACAACTGAAGTGCATTGAATACTTTCATTCGCTCCTGAAGAATGAAAATAGTGACTAATGAATGACTTAATGATAATGAGATTACCCCTTTTAGCTTTGTTTGAAGGGTGGTAAGTCCTGTAGGTAATGCAAGATGGTATTTTGAATTGTATGTTTCGTGTTAAGTGAGTTTAAGTTCGTAAAGCGATGTACAGGTAATTATCAGGCAGAAAAATTTCTTCCGAAGATTTGCCTTCTTAGTTAAGCCTGCATGTTTTATATACAGTCAGCGTTTGTAAGTCAATCAATGTTAGAGGCCATAGCTCAAGAGGCCATAGGTCAATCCGCTGGAACTTAGCGGATTTGTCTGTCTCTGTTTCACTCCCTTGCTTTCTCTCTATTCCCACAATAAAATGCAGAACTTTTGGAAACTGGGGAAGAAAAAGTAAAATGAAAATAAAGTGTTCAGCAATGTTAAATAAAAGAAACCAAAATATTGAGTAACTATGCGTTTAAATAACACTATAACATTTTAATCCTCTACTAAATAATCACAATAGAAGATGGATAAACATTTAAAGTTAATCTGATAAATAGCATTATTTTTCTAAGAAATATTCAAATGTTACTTTAATTTTGTCCACGAGTTTATTTACTGAGTGTTCAGGCTTAATTTAGAAACTCTGGGTGGTGTTTCTCGGCGAAACTTCCAACAAATACGTTTATAGGATGCATTGTGCGATTCCCACCGAAAAAGGAGTAAAGTTCATTGATTCTGATTTATTAAAAACTGGAACAGAATTTGTTTACTAGAAATTTTTCTATAGGACCAAAGTCAAGGGCGTCCACAGGATTTCGCCTGGTGGGTAAAATTTTTGTCTGAGGAGGCATTTCGTTTGGTAGATAAAATTCTTATTTCTTGGGGAAGGGTTCGAGTTATTTTGATCTGTTAAGGCTTTATTAATTTTTCAAATAAAACTTATTGACATTTAAAAGTTAAAATATTTGTTTATATAATGCTTAAAAACATATAGCAAATAAATAAGAATTTCTTTAATGTGTAGTTTTTGGTTCTCCAAATTACTAGAAGGGGCAGCCCCCCCCCCCTGTGGATGCCCATGGCAAGGTTCGTAATAATGTATTTAAACTCTAGAAATCCATTGTACAATTTAAAAAAAATAAAAAATTCTCAAAACATTTTTCTTCGTTTAAAAGATATTTTATATATTTTGTTTACATATTTTTATGGGCCCTTCTACCCCTGAGAGGAAAGGGGAAAAGAATTTAAGTTATTAAAAGAATTTACGATTCTTGTAAATAATAATTATATATATGACACTAATAAACTATTACTATTTTTATATAAAATGGCTATATTTAGTTATTCTTTAAGTCCTCAAATTGAAAATGGACTATATTTAAACATTTAATAGTAATATTTTAAATTAGGTCCTACATTGCTCATGAAATGTAAAAAAAAAAAAAAAGAGCGCCCCCCTCAGAAAACTTCTGGATCCGTTACTGCTTCTGTTAGAACTAAATATTTTGATTGGCTAGGACTATTGAGAAAGGATACAGCTAATGTTAATAATCACATTTAAAAATTCAATAAATGACACCTGATGGACCCACCACCTGACAATAGTTCCGCTGGTTTTGATCCTCGCTCCATAAATTTTTAACCCTTTAACCGGGCGGGATGTATAAATGCGTCTTTGAAATATCTGTTGTACCTTGGAACTGGTGGGACTTATATTTTCGTACAATAGAGGTATTAGTCATAGATACATTTATCTACGTGAATATATATGTAAATATAAATAATTATGTATAGTTAAATAAATAATAATAAAAATAACAAATATTTCAGGACGCATATATACGTCCCGCCCGGTTAAAGGGTTAAGTAAGATATGCGATAATGTCAATTGTAAATGTCAAATTCTGCTTTAAGTCCAGGGTCTTACATTGCGTCGAGATCCTAGCCCTTGGTTTTACCTATGAAAAATGGTGAAAGATAAGGATGTAATTGACAAACGTGTTAGTGAAATTACGGTTTAAAATAATGAAATAAATACCTTTAATTTTATATAATTTAGTTAAATAGATTCCATTTTAGTCAAAAATATTTATTCCAAACTTAAAGTGTAGATGAATAGAGACTTTATTCTATTATTAGAGAATAAAAATAATATGATCACTGATGACTCGTTTGCCCATGTGATGACCCCCAAAAGGTCCTTGACTTACTTCTCTGGACATTACAAGCTAAAGGTGCCTTTACACCTTACGAACTTTACCTTCGAACACCACCCTCGAACAACCTTCGTGAAGCCTTCACGTCGACTGTTCGGCTGTTCTAGGTACTTCATCTGTTCGCCTGGGTTCGGGGGTAGCGCTAGTGTCACTTTTGATTTGGGTTTTTCTAAGTGACAGGAGTTGTTTGTGATACTAGTGTAATTTTTGATATGTTGTAATTCGTCTCCTATTTTTTTATTTTACAGATAATATAAAATATATTAATAAAGGAGATTTTTTCTTTATCATAAGCTAGCTTGGGGTGCGTCAGCCATATTGGTTCGCTTAACGTCACGTGAAGTATAAATGGCTGTTCGCTTCACGTCGGTACGGCAAGGTTCGAAGGAGAACTTGTTCGAAGGTGATGTTCGTAAGGTGTAAAGGCACCTTAAGGTTTATTAGTCAAGGTCAGGTGCGGTACCATTGGGGAGGCAATGTAAGGAGTGATGCCACCCCCGGGGGGGGGGGGGCGATATTTCGGGGGAAACGATTCTTGTAAATAATAATTATATATATGACATTAATAGTGGTATAAATATGCTTTCCCCTACCGACCAATAACCCCCAATTTTTTTCTGTGACAGCTTTCCGGTTTACACTTATATTTTTTTAAGTACTAATTGTCTATTTTAGGTTGCACTTAAAGCATTTCTAAAATCTAACAATGCTCATTGAATATGAAATTATATTATGTTTAAAATTCACTCCTCGTAATACTTGATTTTTAAATATGATGAAAGGGACAAAAAACATAATAATCAGGGGCTGATTTAGAACCAAATTTAAAGGGGTCGTCTGTCTGACAGCACTTCTGTTTTCGAATTTTTCATGAGATTTTTTCCTTGTATTAAAAAAGGACCGAGATCTAATCTACCAAAAGTATCAAGTTTATGGTTTAGTAGCAAGATTGTATTTTCCCTTAAATAATACAATAAAATTTTAGGTAGTCCTGACCCCTATGATCCCCCCTGTATCCGGCACTGACAATAATATTATACAATATTTAATAAAATATTCCAAATGATGGGAAACTCTTCGAAACGTAAACAGGAAGTTAAAGTAAACATCTATTAATGAACATACTATTAATATTTTATCAACATAATAATTAGATATATTATAATACTGCATTTTGTAAAATAATAGGTAATTAAACCTGAAATGATTTCATAATAAGTACATGTTTGTACCTCTGGCTTGGTTCTGGAATTTAATAAAAATCACGGTATTGGAAGGAGTTATAATACTTGCATTTAAAAAATTGACACTTATCTGTAGGACTGTTGTTTATTAAATCCTATCTATTCCAGTTTAGGGGGGCAATAATTGAACTCGAGTTCGTTCTATGTTTTTAAATTCAAAAAAGGTATCGTCAATAAAAATGTAAACAGGTTTCGAGGTTGCTGTCCTCCAAAAAGTAGCGTCGTTGTTTGTGATGTATGAATGATATTACATTGTCACTTAATAAGTGTTAAGATGCAGGAAACAAGTAGGTACTAAATAGAATTATGAAAACTGTTTACTTATTAAGTTTACGATTCGTAACTTGACAGTTCAGTTTTTGTTATCTTTACGATTGAATTGAATACGGCGATAATCTCTAATCCTGTTATATATCTGGTTTTATGAATTTACTGTTTTATTCTTGTGAGAATGACGCACTCCGAAGTGTCATTCCTTTCATTGAAGCAATTAAAAGATCTAATTTTGATTTGCGGCGGAATATTGAACTATGTCTGGTGTTGGCAATAAGTCCCCAAGGTTCGTTTGGGGGTGTAGTTTATTATCAGGAAATATGTCTTTATTATTAATTTGATTCATTTTGACCTACTTAATTTTTAGGTCTTCATCTTGTTGTGAAAACTAGCTATGATTTTCGAAAGGTTACTGCCATATTTCAATATGTTTCCAGGTTAAATTGCTTATCATCTTTAATCTTTACTAACTTATAAATATTTCAGAAAATCACACTGTAGCTGGAAGACGTTCTAGCAACAATCTCATGTCCTCCTCATCACAAAGTAGTGGAGTTTACACTTTAGAAAATTTAGAAGGATATTTTAAGTTGCATTTGCTTTCTAATTGGTTTCCATATAATTCTGATAGAGTAAGTTTCTGCTTCCTTTATTTTTATTTCTTTAGTATTTCCTATACATTATAACTATGCTTTTTTTTGTAGAAGATGTCAGCACTAGATATATCGGAAGGCCAGAATTCATCACATTATCTTTCTTGGAGAAAATTACAATTGAGTCGAGCAAAGCTTAAAGCTTCCAGTAAAACCTCAGCTTTGCTTTCTGGATTCGCCATGGTATGATAGCAGTTAACGATCTGTATTGCCTATTTATTTGCACCAACTTGACTTAATATATGCTCAGTTGAAAAAGATAAGTAAAATCCACACATTCTGCATTTATATCCAGTTACACATTCTGCATTTATATGTGCGGAGATGTAATATGAAGATTCTAAGACCGGTTTTAAGTAATTGGTTTGATTTTACCACTAATCTGGCTATTATAGAGTAAGTGAGTAGCATTTTCACTGTCTTATCTCTTCTCAATTTTAAGTACATAGGTTTTTGTGCATTATAAATGAAAGGGGTAATATACCATATTTGAAAGTCGCCCCATTAGAAAACTTGAGGAAATGTATAATTAAGAGTTTTTATACTACAGATTCTGTATAGGAAATACAGATTCATTTTATTCATGTACAAATTTTAGCATCAAAAATATTTTTTCATGGGTAGATTTAGTTTAAATAACTTTTGGAGAAAATAGTTCTTACTAAAGATTAAAAACCAAATTCACTGATTAATATCGGTGTCTGTGATTTTTCTTTCTGCTATGTATATATTTGAAGAGTATTGTATTTTGCCATGAATATTCGGTTTAAAATATCAGAATTAGCTTCTATCAACATCTTAGTAGTAATTTCAATACAGATGTGTGAATTTTATGTTTAGTTTGATTATGATGAAGAATATTTGGTCACCTGAAGATAAGTGGAGTTGTAGTTGCTGACTTTATATAAACAATTAGTCATAAATATGAAGTTATCTAGCCTGCTCAGCTGTTGACACATACTATGTATTTTTAAGTTATTTCTTAGTTTAAGGGTCTTATCTTAATTGATGATCAAATATTGTCTTATAAATATTTTTTTTTTTTATCTTTCTATTGGGACTTGTATTTTTTCATTAAATAATCGGTTGTAAAAGTGAAACCAATAAGTGAACACAATATTTGTTTTCTATTGTTTTTTTTTAGTTTTACAATAGTATAAGATTACAATTTTTCAAAACCTTCTGTTCATAGATTACAGGCAGTAATGTGCTTGAAATTGTGTACTAATTATGAAATTTAATAAGCTTTTATTTATTAGCTCTACTTGATCTGATAATTGGTAAATATAATTGCTACAGA
Source organism: Aelia acuminata (assembly GCA_911387785.2). Taxonomy (NCBI): domain Eukaryota; kingdom Metazoa; phylum Arthropoda; class Insecta; order Hemiptera; family Pentatomidae; genus Aelia; species Aelia acuminata. The sequence continues at coordinate 111,585,819 of OU426982.1, read as the reverse complement.
TCCTGAAATAGAATGTATACTTTGGGATTTTTTAAAATAAATGTTGAACCAATTTTTGCTTTATCAACATTTATTGCGTTTTATTTTTTTATTTTTAAAATTATATTTGAATTCAGTTAATTTGTCAAATATTTTATTCTTCATAATTGTATATTAAAGATAGGCACACTACAGACTTTCGGTAGATTTTTTAATTACAATGGTAATGTTGATTCTTTTTATGATGTTATGCAGGTTGCAATGGTTGAAGTGCAGTTGAATTCGGATTCTAAGGTACCTCCAGAAATGTATGTAGTGTTTGCTATAGTGACAACGTTACTGGTTGCTGTTCATATGTTGGCACTTATGATTAGTACGTGCATTCTGCCAAATATGGAAGCTGTATGTAACCTTCATTCAATCAGTCTTGTCCATGAATCTCCACATGAACGTCTTCATTGGTAACTGTTATTTGTTTTAGATAAGTATTATATTCCAATAATTTAATTTATATGGAAAACAGTATGATTACTTTATTAAAAATAAAAATAGGATTCTATGAACTGGAATATGAAATAATGTTGAAATATATTATATATTCTGCATATAGTTAATGGTATGTATGTATTATATGCAGTGGGAAAGAATATGGTGGCTGAGAATGCAGCGAGGGCCCTAGAGTGTCAATTTTCACAAAGATCAATTTATATTTGTTTCTTGGCTGTCCCGAGAATTGGATGTTGACACTCCCACTCTGGTTAGGGATGGAAAAACCTGTAATTAGCAGTTAAGGGCTAAATCAAACTCTTAAAAAGATGAACAGCACCAGTATGATTGGTATGTCTGCAGAAAGGCAATGTATCTGCAGAAATTTTATGACCCTTCAATTCTCTATATTAAATCATTTAATATTTTTCTGTAGATTAGATGGGATTTTTTAGCACTTTTGGTGCTTATCTATCCATTTCACATTCGTGTTCTGTTGATGTTTATACAATTTAATAAATACAGCAGTTGTTTAATTATTATCTGTATTTAAATTAATAAAGATATACTGACTAAAGACCAGTGAATCTCTTTTGTAAAATATACTGATTATGTTCTTTTTTAAATAAAAAGTATATGTTGCTAATACATATTGCTAATAATGGGGCACAGCTAATTATTTTATTGACTCAAATTCCGATTTAGGTCCTAATAATAGTCATAAAAAAACACATCTTAATGGCATAATAATTGAGATTTTTCTTTTTCTTATCATGATATATAATGATGAGCATTCTGTTTTAATAGTTTCTTACTCTTAGGATTCCGTAAGTGGATTTCCTATTGGTAAGAAACTCCATGAAGGATGAAGTTCTGTGATGTTTTCATTATTTTTGACTTTATGTTGACCCTACTGTATGACACCTATTAGATTAAGGTTATTTGATTTTTCAAATAATAGAATTTTCCTCCAATAGTTATTTTTTCTGTTGGCCACCTGTTCTTCCTCTAGTTTTATTTGATTCATTACCGCTGGAATCCCTGACACAATGACTTTGTGCTTTATTGTTACAGTTGACTGTTTTAGATCTGCTGTAAGCAGAAATATAGAAATATACAGTATATGTAGCAATTTTAGAGTTTCCTATAAGATTATTCGTCAATTGTTTAAAAATACTAGTATTTAATTAGAACTATTAACATTTTTATTTTAAATAAGATGATTATCTTTAATAATTTCCTAACAATTCTCTATAAGTACTTTAAAAACAGATGCCATATTAAGAGACAACACATTCGTTAAACCTAAAACAACCTATATTGCTTTAGTATTTATTATTATTATTATTATTAGTTTTGGTTGATGTATTGTCTCCTGTTAATGTGCTGTATTTAGTGTGCATACAAAGGTGTGTTTTTATTCTCATTTCTGTATATTTGAATCTGCCGATGATAAGCAAACAATTAACTGTGATCATGACAATAGAAGAAAAGTGCTTTGTGTATTTATTTACAATCTATAATATTTGCTTCCCTCTGTTTTTATTAATGATAATTTTATAAAGAATAAATATTCATATTCTTATAAAGTTTTTGTCAATTAGGTATATTGAGACTGCTTGGGCATTTTCTACACTTCTTGGTCTTCTTCTTTTTCTCTGTGAGATCGGCATTTTATGTTATGTAAAGTTCTACGATGTATCTAGAACTGCTGCTTGGTCAGCTGCCATTATTGTGATTCCTGTATTTATAGTTTTTGTCGCTTTTGCTGTTCATTTTTATCGTTCTCTTGTTTCACACAAGTACGAAGTGACTGTTTCCGGTATCAGGGAACTTGAGCTTTTAAAAGAACAGATAGAAGCTACTGATCTAGATCAAAGAATGAATGGTGGAAATCAAGACATACAAATTGTTTAGTGTTGGTTTTACATCTGTATATATATGTATACATATATATGTAAATGAATTATTCTTTATTTAATATCATTATATATTTATTACCTTGAGAAATGTAATTGAGGGGCCTGATATACTTTCAATTTATACTTTAAATGACATAATTGTGATTTTTTGTTCATGTTTAAAATTAAGTTATAGGCTAATTAAATATTAAGATATAGAAATATTTTTTTAATATAAAACACTACAGGGTATTTTTCTTTTGTTCCATTTACATATAAATAGTGATGTAAACTATTATTTTCCTTCCTAATTGCTTTTGAAAATCGATGATAGATTTATAATATTTTTTGTGGTACCTGTTTTGAGTAATATTTTGGATTACTGCTTTTATTGAGTTTAAGTAATCTCTGTCAACAAGCTAAGGCATCTTCCTGTTTCTTTTCATGATTTATTTATTTTATTTTATTTTTTTGTTAGGTTTACTGTCAATAACATTTTAATATTTTATTTCATCATTATGCATTTCAGAAAAATCAAATACTTTGAATACCAAGTATTTTTCCCTTACTGGATGACGTTAAGTTTAAATAAACCTAGCCGGTTCAGTTTATGTATACATTGTAGCATCCATTTGTTTTGTTTTTTGGTTTTTTATAACATGAATGTCTATTATTTTATAACTTGTTGAAGAATCTCGAGATCTAGTACTTATGACTCTAATGAAATAAGTCTTAGTTCGCTTTAATAAAAGTTAAAGCCTTGTTTTTACGGTGAAAGTTTACTATTACTATCACAGCAATTGCTGGAATATTTTTTTATTTATTTTATATCCTATTTGAAGTATCATTTGACAAAACTATCACGTTGGGTGGCGGACTAGCTGAGTGGGCTAACGCGTTAGGAAATATGTGTTGCCTCAGACAATGTATGTAATTTGGATATGACGGATGACCCTAAGATAGCCAGTTCGAAAGCGGTAGGCAGGGGACATTTAATAATACTCGTCTTTAATCCAACACCCTCTCCCCTGGTCCAGGAAACCCCGTATAGCCTATACTGCAAGAAAGGGGAGAACAAAAAAAATACTACAATGTTATTATAAAACCCGATTACCTAATTAGCTTCTTTTTTAGGCAAATCAACAGGAGTTTTAACTTAGAATCTCTTCCTTACTTATAATTTTTATTCCTTTGGATTCTATCATTGATAAATCATATTGTTAAATATTTTTTTGCAATTTCAAAAATAATATTGACAAATTTAACACGAATCACACTATATTAGATAGTTTTGTACTATGAACTGACTGCTCCTCCCTTGATGAAATACTTGTTTTTCACTTATTTGGGCAGTAAATTTATAATTATATTTATGGTTTTTAAAACTATTGCAACTAATGCTCCATTTCAGCCTTTTTTTGAACTGATTGTCAATAAGTCCAGTTTTCAGCATCAAGGCAAAGCATATTTTCACTATTTTTACAGAACTAAAATGTCGGAAAACCATTATTGTGTAAGCAAGGCATAATTACTTCTTAACCTTAACCTGTGGTGGCTCATAAGGATAAGTGTAAATTTTCCATAGAGTATTACATAAGGTACAAAAGATCTTTATAACAAGATAGCGAATTATTTTTCAATTAATGGACCATAAATGAGGATGATTTAAATGTATATTGCATATTTTTTGGTTTTGAATGTGTTAGTTAAAACATAAAACATAGGAATCATTTATTTATATTCTTAAAATTGTAGGATATGAAGGCGTAGTTGTTAGTTATATTTATTGAATTCGTTTAACGTTTAAACTTTATTAACATCAATGGCGAGTTGCCATTTGCTGATAAGCAATCCAATATATTTATTTAATTTGGGATTGTTATTTTTTTGACTATACTAAGGTTTGTTGACTAAACAATTTTATTTTGTTTGTTTTAAGTGATTTAGAATATCTCTGTACAATTTTTATCTTCCTATTGATGAAAGAGTTGGTGCTAAAAAGTTATTATATTTAAAAAAATATATATCATTAGATGTAATGGGTTTAAGGAGCTTTCATGTATAAAGGAACTTGAACATAAAGTATTGGTTTAAACTTGTATGTTTTAACATAAAATACTATCACACGTTCTTTAGCACAATGCACTCCATAACTGTGATTTTTTGTTTAATTTATACTTTTTTAAAATTAATTAATCATGATAGTGATCATTCTTTTAAAAAGAAATACTACAATTTTGTATAATGACTTTATTTTATACAATAAGAGATTTCAGTTAACATTTTTAAAGTATGTTTTAATTTATACCTACTTATCTAATGCCAAAACATATAATTAAGATTTTATTTTTATGTACATGTGCATAGTTTTGTTTTAATTTTGGAATTTTTAGATCTAGAATAGATTCTAATTATTTTGTTTTTATTTTAATTTAACTGTCAAGTTTTTGAGAAAATTGTCATTTTTATCGTAAAATGAAATAATATTCTGTTATTTTTTTATCTACAGCATTTTCATTTTATCTTATCTTTTTTAATTCAATTTCTAAAAAATAACAATACATTTCTAAAACTATTTTTAATGTTTAATAATTATCTTATGAAAGAATATTAAGGTTTAAGTTTGATTTGAACCTAAAAATTAATTAATAGTTTAAAGAAGTTTATGTAAATTTGTTCTGTTGATAAGTTAATTTTAAAAATGCATAATCTAATCGATTTGAGTTATGTGATACCTTTTTTTTTTTTTTTTGTTAAAGAATTTTATTATGATTTATATTATTTATATTTTTTCTCCTCGTGATTTATTATTGTTGATACTAATACTTAGATTCTATTTAATTTATGATTTATTTTACTGCATTGTGATAAGTAATCAATATGAAAACTGTGATCTACATTTTGATTTTTAATAATTAAAATTTTTGTTTATTTTCATAATTGGAGCAAAATAAGTTTTTATAGTCTTATTCTCATCCTCCAAAAAAAACAAAAAAAAAAAAAAAAACATGAAATTTCTCTCAGGAGAAGGAATTTTATATCGTCTTCCATGTGAATTGTGTATTTTTCTGGATATATTTTTGTATGCAAATTTTTTACTTAAGCCTGTACTTACCTGAAAATTTACTTCATAAAAAATATCTATCATTAAAAATAGGTTACTATATTATTATATAAATACAGTATTATTTTAGAAGAAGATTACTTAATTTTGTTAATGCAATTTTTTTTGTTTTGTTTAAATTAAATTTTTCATATGGCATTATTTTAAAAATATACTGTTGAATTTAGTTACCATTGTTATTTTTGTTTCATGAATATATTATAAATTATAACTCATAAAAGAGAAATATTATACCCTGCCTTCATTTTACAAACCTGCTAATAAAATAAACACAAAGAATACTTTGTTTTATATGATTTTTAACTACCATTTTTATTTTACCTACAAGTGTTACTGCTGCTCATTCGACAAGGACCTCTTTGCTTAAAACTCAATTTTATTTTGATACTAGCTGTATATACTGGTTTCACCCGGAGAATTTCATTTTTTAAATCTGTAACATCTATAAAGTGAGACTCTTATCGACTCAAACGGTCGATTTCGTAAAAACCGATGTAAAGCTAGATCAAAACAATTTTTATAACAATAAAGAATATACCCAGAGATTGGCTGAAGTTATGCAACTTTAATATGGACAGGTGTTCGCACCTGGTATGAAAGAACCACTGAGCGAAATTTGGAGAATTTAGGACAGATGGTATGGATTTCTATAAAGAACAAACAGAATTTCATATTTATTTAGAAAGACTATAGCTGTATATCCCGGTTTCATCCGGGGAATTTCATTTTTCTAATGGAACGGTCGAGTTCCTAAAAAACCATTGTAAAGCGAGATCATTACGATTTTTATAACAATAAAGAATATCAGCTGAAGATCGGCTGAAGTTATGCAATTTTAATATGGATAGGTGTTCGCACCTAGTATGAAAGAAACACTGAGCAAAATTTAGAGAATTTAGGACAAACGGTATGGATTTCTATAAAGAACAAACAAACAGAATTTCATCTTTATTTATATAGATTAAATATTTCTGTTTTACTTATTAGCAAGCCTTTCTCTTTTTTTTTTTTACCCTCTAGCTAGGCATTTTCATCATATAATGTGATTATTGCACAAAATATGATCCGAACCAATTGATTCTATGTCCATTGAAAGTAAATATTTATTCTGTTGGTCTACTTGAAAATTGAACCTCTCCAGGCTGGTTTCAAACCTCTACTGCTAAACTTGAAGCGATGTCTTAACGTTAAAATTCTTTGCCATCACAGCCTTAACTTTCTGAAAATATTGTCATCATTTTTAAATTGACAAATAGTTTTTTAATGAATTTAAATTTATTATTATGAAGTTTGTTTGGCTCTCTCCAAATTTGAATATAAAATGTAGATAAGTTTTGCTAATCCTATGCCAAAGCTATTGGTTATGGTATTGATTGGTATAAGTTTATTTTACATATCTATAAATCTATGATTTATGTCATCTTTTTTAATTCATGTAAGCTTCAATACCATTGGTAATTTTCATTGGAAGGTTGGTTAATTCAATTGTGATTTAAACATCATTTATATAAGGACCAAAAAATCGTTTTCATTTTTTACAGGTGAGCTAATCGGTAAAGTTAAATACTTATTTCTTTGTAATACAATATTTTAATAAATTCATTGTTTACTGTGGAACACGATTTATTCCTACTACTACTCAAGAAGAATAAACAGAATTACATAAGTATCATTCTAGAAATACAATTCTTCTGATTTTTTAAGAGTATTCATATTTTAATGAAATCAAACTATGTGATAGATTTTGTGTGGAGTTGATTTAATAATAATCAATAATCATCCACTTTTTTTTTAATAATATACATGATCAATTATATTTAATAATATTTATAAATAAAGGCTTCCAGAACCCAATGGTTGGAGGCCTACTCCCCTATTTGCTATTACCAAACCAATTCGCCAGATCTGCCACAAGGCGATCCTCTCACCTCCTTGGCCTATATCCAGAGGGGGATCACTGTGGCCATGACCCTCCTCAAATATTTTGGTTATTTATATTTTTAAAGGAATAATGCAGTTGCTTAGCCCCTAAACCCTAAACTACTTAATACTTCTGATTGTGTATTGAATATAAGAATAGGCTGAGGTGGTGGACTAAAATCTACAAAGAGTATTAAACTATTTTATTGCACCAAACCTTTCGACCCATCAATGTAGGTCCTCTTCAGAGCAATGATGTTGGAGGACCGATTATTGTCCTTGCCCTAAACAGCATTGGCTTCACCAGCACCAAATTATTGCGGGGGGGGGACTTGATATTCTCATTGATAGGTAAAAATTCGAGAGGCTACAATTCTTAATAACTGCACTTAAAACAACAGGTGGGACATTTAATCCCTCCTCCAACGATGTATTTTAAAGGTATTTATAGTTCTTGCCAATTTATGTCACAGTTAGAGTGTAGATAGTTACCCCCTTCCAAAACATTGGGGGGGACGCGCCCCCCCCCCCTCTCCGGCGGTGACGCCCATGCTGAAGAGGACCTACAGTGGCTCACAGTCAAAATGATGCAAGGAATTAACTTTGAAAAAAAACTATTTTATACCAAGCCAAAATTTATTTTTAACAATCTTTGTTTACAAATATAAAGTACAAACATTAGGATAGAATTTACAATACTTAAAAGTTTCTTTGAGTTCAAATCCTAAAATTAAGCTAATACCTCATGAATAAATATACACTTCTTAGGTCACAGTGAAAAGGATGCAAAATTAAAAACATCCAAAAAATCAAAAATATTTCGAATTTGAGTACTTTGTAGGTAAGCCTTTATCTTTTATTATCTCTTTCGAACAATTGGGCATGGATTGGACAAGCTTTTCTGTTTAAGGTGGGCTTATATTTTCCCATTCTTCTTGTAGCACCTTTTTGAGATCTCTGTTTGAAATCTTATGTTTTATCACTTCTGTTTCTAATTTACTCCATGAATTCTCTATGACGTTTAGGTCTGGTGATTGGGGAGGTGTTTTTATAGTTTTGGGGCAATTATATAAACACCATTCTCTTGCAAGATAAGAAGAATGCTTGGGGTCGCTATCACTATAAAAAGCAAAATTATTTATTATTCCATGCTCGGTTGCACTTGCTTTAAAATTTTTCTTTCAGGATGTGACAATATAAATTTCTATCCATTGTTCCCTCAATAAAATGAAGATTTCCTACCCCCGAGGCAGCTATACACCCCCAAACCAGGACATGACCACCTCCAGGTTTGATGAACGCGCGAAGATTTTTTTCAAGGCGCTCTTCATTTGACTTTCTCCCGACGAAACCTCTTCCATCTGAGCCAAACAAATTAAATTTTGGCTCATTTGAATACAGAACACTTCCGGAAGTCCATGTCTTTTGTTAAACAATCCTTAGCAAAATTGATTAGAAGCTTTTTATTTTTGTCACTGATATAAGGTTTTTGCCATGTAACTCTACCGTTGTATTGGTTTTTTCTTAAGACCCTTCGGATGGTTTCAGCGCATACCATTATATTTAAATGTTTTTTAACTAATGTGGTCAACTTTGGAGCACCAAATTTTGGATTATTTGTTATTTGGCGCAAAATCATTACCAGTAAAAAAATGTTTTGTATTCACACTAGCTTTTCTTATTATTCTATTTTCGTTTTTAAAACTTTCAATAATATTTTGAACGGTGGCATAACTCCTATTGATATTAGAGGCAATTTTTCGTTGTGTTTTGTCCATTTTTAAATTGCTAATCACTTTTTCTCGTTCACGAATAGTTGTATGCGCACCCATTTTTAGCAAAAGCTCGAACTAGACTGATTACTAGTATTCATATTGTTTATTTTTGTTTTCATTGAAAGAATGAAAAGAAATTAAAAGGTTAATAAACTACTTTACCCGATAATTGAAGAATACTTGTTACTTTCACTTTTTTCTAAACGGAAGTAAACGTTGCATCTTTTTCACTGTGACCTTCAATCCCTACGAGTTTTAATGAAGAATTTTTTTTCTCTTTCTATAATTGCTGTTGAGTTGATTTGATTATATAAATTTGATTTATGACAATAAATCATCATGGCCTCATGTGCGTTGGTTTAGAAATTTTAACAAAGAGGAAGTAAATAGCATTTGAAATAAAAATATTTGTTTGCATCATTTTGACTGTGAGCCACTGTACATTGATGAGTCCAAACGTTGCCTGCTACAAAATAGTTTGATATTTGTAGATTTTGACAGAAAAAACATTGACAGAAAAAAATAGTGGTACTTAATGGAGTATGATAGTGACAAATAAAAAAAAACGTGGAAGGGATGAGGTGTGTTTATTATATTTAAGTTAAAGATTGGGGTAATGACTTCATTGTCCAAATAATGCCTGTTTGGTAAATATATATATAGAGAGAAAAGTTTTTATTAATTATAAAATTTTACAACATACATATATACAAGTTTATACATGATTTCGGATATATTATCCTTAAAATCAACAATTTATATTTATTTGATGATTATTTATAATGCAAACAAAGGTAAAAATTATTAGACAGTAGGAAACAATAAGAAAAAACCTACACAAAATAAAAATAAACTAAAATAAAAAGAGTTAACCTGATTAAAATGAACACAATTAACTTCATAAAGTAATAAATAAATACATAAACAAGGAAGAAATAAAGACATCAGAAATGATTAGTTTAATAATATATATTTGGTTCGTTTGTGAGTGTAGCGTTTGAGTGAGTTTTTGTTATAGTTTCCTATTTCTTGTATTAATGGGTTTGTGGAGGCTGTTGTATTTCTGAAATATTTGGAGGTATATGATAGGACAAATTGTTCGATTGTGGGCAGATCTAGGTCTTTGAGCATGGTAGATATTTTCGTGTAACGGGGATAGTTAATGATTCTCATGCAAAGGTTCTGTATTAAGTTTTTTATAGTTGGTTTTACAGGATGAACTCCATACAGGTGATGCATAGGTTATTAATGAACGAACTACGGATTTATAAATAATAAGCTTGAGCATTGGGCTAAGTTTGGATTTTTTATTAAAATAAGGGAACATTTTGTAAATAATTTTTTTTGCTGCATCAGTTTTCCTGTTTATGTGTTCCGTGAAAGTGAGGGATTTGTCAAGCGTTAAACCAAGATATTTAACAGATTTTGACCATGGTATACGGGTTGAGTCAATATTAATTTCGTGGTTTAAATGAGGTCTGCGTTTTGTGAAAATTATTGCTTCTGATTTGTTGGGGTTGATTTTCAATTTCCAATTGAGACAATATTTGTTTACTTTTTTGTAATGTTGCTGTAGTCGATTTACTATTGTATCTATTCTGAAGGAAGAGGTGTATAAAGCAGTGTCGTCAGCGTACATGGATCTAATTACGTGTGGGTGAGATGGAAAATCGGATATGTTTAGGTTAAAAAGAATTGGGGAAAGACAGGAACCTTGTGGAAGACCAGCAGCGATAATGCCTGTTGATTACTTCATTGTTAGGTTATATTATATGAAATAATAATTGTGTCAAAAACTAACTATTAAGAAGAAGTAAAAAAGTTTATCTACTTTAAAATTGTTAGTTAAAAAGAAAAAATAATTTGAATTTTAAGCTATTAAACATTTCATAAAATCAAATTTTGAACTGAATGTGGTTGATTACAAGACTGCATGATGTCCCACCATGGTCCTATCCAGCTGGTTGGTGAAGGGGGCTGCATGTAATCTCGGGGGGGGGGGGGGGTAGTCTGGGGGTTAATTGACAAGCTCTTTTACCTTTATGTTTCTGCATTTTATTAGTTCTTTGCGTTACTTCCTTACTTTTAGTAAAGTAAAATTCCATCTCAAGGGTGGCGGGATGGCCGAGTGGGCAAAAGCGTTTGAAAATACACGCTGCCCATGACAACGTATAATTGGGAACCCCAAGATAGCAAGTTAAAAACCCAGCCAGGCCATTTAATAATACTCGGCACAATCTCTCCCCTGGCTCGGGAAACCCCGTATGGCCTAATTAGCGAGGAAGGGGAGGACCAAAAAAGTGAAATTCTATCTTTGAATAACAAAAAATGACTCCAAAGGGGAGGGGGGCTACAGCAGCCTTGGATATGCCCCTGTGTCTCATTTGAGCAACATAGGGTAACTCTACCATAAGTTGAAAGTGCTCCAATAGTTGACATTTTGTACAAAAAGTGTGAATAATAAGAATCAGGATTGATTATTTTGGTTCAAAATTTAGAGGTAATTTGCCAAGTTATACTAGTTAGCTGCGCTGCCATCAACAATAGGCGGGCGCAATCGTCTATAGGGTGCGCTAGTAGTTTTACAAAATGTCGGAAAGAACGGGGATAGATGTAGTTGATGTGACAGAGATAATTGGTGATTTTAAGAGACCATTAATTGAAGGGCAGGCTATCCTTGATGCAAACCACATAATTACATGTGGAATAATATATATAAGTAAGAAAACAGTCATTTTACAAGCCTTGTGCCTTCAAACAAGCGATCTTAAAGGACTGCCCCATGAAATTAAAGTGGAAATCAAATTTATTAATAATAATAAGTAATTTTCTTGTAATTGTAGGTGTAAAGCTGGTAGTTCTGGTATATGCAAACACGTCATTGTAACTTTACTCTCCTTTTTTCGGTTAGTAATAACATTAATTATCTATTCATACCATCATTGTGATGGCTGCTTTCATTTTCATGACAGCTTAGTTTCTTTGTCATATTATTTATTTATATGTCAAAACTTTTAGGCATCGCATTGAAAACTTGGAACAATTAAGCACAACGGATGTAATACAAAAATGGGGAAAATTAAAAAAGAAAAACAAATCTATGACACTATGGTCCCAATGTTATTTGCATAAAACTAGCATTTTGAAATAATAAAATGTCAAATACTAATATTTACCTGAATAAACATAGTCACTTTCTTTAAAATGAAGACTACATATCGTCATATGTTTCGAAACAGGCTTATCTATTCTTAATTTTACAATCCACCCTTTAAGAAGCTTTTTTTTGGAAATAAATGGAATTACACGTCTTTTGATTTTTTAATTGAACACTGAGGGAAAAATTATTAGACATTTTTCAAATAATTTTTTGCTCAATCGGGTTTTAATTATGGAAAAATAAATTAAAAACGCCAAAAAACCCTATGAATCCCAGGTAATGGCCCGGCTTCTATCCCAGTTTCTCTAGTTCCTCAAAGAAGCAGCACCGTCGCTTGCGCTCGCCTATAGTTTGATGAAAACTCAATCTTATTTGTGAGAGGTTATAATGCCGAATTTTCTAGTACTGAACTATGTAAGGATTAAACTTAAACCAATCAATAAAGAAACAACAGTAAAAGATTAAACTCTTTCTGATCGAAACAAATACCACTGGATCGTATCATAATAACAGGAATGTTACAACCAGTGGCGGTCCCAGGGGGGGATATGGGGGATCAACCCCCCCCCCCCCCGAAATTTCGGAATAAGACTTGATTTTAATTAAACATGACGAATTTGATAAAATCGTTAAAGCCGTTGTTGAGGAATCGAAAAAAGTAAACATTGCAAAAAAAGTTATGAAATAAACTGCCTCCTCCGTTTGATCAATTTTAATGAATTTTTTTCTTTCACTCGCGGGCATATACCTATATCAAATACCCAGTTTTATTAATCAAATCGAAAAAAAAAACATAGAAAGTTATTAAATAAAGTACCCCCTCCGTTTGACCAATTTTGATGAAATTTTTGCTGTCACATCTCGGGTATATATATAAACCAAATACCCAATTTCAGGTTCATACGGTTTATAGTTTTCGAGCTAGTCTGTTCACACATACTATTTCATGGGACTTGGTTATTTGGACCCAGGGTGTTCCAAAAGGTATATTCCCGTTGAAAACCGGAAGTCGAAAATTTTCACGATCGCAATACATTCCCTTACTACATATTTCATATATAGGTAAGTGAAAGTAAAAAAAAATCAAAAGGTACTTTGAACCCACTAATTTTAACAACTATCTGCCTAGCTCCTGTATTTTAACAACTACCTGCCTACTGTATTTAGTTATACAAGACGAACTATTTATTGAAGAAAGCTTCATCAAAGGGTGCTTCTATTCTGGGAGCTGTTGCATTAAACGTTAATCAATCTTGAATAGTAGAATTTACTATCGCAACTACTCATAAAAACCTTTCGCACTATTAAAATATGCGCAAAATTTTTAGCATATTAGAGTCGACTATAGAGAATACTTTTTTACTTCGGATATACCTAATGTTGCTTTATCTAAATCAGGTTGTGGTGAAAGTCAGTCTACACTGCATCTCAATCATAGGCGGATTCAGGTCCCCATGTTCGTACCTTCGATCTGACCATCAGCTCTTTTACCTTTTATAATCCTTTCCCATGACTAACTTTCTACTAGTTTAGCTTACTTTTAGGAACGTTAAATTATATTTTTAAAAACGAAAACCTTACCCAAAGAGGTGGCAGGTCCCCCTTTACAACAGGCTGTATCCACCTGATCCCAAAAGATAACGATTTTAAAAGATCGTTTATATTAAAGTACTCATATTTAAGATCGGCGTTATAAGATTTCTTAAAAACACTGATAAAGAAATTAGATTTAAGTTAAATGCAAAAGATAAAAAGTTTTTCTGGGAAGGGCGTTCACACGCTGGTAAAATTCTTGTGATCGGGGGGGGGGGGGGGCTGATTGATTAGTATTTAAATACTCGAGGCACAAGAATGTCCTCAAAATGTGTTACATACTGAAAGGTATGTGTACTTAGTACTCAGTGTGATGTTTATTTGAGCTCAATGAATAGCTGTTTCTTATCAGTCGAATCATAGTAGTGAGTCATGTTTTATCTTTCATTAGGCATTAGTCAATCTTCAATATGAACTTTAGCAATTATATTTGTCGGTATTAAATTTATATATTACTAACTCCTTTTTCAGTGTTAACGCTTTCGTCTTTTATTGACATACCTCCAAAGCTTCTATATCGTGTTAAGAACAAGGCATTTTTTTTCTGTTGGCTTTTGTGAACTTGTAGATCATATGTTAGCAAAAACCGGCCTGCGAGACATTTTGAAAAACCCATTAAACAAAAAAAATATTACACTACTTACTCATACTCGCTCCAAGTGAGGAAGATTATGATTAATAATTGCATCCAACTTACATACCGAAGTTCAGTTTCATTTGAATAACTATAATTTAAGTATGTTCAAAAAAATCATGCGCAAAAAATGCACTACTTTGAACCCATGCCCATTCTAGATCTTTATGCGCTGGAACAAGCCTTCTCCACCCCTACCTAACTTGGACTTGAGCAAGGTGAATAGAGCGTCTTCAATATTCACCTCGGCATTACGGCAACGAATGTAACTTATTCTCAGAGAGGAATAATAATGTTGACTGTAATTATAAATAGCTAGCTCAGAAATACGATCGTGCAAATTTGGTAATGCTTCTTTGGGCATGACTTTGATATTTTAGGTGCTACAAGCTTCACGTTATAGGCGACTGGCAAGAAGGCTGTAGAGTAGAAGATTTACTTGGGATGTAGTTCATATTCACGAATCCGAGAAGGGGAAATAAAAAATTGCAGCTGCATCACTACTTGGTTTCTTAGCGACTTGTTAACGATGGATCTGGCTTAATTATTGACTGTAGTCTAATCTAAGTTAATTTTTTGTGATTGATATTAATGGTTTTTATCTATTAAAGTTTATCGTGCTTAAGTGATCGATGAACTCTTTACCGCGAATGTCTCAAAACTATCCATTAAGAAATTAGAACGACGTACGGGCACCACCAGCTCCAAATTATTGGGGGGGGGACGAATCAACATTCTCACAGATAGGTAAAAATTCGAGACTAAAAGCGCCTAAAAACAACTGTTTGGATATTTAATTCCTCCTCCAATGATGTATTTTAAAGGTATTTATAAAAGTTGCCAATTTATGTCACAGAGTGTAAGTAGTTGCCTCCTTTCACAATATTGGGGGGGGGGCGTCCCCCCTGCCCCCCCGGCGATGACGCCCACTGACAGAAGCTTTAGTTATTTTCTGTAATCTTCCAAAAAAATAAATTATGTTCCCTATCTAGACTGAATGACCATTATTTTTATTGTTTCACATGAAAACATTATCATGATTATAGTGCGGTTTTATGTAATTCAACATTATTTTGAAATTCATTATTAAGTTAAGGCAAGGAAATTGCCCTAAATCATTGCACTTTTCTAGGGCGACATATCGAAACATCATTGTGCAATTACGGTTTAGCTTGGTTGGTGTGAACTGAACCGTGCCCTTCAAAGAAAAGGTAATAGAAATATTCCTTTTCTGTAAAATAGTATATTTGGTTATGACAAATTCATTATAATAAGAATGTATTGAATTTTTTAATTAGTGATAAAAGAATTTAGTGTATATCCGATTCATGAATTGATCTCGAATTTTGTATATTATTTATATAGTTAATAATCATAAAAAATAACACCTTTTAAACTTAATTTAATTTAAATTAACCCTTTTTATTCTATTATAGTATTTTCATTAAAACTTATATCGTTTGCACATCAATGTTATTAACAAACAAATAATGATTTTTTTAAGGATTAACAATACATTTTATTGGGAGTCGTGACCCTCAAATTAATGGGTATTCATGAATTTTATTTATATTAGATATTTATACTAGTGGCTTTCATTTTTAAGATTAATGATATAACTAAAAATAAAATCACCTATTTAGCCAATTAAATAAAATAAATCACTAGTGAGGTATGTAGGTTTTGAATTCTAAATTTTGAATTTTGAAAAATGCCTACTTGGGAGAAAAGTTTGTGGATGAATAAATATATGCAGTATTACCTATTTACTTATAAAATACTCTTAAAACATTATTTAAGAATTCACATAAGCTCTTTACAATTAAAAGATCCTGTTTATTTTAATGATACAAATTATTTAGGGATTGTAATCTGTCATTTCAATGCGGAAGATTATTGTCAAGGACTGTGCGTTCTGTAAATGAGACGTTATGTCAGTTGTCATATTTGGGCGTTGGCTAAACTGCTTCTGCTCATTAGTAGTTAGAAATGTTAAGGTAGACAATTTAATGGTTACAGGGGTTGGCTTTAATAGGTATATTCGTAGCTCTAGGGCCAAGGAATATTAAGTTAGTAATTATAGTGAAGTTAAGTTTTAACGAAGAATTATTTACGATCGCTGGAAACAACTTCTGAGGTAGGCATTTTTGAATTTTCTGCCACTTTTGAAGTAAGCTATGAGTGTAGTGTATACAAACGATTCGGTCGTTTTGGAAAAGTTAAAGGTATAAGTGTATTATGTATATATATTGTCACTATATTCTAATGCTATTTGTATGATCTTTTAAAGTATTTCAATGTTTGTTAAATTGAACCTCTTAAGTATTTATGTTATTGATTTTTGTATTTGTAATTATTTAATTTTATTATATCCAATCAAAGCTTTAGAAATATATGTATGTATGAAAGTTCGATTTGCTAGATAACAATTATAGTTCAAGTTAGTAGATTTAAATTATGATCTACCATTTGCAATGTATATTGAATTGCTCTAAATCAATTGTGTATGTATTGCTTGGTTTTAATTGTGGTTGTTATGACAGTGAATGGACCTAATATGTGCAACCTCTGGAATACTATTAAATCAAAGGTAAACAACAGAAGTTCCTTGCTTCTTGTTTAAAAGGTATAATACAATAGTTTCTTTATGGCCTGTAAAAAGATAGTTTTATTTGTTAATGTGAACTGGTGATTAGCAGAATGCTTTGTGTCATGATCTAATATTGTGTCAAGATAGCTTATTGTATATTTGTTCAGTATTAATTTTTCTTTTAAGGTTTATTTTTAATTACCTTTTTGTTTTTCTTGGTTACAAAAACAGATAATTTTTGTTTCTAAGTGAAATCTATGTATCCTTTAATTGCTCTCTATCACATATTTGTTGCACTGAAAATCAAGATAGTGTGTGACTAATCCTCTTGTTACACTTAAATGTTCTGTATCTTATATTTTATAATTTTTTTTTAACTGAAAAAATGCTGATATGCATGATTTTATTTTATTTCAATAATATTTCAACTCTACATTTACATAATTAGCATCAAATTGATAGTTTTCAAGTTATGCCCAATTAACACAATTTAAACACCTTCAGGGCAACTTTTAAATTTTTTGTTTCCATATGAACCATCCTCAGACTATTAGGAACTATAATGTTCTTAATAGTCCTAGGATGGTTCATACTGAAACTAAAATCAGCTAAATTTTCGTTTCCCTACATGGGCGGATCCAGCCGATAAAAGGGGGGGCTGCCCTTCATTTGGATCTACTAATCAGCTTTTTTACCTTTATGTTCCTTTCCCACAACAAAAATTCTACTTGTTCTGCACATTATTTTTTCTTTTAACTTGCTTATAAGTCAAATACTATCTTTATATTACAAAAATTTTTCCAAAGGAAGAGGATGCAGCCCCCACAGCCCCCCCCCCCCCCCCTGGATCTGCAAATGTTTCCCTATGAACCATACTAAGGCCATTACGATCATTTTAAAAGGAAAATCAGCTAAATTCGTCCAGCTTCTCTCAAGTGATACAGTTCCCAACGAACTTAATGTCCTTATTATTGTATAAGATAATGTTAACAACAAAAGGATGTAACTTTGTTCATAATGGTCCGATATTTTTTTTATTGGAAACCGGAAAATATTTAAACTTTTTCATGTACATATTTGGCATAAAATCGATATTTTTCGAGTTTTGCTCGAAGAAAGGAATTTAAACATCTTCTGGGTTACTTTTAAAATTTTCGTTTCCATATGAACTATAGTGAGACCAGTCGCGGGCGCAAGCGACAGTGTTGCTTCTTGACTGGAACCAGAGGAACAGAGATAGAAACCGGGCCATTACCTGGGATTCATAGGGTTTTTTGGCGTTTTTAATTTATTTTTCCATAATTAAAACCCGATTGAGCAAAAAATTATTTGAAAAATGTCTAATAATTTTTCCCTCAGTGTTCAATTAAAAAATCAAAAGACGTGTAATTCCATTTATTTCCAAAAAAAAGCTTCTTAAAGGGTGGATTGTAAAATTAAGAATAGATAAGCCTGTTTCGAAACATATGACGATATGTAGTCTTCATTTTAAAGAAAGTGACTATGTTTATTCAGGTAAATATTAGTATTTGACATTTTATTATTTCAAAATGCTAGTTTTATGCAAATAACATTGGGACCATAGTGTCATAGATTTGTTTTTCTTTTTTAATTTTCCCCATTTTTGTATTACATCCGTTGTGCTTAATTGTTCCAAGTTTTCAATGCGATGCCTAAAAGTTTTGACATATAAATAAATAATATGACAAAGGAACTAGGCTGTCATGAAAATGATTGTATGAATAGGTAATTAATGTTGTTACTAACCGAAAATTGTAGAGTAAAGTTACAATGATGTGTTTGGATTTACCAGCTTTACACTTACAATTACAGGAAAATTGTTTATTATTATTAATAAATTTGATTTCCACTTTTATTTGATGGGGCAGTCCTTTAAGATCGCTTGTTT
This sequence comes from Aelia acuminata, assembly GCA_911387785.2. Taxonomy (NCBI): domain Eukaryota; kingdom Metazoa; phylum Arthropoda; class Insecta; order Hemiptera; family Pentatomidae; genus Aelia; species Aelia acuminata. Next base: position 111,566,748 of record OU426982.1, on the reverse strand, counting down.
GAAGTCACAAGGCTTGTAAAATAACTGATTTTTTACTTCTAGATATTATTCCCATCGTAATTATGTGGTTTGCATCAAGGATAGCCTGCCCTTCAATTAATGGTATTTTACAATTACCAATTATCTCTATCACATCAACTATGTCTACATTTTCCTTTACTACTAGCGCACCCTATAGTCGATTGCGCCCGCGAATTGCAAAAATTTTAAAAGAATAATCAGCCAAATCCATTGAGCCATTCTTGGTGTTACTAACGAACGTCCTTTCATTTTTATGATTGTGGATAGAGGGAACGTATGAACAAAAAATTAAAAGGCTGAAATGCATGATTTTCTTCTCTTTTTGTAGGGAATCGGAAAATATTTAAACTTTTTCATTTACATATTTGGCATATAATCGATATTTTTCGAGTTATACCGGAATTTAAACACCTCCTGAGCAACTTTTAAAATTTTCGTTTCCGTATGAACTATAGTCAGACCATTAGGAACATTTTAAAAGAAAAATCAGCCAAATCTGTCTGTCCAGCTTCTCTCAAGTGATGTGGTTTCCAACAAACGTTATTTCCTTATTATTGTATATGATAGAGGGAACGTGTGAATAACAGAACAAAAGGATGTAACTTTGTTCATAATGGTCCGATATTCATTATTTTTTGCTTTTTGTTTGGAAACGGAAAATATTTTAACTAAAATATGTAACATTTACATTTAAATAATGAACATAAAATTGGTAATTTCAAAGTTGTGCTCGAATGTACGCTTGGAGTAGAGCAGCTTGGTGGTGGCTGCCAGCCACACTTCAAATATTTAGAGTCAAATAGCTGTTAGATACAGTGGCTCACAGTCAAAATGATGCGAACGAATATTTTTATTTCAAATGCTAATTACTCCTTTGTTAAAATTTAAAAACCCGTGCACATGAGGACATAATGATTCATCGTCTTACATTAAATTTATATAATCAAATCAACTCAACAGCAATTATTGAAATAGAAAAAAAAATCTTCATTAAAACTCGTAGGGATTGAGGGTCACAGTGAAAAAGATGCAATGTTTACTTCCGTTTAGAAAAAAGTGAAAGTAACAAGTATTCATCAATTATTGGCTAAATGAGTTGATTATCCTTTTAATTCATTTTCATTCTTTCAATGAAAACAAAAATAAACAATAAGAATTCAAGTAATCAGTCTAGTTCGGGCATTTGCTTAAAATGGGTGAGCACACAACTATTCGTGAACGATAAATAGTGATTAACAATTTTAAAATGGGCAAAACACAGCGAAAAATCGCCTCTAATATCAATAGGAGTTATGCCACCGTTGAAAGTTTTAAAAACGAAAATAGAATAATAAGAAAAGCTAGTGTGAGTGCGAAACATTTATTTACTGGTAATGATGAACTTTGGATTTTGCGGAAAATAATATATAATCCAAAATTAGGTGCTCAAAATTGACCACATTAGTGAAAAAACATTTAAATAAAATGGTATGTGCTGAAACCATTCGAAGGGTTTTAAGAAAAAACCTATACAACGGTAGAGTTGCATGGGGAAAACCTTATATCAGTGACAAAAATAAAAAGCTTCGAATGAATTTTGCTTAGGATTTTTTAAGAAAAGACGTGGACTTCTGGAAAAGTGTCCTGTATTCGGATGGGTCAAAATTTAATTTGTTTTGCTCTGATGGAAGAGGTTCAGTCTAGAGAAAGTCAAATGAAGAGCGCCATTCCAGCCCGTCCATCAAACTTGGAGGTGGTCATGTCATGGTTTGGGGGTATATTGCTGCCTCAGGGGTAGGAAATCTTCATTTTATTGAAGGAACAATGGATAGACATTTTTATTGTCACATCCTGAAAGAAAAATTTTAAAGCAAGTGCAACCGAGCTTGGAATAATAGATAATTTTGCTTTTTATAGTGACAACAATCTTTCTTCTTATCTTGCAAGAGAATGGTGTTTATATAATTTCCCCAAAACTATAAAAACACCTTCCCAATCACGAGACTTAAATGTCATAGAGAATTCATGGAGTAAATTAGAAACAGCATTGAGGAAACATGAGATATCAAATAGAGAAGATCTCAAAAAAGTGGTTCAAGAAGAATGGGACAAGGTAAGCCCAACTTAAACAGAAAAGCTTCTCCAAACAAAGCCCAATTGCTTGAAAGAGGTAATAAACTGTTAACTTGTGATCTAGTCACCATTGTAGATGTTTGGTAACAGTATTTGAGTTTATAAAATACAAGTGAAATAGATAGAAATGTGTTTTGTTTACTTTTGTTTTCAATCCTCATTCTATGAACAGTTAACATGGTGTCAGAAGTAAAACACGAAGATGCCCAATAACGACAATTACGAAGAAAAGAAAATGACAGCACCGGGACCGTCAACGTCTCGTTGCTTCACGCCACAAATTGAACCACTGCCAAGTGAAGCAGGAAGAGAGGAATGGAAGGAATGGCTTTTTAATTATGAAATATATTTTAAGGCATCGAACCTTTATAAAGAGGATGATGAGCGCAAAATTAACCTCTTCCTCTTTAGCCTAGGTAATGAAGGTAGGCGGATTTACAAGTCATTCATGACTAAACCTAATACCTATGAAGGCTTGGTTAAACTTTTCAAGTTGCATTTTGAACCAAAGAAACACCTTGCTATGGAAAGATACAAGTTATCCTCAAGAAAACAGGCAAATAGTGAATCTGTTCAAGATTTTGTTGTTGCTCTAAAAAACCTCTCTTCTTCTTGTGAACTGGGAGACTTGCAGCTGTCAATTGTCCGAGACTTGCTGATAGTGGGGTTGGATCCAAAATATACAACAATAAAAGAGAGACTTCTTGAAGATGAAAATATCACCTTAGACAAAGCTATTCAGATCGCCTCACGGATGGAGTACAGCCGGCAAGAAATACAGGATATCAATGAAAATCTAAACAAAGAACAAGATCATCACCATCTCGTACAAAAGGTCAAAAAATGGAATACACGAAGAAAACTCAACATCAGGTAAAAACTTGCAATCGTTGTGGCAGGTCTCATGCAATTTGGAACTGCCCTGCATTTGGCTCTAAGTGTTTTAATTGTAATAGGTTCAATCATTTTCCAAAAATGTGTAAAATGTTAAGTAATAAAAATAGGAACATGCCAGACAATAAATATAAAGTTGAAACTATAACGTCTGATGCTCATAATACTGCAATCGCAGATAACGAAAGTGAATTTTTTATTGGCAAAATTGAATCCAAACTAGAAAACCCAATACTGATTTCTATGAAAATTAATAATAAAATAATTCAGTGTGAATTAGATACGGGTGCGAATGTGAATGTCATGAGCATCAGTACGTTCAATTCATTAAAGGTAAATAATAATGTTATATTAACAAGGCCATATGTAACATCATTTACAGATCATGAGGTGCCCATAATAGGCAAAGTGAGCCTTGATTGCTATTATGGTAATAATTTTAAAAATGGTGCAAAACTGGAATTTTTGATTACAGATTTAACTAAACATACTATAATTGGCCGAAAGGCTTGTCTAGATCTCAACTTTATCACTATAAATATTCACACCGTAACCTAAAGTCCTAAAAAAGTGAATAGTCCAGAATTTTTTAATGACATATTTGAAGGATTAGGACACATTAAAGATTAAATACATTTACACACAGATGATAAAATAAAAGCAGTCATAGACCCGATGAGAAAAATTCCATTTAGTTTATGCAATCCTTTCATAGCAGAATTAAAGAGAATGGAATCGTTAGGTGTAATCTGTAAAATAAATGAACCAACTAAATGGGTAAATTCGGTAGTTCTTGTAAAAAAAACCTAATGGTCAACTTAGGGTATGCCTTGATCAAAGAAATTTAAATAAAGCAATCATAAGATCAAGATATCCAATGCCAAATATAGATTACATAAAAACAAAAATTGGTGAAAGCAAAGCAAAAATCTTCTCAATCCTAGATGCCACTTCGGCATACTGGTCTCTAGAATTAGATTATGAAAGTTCTTTCTTAACAACCTTTAACACACCTATAGGTAGATTTCGATTTCTTAGATTACCATATGGTATTAATAGTGCATCAGAAATTTTTCAAGCTAAAATGGAAGAAAATTTTTCGCATATAAAAGGTTTGCTAATATACCAAGATGATTTTTTAATATTTGCAAATTCGAAGGAAAATCATGACGAAATTCTTAAGGAAGTTCTGAATAAAGCTCGTGAAATAGGTCTTAAATTCAATAAAAATAAAGCAAAATTTGAACTAAATAGTGTGAAATATTTAGGTATGATTTTTGACAAAGATGGTATAAAACCAGACCCTGATAAGGTTTCTGCAATTATTAACATAACACCCCGTAAATCAGTGAAAGAATTACAGAGATTTTTGGGAATGGTTAATTTCCTTGGACCATTCATTCCCAATCTTTCATCTGAAACAAGCAACTTAAGACAACTGTTAAAAAAAGAAAATAAATATAATGGGGATGAAAATCACAAGAAATCATTTAATAGATTAAAACATTTAATCACTTCAACACCAGTCTTAGTGTACTATGACACAAACAAACCCCTAACGCTTTCAACTGATAGTAGTAATGATGCAATTGGTGCAGTTATATTGCATGACAAAAACCCTATTGCCTTTGCTTCAACTACATTAAACTGTTATCAAACAAACTATCCTATAATACATAAGGAGTGTTTAGCCATCTATTATGGATGTGTCAAATTTCATCAATATGTGTATGGTAGAATGGTTAATGTCGAAACTGACCATAAACCCTTAATTTCTTTATTTAAAAAACCATTGCATCAGTTACCACCTGTAGTGCAAAGAATAATGCTTAAATTATAAAAATATTCACTAAACGTAACCTATGTACCTGGTAAATTTATGTCTATTGCAGATACCTTATCAAGGACTTCAAACTATCATGATAAAAATAAAGTAAAAGATATTGATAATGATGTAAATTTGCACATTAATTTAATTTGCAACAACCTGGCTATTTCTAAATGTAGACTAGAGGAAATCAAGGAAGAAACTAGATAAGATCAAGTTAGTCAAACCCTACTTAAATATATTTTGGATGGGTGGCCTGAAAAAATCTCGAGTGTCTCTTCAGAGATACAACCCTATTTTAAATTCCAACAAGATTTGCATAGCACAAATGGATTATTGTTTCGTAATTCAAGTGTAATAATACCTAGATCATTAAGATCAAAAATTCTAACTATAATTCATGAAGGTCATTTTGGGGAAGATAGGTGTATTCAAAGAGCTAGAAGTTTAGTATGTTGGCCTAATATTTATACTGATATAAAAAATTTAACACAATCTTGTGGAACTTGTCAAACTTTTCAAAGAAATAATTCTAAGCTACCAATAATCCATCATGAAATAGATGATTACCCTTGGGAAAAATGTGGAGCAGATTTTTTTTATTTTGACAAGAAGGTGTATCTCTTGGTTGTAGATTATTATTCTAAATTTCCTGAAGTTTGCTTACTAAAAGAAAACAAATTTAATGCTCAATGTGTAATTAAACATCTAAAGTCAATAATGGCACGACACGGGATTTGTAAAGAGCTTGTTACAGATGGTGGTCCCCCTTGGACCTCAAAGGAATTGAATAATTTTTTAAAAGTTGGGACATAACCCATAGGGTAACAAGCCCTTACCACCACAAATCAAATGGTCTAGTAGAAATACGTGTAAGAACCCTGAAACAAATGTTAGCTAAATGTTCTCACTTAGGTGATGACCCTTAATTAGCTCTCTTAAATTTTCGCAATACAGCTAGTAAAATAAGTAATGTGTCACCTGCACAGTTATTGATGTCCAGAAGACTAAGAGAAAAACTACCTGTCTCTAAAAGTTTATTACAACCAAAATTAATAAATAAACAAATACAAAGAAGAATAATCTAAAAAATCTGTGATGTTAACTTGTGATCTAGTCACCATTGTAGATGTTTGGTAACAGTATCTGAGTTTATAAAATACAAGTGAAATAGATAGAAATGTGTTGTGTTTACTTTTGTTTTCAATCCTCATTCTATGAACAGTTATCAATAAAGGCTTACCTAAAAAGTACTCAAATTAAAAATATTTTTGATTTTTTGGATGTTTTTAATTTTGCATCATTTTCACTGTGACCTTAGAAATGTATATTTTTCATGAAATTTTAGTTTAATTTTAGGATTTGATCTCAAATAAACTTCTAAGTATTGTCAATTCTAGCCTAATGTTTGTACTTTATATTTGTAAACAAAAATTGTTGAAAATAAATTTTGGCTTGGTATAAAATAGTTTTTTTTTTCAAAGTAAATTCCTTGCATCATTTTGACTGTGAGCCACTGTAGGTATCTTATATGTAATAACAAAACTAATTTTTTAAAAGACCATCAATATCCAAAACATTTACAAAAAGTTAAATATCATACCAATTAAGTAAATTTATTATTAAATAAGAGCAGTTCTATTCTATTAATACTCTGTATAAAATTAATTTTAGATATGAAAAAATAATAAATATAATAATTTATTTATATTTTCTATCTACCTCAGATAATCATTAAAGTAATAAAAAATAGACAACATAAAATTCTCATTATTTTTTTATTTCAAATATGAAAATAAATACTACATCAAGACTATGCTTATATTAAATTGTATTGTTAAGAATTATAAAAAAGTGTGCTTTCAGGTGCAGAACTACCACTGTCTTATAATAATAAGCGAATTATGAGTTATTTCAAGATAGAACTCCAAGAGATAGAAAACTCCTTAATATGTTAAAGGTATGCTTTCTTAATTTTAACCAGATTTTATAATGAATTACAATCTGTTTGTTTAGTAATTTAATTAATTTTGTTTCGTTTCAGGAGGAATATTTTCTAAAAAATTTATGTGTATTTTTTTTACCAAAGAGAAATAAGAAGTTGAGGTTTGGAAAAGGCATACTTCACACCTATAAAATAATTATTTGTTGGATATTTATTGTGTTAGTTTATTGTAAATTAAAAAATAAGTTAAATAATATCAAGAATGATTTTTATTTAGGAGTTAGTAATTCTAAAACATATCATTTAAAGTATTTGTTAAATTTGAAACACTTAGTACAATATAACCATTTTCCAGTTAATTTAAGATTCTTGAAGGAAATGGTTGGTTGCTTGAAATTTTCTGTTTTATTGTTTAGTTAATAATTTGTTATAGAGTTTAACAAAGAAAAAAGAAAAATGTTTCCCAACTACTTAAATTTTATTGATTTTTTCCAATTCTAGGAATGGAGACATTAAAATGACTCCTGTTTTATATACTCTCTATAGCTTAGCTATATTTTTCTTAATATTTTGGAGTGGGAAATGGGTTATTCATTTGTTAGCTATTATTTATGCTAAATACAGATTGCATAAAAAAACACAGCTTCAACCTAATGAAAAGGGATACCCAGGGGTCACAATATTGAAACCTCTGATGGGGGTTGATCCACATTTGTCTAGTAACTTGGAAACATTTTTTACTATGAACTATCCTCTTTATGAAATTCATTTTTGTATCGAAGATGAAAATGATCCTGCTGTTGAAGTTGCTCGTAAACTTCAAGAAAGGTTTCCAAATGTCGTTTCACGAATTTTTACTGGTGGAGCAAATGTTGGTGTCAATCCCAAGATTAACAACATGCATAGTGGTTATAAAAATGGAAACCATCCTTTAATTCTCATATCAGATAGTGGAATTCGTATGAAAGAAGATACTCTTTTGGATATGGTGAATCACATGAATGATGACGTAGGCCTAGTACATCAAATGCCTTTCACCTGTGACAGAGGAGGATTCGCTGGAACGTTAGAAAAAGTTTATTTTGGCACAGCACAGGCTCGAATATACCTTGCAGCTGATTTTCTTGGTATTAACTGCCACACTGGTATGTCTGCATTAGTAAGAAAAAGTTTGATAGACGAAGTAGGAGGAATTGAAGCTTTCAGTTGTTACCTTGCTGAAGACTTCTTTTTAGCCAAGTCATTAACAGATCGTGGATGGAAGATGAGAGTAAGCAGTCAACCAGCCTGGCAAAATTCAGGAATTTGTGAAGTTTCATTTTTCCAAGCAAGGTTAAGACGCTGGGTCAAACTGAGAGTAGCCATGCTTCCATTGACTCTTCTTTTCGAACCACTATCAGAATGCTTGGTCCTTGGTGCTGCAACATCTTGGGCTGTGAATTTTCTTTTTAATTGGGATCCCATTCTTTTTTATCTAGTACATATATTGGTTTGGTTCTTTTGTGATTGGATACTTCTTTCAATTGTGCAAAATGGAAGCTTACCATTTAATAAAGTTGATTTTGTAATCAGCTGGATATTTCGAGAAGCATGTAGTCCATATATTTTTATAAAAGCTCTCTTGAATCCTAAAATAAGGTGGAGAACAAGGACGTACAAATTAAAGTGGGGTGGTATAGCTGAAGAGTGTAAAGTGTAGTGACTGGAAGTAATTATGATTTGTTTATTTATTGTGATTCAGCTATTTATACTTAACTGTGGTTTAAAACCTATAAAAACTAGTTCTGTTTAGGAACATCTGTTGTAATGATTTTTCAGTATGGATCAAAAAACCTTCATATTAAATCTACTTTTGCCCTTATCAAGTATAGTCATGTCATCATAGTTTAGTATTTTACAATTAAATATATGTAATCCTAAATAGTTGACATTTTTAGTTATTAAAACATAGTAATATTTCATTTTATTGCCAAGTAAACATATTTTATTTTATTTTTATAGTAATGTCAATATTTGAAAATAAATTCACTTAATTAAAGTATATATATAATATAAACGGGCTTTCAGGAAGAATGGTGACCAAATGTGTCATAAATACATCTAACAGATATTTACTGAAAATTTGTGATAATTAATCTGTTAATTGTACATACTTTAGTCTTTGTTATACAATTAATAATAAAATATTGAATCTCCATTGCCTTATTCTTCTATTCTTACATCCTTCTTTAATAAAACTCATTCTTACTTTTATTTCTTATCCCTGGTTACTTTTCTTTTCTGCCAAAACTTAATTAAAATATTTACAAAAGTTTTGTTAAAATTTATTTTGATAAGGTTTCAGGAATATTTGCTGTATAATTTAAACCCATTATGTGAAAAACTGTTTGAATTACTGAGTGGTAATGGATATAGTTTAATCCATATTATTTTATCTGTGACCCAGATAAACATCAAAGACACACAAAAAGTAATCAAAGGACTTCCTGGAATTTTCAGTTGATTTTGACACTCTTCTACTATAGTTAGTATAATATACTAATTATATTGTACATTTTATATTTGACTATAATTTTAAATTGTACTGTACATATTTTACTAGTTTTACGTACATAGTAGATTAATGCTAATTGCTGTTGATGTTTATTAAATTTAAATAAATGTTATTTTATTTATTAAATAAAATAAATGTATATGCTCTATTACTTTAGTTGAGAAAGTAGTTTTGGGTTCACTTACAGTGTCTCCCAAAAGTAATCGGAAAAATTAAATTTTGAAATTCAGCTTAAATTTTCTTATTTCAATTAATACGAATTTTATTTCTTTTAACAACCCCACAAAATGCCAGTTTTACTAATGAAATATAGCATAAATATGAAAAAAAAAAAAATTTCTTTGGAAAATTAGACGCAGGAAAAGATTAAAAATACTAAAATCTATCATCACAAAAGTAATCGGAATTATCAGCTTCCCTTAATCCTAAGCCTCCAGTATAATTATGAACAGATTTATCGCCTGAACTTTGCTCTTACCTAGCTGCCAAGAGTCAGTCCTTGCCCAGACGTGCCGCACGAATTAATATTTGGTGTTGAAAAACGCAAAAATGAAAAAATACAGCTTAACGTCTATTGCAACCCGTTTACAAGTAGTTTTTATGGGGGAAAAAGGCTGTACTTTAAAACAAATAAGCAAAGTGACCGGAGTGCCTATTTCTACTGTTTCCGATATTATTAAAAGATTTAAAACGGAAGAGAGACTTGAAAGTAAGTCGAAAACAGGCCGTCCAAAAGTGTTGTGTGAGAGGAATGAAAGAAGTATTCTAAGGAAAGTTCGGGAGAATCCATTCATAAGTGCCCCTACTGTTGCGATCGAGCTTCTTAAGGAAACTGGAACCAAGGTGAGTCCGGAAACAGTAAGAAGGGTCCTCCGAAGAAACAATATCCATGGTAGAATAGCTAGGCGAAAACCATTTATTAGTGCAGTAAATAAGAAAAAGCGAATTGACTTCGCTAAAAAATTTATAGCACAGCCTGAATCATACTGGGAAGATGTAATTTTTGCAGATGAAAGCAAATTCAATTTATCTGGTACGGATGGGGTGGTTAGGGTATGGCGGAGACCCAACGAAGAGTTAAATCCAAAAAATACCAGGGGAACAGTAAAGCACGGTGGAGGGTCTGTAATGGTCTGGGGCTGTATGAGCTCAAGGGGAGTGGGAAATTTAGTTTTTATCAATGGAATAATGGATAGCGAGATGTATGTAAATATCCTGAAAGGAAATTTAAAGGACAGTGCCCAGAAAATGGGACTTTTGAATGACTTTAAATATTACCAGGACAATGATCCAAAACATAAAGCCCTGAAAACTCGGTTATGGCTGCTTTATAATTGCACCAAAGTTTTAGATACACCTCCCCAATCACCTGACCTCAACCCCATTGAAAATTTATGGTCTATTATTGACAAAGAAATCAGAAAACACAAATGTTCTAATAAGGAAGAACTAAAAGAAAAGATAAAGGAAGTTTGGAGTAATATTAGCCCCGAAAGGACTTCTAAATTAACAGGATCCATGAAAAGAAGACTGCAAGAGGTTATCCAGAGGAAGGGTTTTGCTACAAAATACTAAAATTTGTATACCTAATTATAATTTATGACCATAATCATTCGTTTGTTTAATAATTCCGATTACTTTTGTGATTTCATGTTACTATATTTTCAATTGTTTTTGTTAATTTTTGACTATTAATAAAATGTTTTCTTTTTCTAATGGAGTTTATTCTCATCCTTAATGTTGGGCAACAAAATGGGAAAAGGTATTTTCTTTTTCTGAGACAACAATACTCAGAAATTTCAATGAAATGTCGGAAGTTTGGTCTTTCCGATTAATTTTGGGAGACACTGTATGTATCTGAGTACGGAAGTATTTAGACTAACCACCAATCTCTCTTGTATACATATATATTTGGTTCTTGAGGCTCAGTCAATAAAGTGAAGTAACAACAAAATTATAGCGACATTTTGAGACTATAATGTTCTTAAAATCATGCTCTACCGTGAACAAAAAGAAATTTGTTGGAACTGCAATAAATATATAAGCTAACATATAAGCTAAATAAGTAAACCTAAAGAATAAAGTTGAAAGTAATATAAATATATCAAATACACATGTATGTAATATATGAGTGTTCAAGTATGGAGGTACATGAAGATACAATGCTACTGATAGATAATTGTAAGTATATTCATTTTCTTCCATATTTTGAATTATTATTACATGATAATAAACATTTAATATTAACTGTCAAGAAAAAAAAAATGATTTAGGAATTAAAACAATAGCTACAAAATAAGAAATATTACAAGTATTTATTTCCACACCAAAACCTTGATAACTTAGAAGTTTCAAATATATTTTCTGGAACTGCAAGATTTATAATGCACCAATTTTTTTTCCAATATATAGTTATATGATATATAACTAACTTAAATAGATCTAAGAACTGTGATGGATGACTCTTCTGGGAAATATTTAAACTCTAAAAATCAGATTTAATACCTTGATCTGGTAACTTATCCTAGAACAGCAGTTGTACAGATGAAAGTGTTTTTTTTTACAAAGAATAATCAACTACTCTAACTCATTGGCGGATCCAGGGGGGAATCCTTTTGGAAAATTTTTCGTCATTAAAAGATAGAATTTGACTTTCCTTAAAGTAAGGAAGCAAGTTAAAGAACAAATAATATGCAGAGAAGGTAGAATTTTAGTTGTGGGAAAGTTACATAAAGGTAAAAAAGCTGATTTTCATATCCAAATGAAGGTCTATGGGAATGCAGCCCCCCCTTTAGGACTGCAGCCCCCCCCCTTTACAGTCGACTGGATCCGCCCATGCTCTAACTTCTACTTAGTTTTAAGAAGCAGGAAGGCCTTTTCCCTAGACACAGATCCAAGGTAGGCAAATAATCAATTTATTAAGCCCACAAGGATGACCATCCTCTGGAAACTTCAATAATAACCAATTTTTTTTTTCTTTTTCTGATTTCAGATAATAAATTTCTGATCATTCTATAGGGTAATATGGTTGTACTTAATTTCTCAAACATAAAAGTCAGTAGTGCTTCTGAAAGAACACCATTTTTTGTGGAGGTGTTACATAATATAGTAATATAAAGCTTAGTTAAACATATGCAATGTAATACATTATAAGAGAATCAGCAGAGGCTGTCCATAGATGGGGGATGGCCACCACCCAAAATTGAGAGAAAAAAATGGAATAAATTTATGCATCTAATTCTACTAATTTCCCAGAATCTATGTATCAGTTTTTATTTTTATATTTTGTAAATAAATGTGCAGTTTTTTCGTTTTATATGTTTTTTTTTTTTTTTTATACCAAGCTCTCTGCCCCTCCCTCGAAAATTCGTTTGGAACCACCGAAGAGAATCTTTAATACACCACTAGTATTATCATTTTACTTTCTTTACATATTTTACGTTTAGTTTGAATACTTCCTTTTGATTCTGATAGAGTCCTTTTATGAGATGATTTATAATTGCGAACTTTTAAATTCGTTAGGAGCATCGATCATAGATATAAACCTTTTATCCTCTATGGGTACGAGCCCCTCTTTACTCTTTGTATGCCCCCTAGAAGCGCTTCGATATAAAAGGTTTATAGTTTTTCTAGTGGTTATAACTACAATTTTGTCATTCACTCTTTTATTTAGAAGATATCGGGTTTTGAGTCCCCGGTCGGAGTGATCTCGTCTGATTCCCGTTGCTACGTTCTTATAAAGAAATGAATTGAATTCAAACATTTAAGTGGCTCGAGCTGTTTCGAAGACTTCCAAAAGTTTTAAATTTTGCGTTATGGAAGAAGATTCTCAACTGTTCCAGATATCAGTTGCGCCTGATGTGGCAGACGTTAAAGCGCCGATTTATAATGTTGTAAGTTTTGCACTTTTTGTGTATTCAAAGAGTGTTATCTTATTTGATTGCATCCAATAAGGTTACCTCTTTATTGTGGCTTACTGTTAATTTTAATGTCAGAAAGACATAAAAAATATCTGAATTTAGTACATATATGAATTCAGTGATATAGTCTTGAAATATTTTCTAGATATACTATATTGTCAGGTTAGCAAGATAAAATAAAATCTGATATTTAACTTCTGAGTACAGAGTGATACAAAGACTTAAGGTAAAATAAAGTGAGAGGTAGTGGTAGGTAGGTTAGTTTTTATTTAGCCCTGATGAAGATCCACAAGTTGGATCGAAGCGTTGGCTCTCCAAAATAAATAAGATTTAACTGAAAATCTTGATAATCATTTAACCTATCATTTATCTCTCACCTCTACATATTGTGTATTGGATAATTATAGAGTATGAGTTATGTTTTTTAATTGTATCAGAATGATTTAATTTTTTGACTTCATCAACACTGAACAGATTTGTTTTGGTTGCCATTTATTTTTCTTAAAGAACTAATTCAATGATACTGCTTTTGAAATACTATTCTGATATGAATGCTGGACCAAACTCAGATTGATAACGCTGATAACCGGAGAAATTGAATTGAGAATGGATGATCTGGTGCATAGAAAGGCATTTCCCCATGTGTTTTGAGTGTTGTGTAATGCTTTTCCTTAACTACCTTTAGGTGTGGCCTATTACTGTAGGTTATGTGATCTCCCATTGTGTCCTTTTCAATTAAAAAAGTTCTTGATTAGCTTTATTAGATTCCAGCTTTCGACTCTAGTTCGCTGTGCTCTCTCTACAGGAGTAATCACCCTAAAGAGTCCTTTTCTGTTGAGGTAGGGACCGCCCTAAATGGTGCCATATTGGCTACTGCCAGAAGTAGCATATGGGAACTAGAACCGATATACCCACCTCTGAAGTAGAGGTTTATTTGGATTACTATTATTACATAAGATAGTGTTTCAAAGATGTCACTTTTTTATTGAAGGCCTCATCAAAGGCTGAAATCCATAAATTGCTGATTGTTCTAGTAAAAGTAGATGGTGGAAAAAAAACCTGATTTTAACTGATGTAAGTTCATTGGTTGTTGATTTATCCCTTTTAAGCTCACTGAAGTTGAAAGCTTTTATCTTATAAAAACTCTTAGGTTATCTGAAGAGAACCTGCTTAGAGTTTGAAAATATTGTAAATTTTGAATTTAGTGATGGGAAGTTACATTCTCTTGGAAATCTACCGATTTTTATTTAAGACGTGATCATGAAATCTTGGTCCTTCCATAGCATAAGCAACATTTTTTTATGGTACTACTACCCAAGTCTCATTTCATCTTAACGGACAAGATATAATCATAACCTAAAGCGAATTCAGAAAATGATTGAGTGAGACTAAAGTAGACAGAGGTGATCAAACAGTGTGGCTAATGAGCTACTACTGAAAAAGAGAGATTTGGATTTTTTTTTCGTCCCTTTTAAGTGACTGGAACTTACTTAAAGCATTTATTTATGGTTGAAGATGGGACTGTTTAATGCCCTTCGCTCTGTTGGGCAGAAATTGTGTCGAAACGAGAGCGTGACTCTCAGAAATTCTTTTTCGGCAGTCAAAGTGTTAAAGATCTAATTATTTGGCAGAGGCGGCATTCTAGTGTGAGCCACCGGTGGTGCACGCCGCCTGATGAGGCAGTCAAGTGTGAGCCACAGGTGGTACACAGCAGCGTGAACGTGTTAAACCAATAACCTCTGTTGCAGTAATTATTGATAAATATTAATAGTGCGGTTAATCATTGTGACAACACAGACAGGAAACCAAAATTTCCTTATTATACAGTAAGAGAATAATGATTAAAAGTAAAAGGCTAAGGTCATGTAATGCATATGTGTGGGAGGTTCTGACATGAAATACCTGTAACATAGGGTAGGAAGGCTTAGACTGCAATAGACAGATATTATTGCAAAAAGATACTAAGGACTTCAGGATCAGATGCAATGAGTAGAGAATGATGGGAGTATGTTGTTGGAAGAGGCACTGACTTGTCATCAGGAGCTTATGATAACTATACTTATTCTGAAATTTAAAAAAATGTAATGGCTATTTCCAGAATTCCATCTACCATGTTTAAATTATAAGAATTTTAAACTCACAAAGCTTTTGTTAATTCTATTTATATTTTTGTAAAGGACCTGGTATATGATATAAATTCCACACCTAATGATGAAGAAAAACCAAAACGTGCTAGAGTTTCTAAAAACTCTTGTTGGAATTGTGGAGGTGAAGGTCACAGTCTTCGAGACTGTAAACTTCCTCATGATGGTAGAAGAATAAGCCAGAATAAGGCAAAGTTTACCACACGCAAGTAAGTTTGAAACTAATTTTAAATTTTACATTTTGTTTTTATAGTGTTGCATTGTAACTTTATAAGTACCACCCCCATGGTCAGATCCTGTATCAAATTTGGGGGGGGGGGGGTTCATGACCCCATATCTCATATTCACATGACTTACAGCACCATTTTTTAATATGATTATTACCTTCTATTAAGAAGGACTGCATTCTAACAACCAAAAGTGTTATGTTTAGGCCATAGTAAATAGCTAATTGCATTATTTGCTTAAAAATACAAAAAAATGTTAGGGGATCATGACCCTTTGACCCCCCTGCATACGCCCTTGACCACCCCAACCTGAGTGGTTATGGTTTCAGTCTCTGAATCAACATTCTTGCTATTCGTTGATCTAGAAGATATTATGATAAACCGCCATGTTTTTTTCTTCTCAGTGGTAATAAATTAAAGAGAAGCTAGGTGTGGGTCTCCCGACCCCAGTGTAGATCCACTGATGCTTTTAACTTCTGCCGTCTTCAGTTTTCTTTGAATCTTTTTGTTTATATCTAGTATAAATATACAACATTATATGATATTGAGAATTCTCATTTCAGATACCTGTCCATTTTCTCAGATGTACATTTAAAGTCTTCACGGATGGATATTTTCAAGAAACCATTTAATATAACCGAGAAAATCTTTTTATCACTTACAATTGGTTATTAAGCTATGAAAATGTAGTAGATTTCTTTGTTGTACTGAGTTCACAGGGATACAACTTAAACAATGACTGTATTGAAATTCCATTTACATACTTTTTTTTAGATGAATTGTTCGTAATGGCCTACATGAACTAAGAAAACAACAAAGTCTTTTACTATCAGTCTTTCTGTGCCTATTGTTCTTAATTTAATGCCTTTAAATGTATTTACATTTAAACCACTATACAATCTTCTATAAATTACTGATCTTTTTGAATTTTGTTACTACTTCTTTAAACTGAGCAATAAATTACAAATCATAGTAAGAATTAACATTATTAACAATTAGATCAACTTAATTTAAATTAATGCAAAAGCTCTTTCTCTCAGTGCTCATAGAAAACTAATGCAAACTTTAGTATATTATAATTAAGGATCCACAGCTATGTCAGAGTTGAAACACCGAATTGCCCCCCTGTTTCATCAAAAGCGGTTGATTTTTCATGGAAATAAAATGCAAATTTGGTACAGGAAATTAAATCTTCCTAAAATCTCTAAAATATTTTTTTCCCATTTAAGTCATCAACTTTACCAAGATCAAAATTATGGCTTTTATTTAAGCTCTAGCTAGGATTTAAGAAACAATGATTTGTCTCACGTCTCCGCCAAAATCTCTTTCATCTGATACCTTGTACATCCATGTCTACTGATACCTCATACACCTGTCTTCTCATAAATCCATCTCTCTTGTGAGCTGCAAAATGGATTAATGCGACCATGTTATATTTTGGTATATTGATTCTTTGAAAAATTTAAATTAAATTTCAGTATCTGTTATAAAGTATTGTATGATTGTTTTCATATTGCCACCCACCTAAAGCTTTAATAACAACCACAACTTAAGATAAGGCGCACATTGAGGCACAGGTGACGCAGAGCAGTTTTTGAAAAATGTGTGGTAGGAAGGAAACTGTGCTGCCCTGCTCTGTGTCTGAATGTGAGCGGTTCCTATCTAATTTATATTTTACAAAAACTGCTCTGCTGTGTGTCGTCTGCGTTTCTATGTGCGCCTACCCTAAAGCTCAGTTCAGTATTGATATCATTATTAATTAATTATGTTTTAATCCTTTGACATTGTGTTTGTTAATTCACTTGAATGATATTCGTATTCATGTCAATGCCACTTATGGCGCAGTCCCAGGATAAAAATTTGGGAGGATTGGTTGATTGAAAAAAAATAGTAAGAATAATATAATAGGTGTGTAAAGTATAAAAACAGCACACTTATTTCTTTAGAAAAGAATTGGACCTTTCTTATGCAATTCATAAATATGAATTCTACTATACTTGAAAATTTGTAAAATAAATAATCTCATATTAATTAAAAAATGAAATTATATTTCTAAAAATAAATATTTAATTATTAGCAGTATAATGTTTTATTTTTAGCGAATTTAAGAGATATCACGTTGATAGTAAAAAAAATGTTTATCCTCATCTTGCACCTGGAGTAATAAGTGACAAATTGCGAGAAGCATTAGGAGTCAGTAAAGATCAACTACCGCCGTATATTTATAGAATGAGATCTCTTGGTTATCCTCCTGGTTGGCTTTTAAATGCAAAAACAGATTATTCTGGTATAGAGATGTTTGACTCTGAAGGAAATAGTAAGTTCATTCTTTTCCTCATTGTGTTTTGTCAAAACAAAGATTTTTTTTGTGTTCTTGATACTAAATAAACTAAAAAGGTCTAGTTACAGTGATTTTCAATAATTGCTACATTGCAGGTATTAAGAAATTAATTTTGAAATATATCTTATATGAAGTATAATAAGTAGTCCATTAAAAATGATAATTTTGTAATACAGGAATACCAAATGCAGATGAAGAAGAAGGTGAAATTGGCTTTCCTGCTGAACGTATTACTTATGATGAATCTAAAATTATTACATACCCGGGTTTTAATGCCTGGCCTGAGCCAGGTTGTAAAGATGTAAGTTATTATTTTAGATTATAATTTATCGTCTACAAAACTTTTATTTAAACTGCTACCACCAAGTAGTCTATAAGAAATAAAGTTTTTATAGTAATAAATAAAATATTACAAATGGTGAGAGATAAATTTATTCAGGAGGTGTCTGCTGAATAAATCAGCTGGTGTCTACAAAGTTGATATTGTTATTGACTTTTTTAAAATGATACCTTTGAAGTTTATTTGGAAAACAAATTTTCTGTTTGATTCCTTTGTCTCTTCTTAAAAATTGTTTATAATCTTTCTCAAAGAATGTCCCCTAATTTTTTTTCCATTCATACAGCCCACATACAAATGTTATGAACTTTTTGGAATTCAAAATTTAAAAATATCAATTCTTAGATTCAGCGCATCATTTATATTAACTTCCATTATTAGTTCTGCATTAATATATATATTTCATAGGTTATTATTTTATTTTTAGGAAACAATGAAGTATGGTGCTCCTGAAATGAGCATAAATCAGAGTAAAGAAGAATTCATTAAAAGTTTGAAGAGCTTGACCTCATCTGTTACTTACAATACGGGAATGATGTGGAAGGACAAAGTGGCAAAAATGAGGGAGGAAACTGATATGGAAGTAGAAGAAACTGAAGGCAAGTTTTAGTTTTATTTCAACGTAATGAGTAACAATATTAGGGGAAAAGAATAATTTTTTTTTTGTTTCCATTCTGATCATTACCTGATCCCAAATCATTTATGATATTTACTTTAAAATCTCCTTCATCATAAGTTTGTTCTGATCTTGTTAAATTATCAGATAAATTTGTTTAGTCCTGATTATTTACAGTAAATAGTAATTAGGATCTTTGAAATGATATTTTTAAGTATGCCGTTTATAAAGGAATGAGTTCAGAAATAAAATTGTTAGAATGGCCTGTGGGCCATTCTCTAATTTTATTGGAATTTCGATATTCTAATGGTAAAAAATAAAGGTAGTACTGACAAGGCTTCGGATAGGACATGCGAACCTCACCCATGGTTACCTCATAACAAAAGAAGCTCAACCAACATGCGAAACCTGCAAAACACCCCTTACAATAAACATATTATAGAAGACTACAGCAGATACGAAGAACAATTTACAAAACTTAATATTCCACGTAACACTTCAGAGGCATTAAATGATTCTACCAAAGCTGCAGATAACATAATAAAGCTCCTACAAGAGATCCTCATATTCGAAAAAATATAATTCATTAAAAATTAAAATACTATTATATATAATATATTAATTAACAGTAAATATTAAAAAGGATAATAGAATTTGCTATAATATTATAGAGTAATGGAAGGGCGTAATAACCGCATTGTTGATCGCCCAAATCTAACAATCTAATCTAATCCAATAAAGGTATTCTCTGACGAATCGTAGGCTTGCAACTCGGTGCTCCCTGGTTAGAAGAGGTCCTGAGGCAAACCTGCTGCTCAAATTAAACTCCCTCAACCTTCTCCTGACAGTGGGGGCCGAAATGATTACTTGTCTGACACTATGAATAAGATTGCCAAGTTGAGAACTTGTGACTTGCCTTCTTCTGAGAGCCTGTAGACGTAAAAATCTATCATCTCTCTCCGTTGTGGCTCTCGGACGCCCTTGTCCATGCCTTCGTCCATGAATCCCGGTCTCTTGAAATCGTTGGAGGGCTCTTCCAATAGTTTTATGGTGAAAATCAAGTCTCCTGGCAACTTCACACTGGATGTATCCTTCAGAGAGAAGAGTTAAGGCCTTGGCAGCTTCGGACTCGGATAAATGTCTAGTGGGGGCCATGAATCAAAATTTGAACAATTTACTTCAAATCTTGTGGAAAAGCAAGCGTTCACTTGAAAGCACAAGCAGTAAAACTGACTAAACTGAGGAATCAAACAATTGAGTAGAATCATGGATTTAATAAATTCCATTTCAAACGGGATTAAAAGGAACAATCACTGCTTGTAAACAATCCTTGGATCATAGACAAATGAATAAACATCAAGAGGTGCAATTTTTTCATGTAAAATGGGATTTATAGTTAAATTCTATGGTGGTGCATTAATTTTGATCTGGAGTGTATTTAAAATAATTTGAGGGAAATAAATTGAAGCTGTGGGGCAGAGATGTTAGGTATCATAGCTACACTTTTAACAGTTAGTAATGCTATCCATTTTAAAATACAATGTAGCTATATATTAGAGCTACTAGGAACATTAAATTAATTTAATCCTTCTATAATTACATAGTTTACTACTCGTGTTATAGGACACCGGAGGGAAATAGATGTTGACATTTTGAATTCAACTAACCACAAAAATTAATCTATAACCATGGAAAAATACTTCTATCATGACCAATATAATATCATATAATTATTATTGGATTTCAATATTAAGCCATCAATGACTACCGAGCTCATCTTTACCTTAGAATGTCATTATGTATTAATGATAATAATTAAGATAGAACAATAGTTTTAATTTAATTCAGGATGAAAACATAATAAAAAAATAATTTTATCTCAGTGTTTAATCATTATATCAACAAAAAATATGAAATTATCTGAAACTTTGCTGGGATAAGTTTACAGTGAATAGAAAAAATCCATTTGATAAAATTCCACTTATAGTAAATTAAATTTGAATTAATGCTCTAATAATGGATGGTTTTATTGTCTTTAGATATTAATCTCCTGCCTGAAGATAAGAAGTGCGCTTTTATTCCTCCTTTGCCTGATGATTGCCCACCTCCTCCTCCCCCACCTGCAGATGATGATTTTGATACTTCGGTGAGTTATTTTCATATATTCATTTTTGTTATGTAAGATTATTGTTTCTGGAGTAATTTTCTAATGAATGATTGTAAACAAATTAAATTAATCATTATTAAAGACATAATTAGATAGATTAAAAAATAAAAATATTGACTGCACATATTACATATAGATTTTGATATTCATAATGTAACATATGGTCCTATATGAATATTATTCTTTTCATTTATCTTTTTTTCATGTTTTAAGATTGAGAAGTCTGACAATGATAAGGCTGAGGATTCAACCAATGACGAAAAATCTTCAGTTAAAGACGACTCTCTGAACATGCTCAACACATCATTGGACACTCCTGGAAGTACCCACGGAAAGATTAAATCAATCGACTATGGAACTCCTGTTCTGAAAATTCATTCACCTTACAGTAAATTGCCTCCTCCTGAAGCGTTTAAAAAAGATATTAGCGATGTTATTAATTTTGAAAATTTGCCAGATAGTACTGGAGCATATGAAAAATTAAAAGGTGTTTTAAAATCTGCTCGAACCAAATTATCTTTAATAAGGGAAAATAAAATGAATAACTCTATATAAGTAAAAGTGCAAGAATTGATGCGTATTATTTTTCACTATATATTTTAAGTTCATGTAAATATGTAAATATCAACTTTTCCCACTGATTTTTCTCTCATTTAGTAGACCTAAAATTTACTTGTAAATATAATTATTTTACATTACTATTTGTTTTGATTTAATACTTCCTCTTTTTTGAAATATTGTAAAGACTAGATGAAAGCAATGAAGAAAGAAAAAGGATTTCTCTTTTTAGTCATAAAACAGGTGTTCAAAGGTTTATTTTGCATACAGAATTTTCGAAATTGGTCAATTTATCAAATCTGCTATTAGCATTTAATCTTTAAATTATTAATTAGTATATTAAATTTAATCTTTAAAAGTAATTATGGAATGTGCTGTCAAGAAACTACCCATTGATATTAATCATTATGTTAAAAGATCATCTTATTTGCAGATGCTTCATTGAATTATCAGGTGTGGAGGAGAAAGTTGTAAAATAAAAAGGTGGGTAACTGGATAGGGCCAAATCAGTGATGTATGGTACAATAATTGTTGTAAAATTCGAGTAACGAAATTGAACCTTAGAGTTAGAGTGCTTGTTGAGTATCTTATTCTATGTGGTATCCCCCATTCCTCTAGAGGTTATAATCGTCTGCATAAAGTTTACTTGAAGTATTTTAATAAAAAATGTATATTTTATAAGTTTAACTAACTTTTAAAATTTAAAAGTTTACCAAATTATACAATACCATAGATCAAATTGTATTCGGCTGAAGAAGAATATATAAAGCATGGATTTGATTTAAATAAGCTTTAAAATCAAAGATTTAATTTACAATATGAGTGATGTATTACCTGGGGTCTCTTGTTGCTTTTTAAACCAACATTCCTTGTGGCCGTTTTATTTCCAACTACCCAAGAGTTAGAAGACAAGACAGTTTTTTATTTTATTTAGGGGTTCCTGGAAGGTATATTCCAGCTTGCTTTTAAATAATACCGTGTAATTATATATTATAGTTTTATTAATTATAATTGTAGTGAATAATATTATTTTTAATAATATTTGTCTCTCAAAGGAGAAGAGTGTTACAATGAAGTAGTTCTGCAATCATCAAAATATATTTTTCAATTTTATTAATCTTAATCATTGACATATGTTTATAATAAAAAAAATGTTGACAAATAAGGTAATAGTGGAATATGCAACTCTTGTAACTCGAGATGATTCCGTGAAGATGGGCCAGAAGCCGGAATGTTTAGAGTAAATAAATTATTTTAAAAAAAACAAAAAATGGACGAGGCACCTTCTTTAAAAAAATAAATAAAAACCTGAAGAACTTTCCTTTCAGTGTTTGGAGCAGTGAACACTGTAAACTTTATGCTTTTGATAAAAGTCATCTTAAGGACAGTGGTTTCAAACTAAGTAGTGATGGTATGTTATACTAAATTGTATAGAGTGGTGAGTATCAAATAGAAAGTAAATAATAAAGATTATTTTTTCCAGATACAACTCAGCATAACATAACTTCAATATCCTGAGGACAGGGCATGTATATAACCTTGAATACACATTTTTTCGTTAATATTAAATATCATTTTAGGTTTTGGTTGGTTATTTGGATATGAGGGCGTAAAACCAGTTCGTTATCAACCAATTACATTAATTTTTTTAAAGTTTTATAATATTAATATTATTTTAAGTTTTAAATAAGACATATTAAAAAAACTTCAAATAAAATTTTCAATTCTGATATCACAAATTTTTAGTTATTGATGTATTTGTATTTAGTAACCAAATACAATCACATTTGTAAAAACATTACAAATCATAAATATGCAAATCTTCCCTGCTTTAAATGGTTCTGTATTGATTTTTTCATCAGAAAACATCATTAACCTACAAAATCATGGATGTTCTAAAAACTTGATGTTTTAAAAAAAATAAAAAGGTTCAGAAAATCTTTTCTTTGCTGTGGCTATCCTCGACCATTTACACCTTTTTATACCTAAATTCCATGCATCATGTGATTAAAAAAACAAAACAGATATGCATGATAGAGCATTGAGCTTTCTAAATGGCAATTATGTACTATGTTAAACAATATATATTAAATAAGTCTATGAGCACCAAAAGCTCCTGTTACATTTATATTGAATATTTGAGACCATCATGAGATATATTTTTTATGATATTTAGAATTGAACGGTCCATGATCACATTATGAGTATAATAAATTAGTTGAACAGGGTAATGAATAATTATAATTTAATATCATTTTAACAATACAAATAAACACAAAAAGGAATACTGAAAAATCCAGTATTTACAATTGTAGTTAGTATAACGGTCAAAAGATGGCAGCACCAATCAAGAAATGGTAAAAACCGTTGTTTTAGATAATGCCGATAGAATGCAGCACCTAAGACATCCTATTTCCGAACCGAGTTCATACGAATGTCTTTTGATTTGTAATAGGAGAGTAGGAGATCGTAGGAGCTCATAATAAAGTTTATTTACATTTGTAGTTTCAAAATTCGCCGCAAGATAGCAGCACTACGCTAGACAGACCTTAAGGAATAGTTGAGCTCCTGAAACTTCCTACCCTCCTATTACAAATCGAAAGACATTCCGTATGAATTCAGTTCGGAAATAGGATGTCTGTATGGTGCTGCACTCTATCGACGTCATCTAGATCAATGGTTAATACCATTTCTTGATTGGTGCTGCCATCTTTTGACCGTTATACTAACTACAATTGCAAATACAGGATTTTTCAGTATTCCTTTTTGTGTTTATTTGTATATGTTAAAATGATATTAAATTATAATTATTCATTACCCTGTTCAACTAATTTATTATACTCATAATGTGATCATAGACCGTTCAATTCTAAATATCATAAAATAAACACCTCATGACGGTCTCAAATATTCAATATATACACTACGCGACAAAATGATTGGCCACGTCACAATTTTTCAGTTACAAGAACTAGTAAATAATTGAAAAGAATGTAATTATACTTATTTTACGTCTTTGGCAAGCAGATTATTATATCAATGTATAAATTCCCCCTAAGTTATCATTTTAATCCTTTATCTTCTTATAAGGCTTTTTCATGTGCGACAAAAACATAGGCCACTCAGTGTTTTATTAAATCCCCAGTCAAACTATTCGTGCTATTGAATTAATTTTTTGTTTTTTAATTACTGAAGTGTTTAGAAATAAATTTAAAACAATTGAAATTCCTAGAGATAATGTGCTGTGAAATAGGTGAAATTAAATCCTTACGCGGAAAAATTGAACAATTTCAATAATTATTAGAGCTCAATACCGGTGCAGGCACGTGATTACAAATTATTTAAATATGGGAGGTAAAGATGATACAAAGAAATGCCCTGACAGTCTAAGGGGTTACCCTATGCTAGAAAAAAGGAGATTATTTTGCGAAGCATCCAACTCTGCAGGAGCTTCAAGACACATCGCTTTGTTAGCTGCAGTTATCACTAACATCCGAAACGTGCAAAAAATCCTTCTGAGTGCAGAACACTTGAAACGGCAGAGGATTCAGAAAAAAAACATCAGTTTCACAACAACGCTAAGTCGAGTATAAAAGAGTTTGTGCAGGATCATATTGGTTGTTAGAAAAGTTTGAGAAAAGTTATATTCACTACCAAAAACCGGTAAATTTAGATTGTTTATAGATGACCTCAAATACTATTTTCATGACCACCAAGAAACCAAAGCATTTTAAGTCGCTGGCAAATGGGTGATTGTGGCGTCATGATTTGGGTCAGTAATAATTATCGTGGCGAAGTCAGATAAAATTTTTACTTTAGAAACTAATGCTAAAAAGTATTGGGAAACATAAGAGAGCCAGTAATGGAGCATATAAACGAGTTCATCAAAGAAAGGTCCGTTTCCCGACAAGACAACGCTCCAGCCCACACGGCTTGGTTGGTAAAAAAATATTTTGAATAGAATAATATTTCACTTTTGCCTCGGAAAGCTTGTTCTTTGATCTCAACTGCATCGAAAACTGTTTGGTACAATTGAGTAGGGCAGTATTCGCTGCAGGAAGCCAATTCACTTCTCTGGACGAACTCAGAGCTCAGCATTCAAACTTAGTAGTTTAATTTAGGCACAGATATATACAAACATCTTTAAATCCCTTCAAAATAGAATGATTAACGTTTTGGAAAAATAAGGGGGCTCAATAAATATTAATAATGATAAAAATACACATAATTTTAAAAGTGGCCTATAATTTTGTCGCAATCAATTTTCGTTTATTTTCTTGTTTTCATGTAAATATTTTTAATTATTGGATTATTAGCCTATATTTATTTGTTAAACTTCTATTATGATTCTTACATACAATGAAAAAGATAAAAAGTTGAAGATTTCTTATGAAATTTTAAAATGAATGGGGTGGCCTATGATTTTGTCGAGGAGTGTATTTAAATGTAACAGTACCTTTCGGTGCTCATAGCACCATATTCATCTGCATAAAATAATAAACAATACATTAATACATATATTATTTTATTTTATTTAAAATTTGTCTTGCATATGCCCAATCTCTTACCCTCTTCTCGTTCCCTTAAGGGAGAGTCTATATATAACTGTATGTTACATCAGTTGAGTCATCATCAGTTTAAATACTTAAAGTAAGAACGTCAAGAGATGCCCAAAATTGGACAAAAATTGTCCATCTCCCGTAAATACTCATAAAACTTGTGAAATCGTGGGAGAGGTGTCAGTGAAGAGGAAGGATTTGGCACCATTTAGAAGCGACTCCGTGGTGTAATGGATAGCATACCGCGCACGTCACGCGGAAGACCCGGGTTCGATTCCCGGCGGAGCCAAATCTTTTCTCTTCAAAAATAGATTATTTAAAATAATTTAAAAAATAGGTGGTTACTCCACAATAATGGTTAAATTAATATAAAAAAGTAGGAATATGTATATGATATTATTAATAATGCCTAAAATATAAATGTCCAAAATAGGTGTTTCAATATTCAATTTACTTACTTACTCGTCGTGGGGAGAGATATGTACTCCTATTACAGAGATATGAAGG
Source organism: Aelia acuminata (assembly GCA_911387785.2). Lineage (NCBI taxonomy): Eukaryota > Metazoa > Arthropoda > Insecta > Hemiptera > Pentatomidae > Aelia > Aelia acuminata. The sequence goes on along the minus strand of OU426982.1, from coordinate 111,540,018 downwards.
TTCCTGTTACATTTAAAAATATATTGAATATTTGAGACCGTCGTGAGGTGTTTATTTTATGATAATTTATTATATTTAAATATTTTATTTTTGAAGAGAAAAGATTAGGTTCGGCCGGGAGTCGAACCCAAGTCTCCCGTGTGAAAGCACGGTACGCTAACCACTGCGCCACCGAGCGCGCTTCCAAGCGAAGCCAATCTTTCCTCTTCACTGATACCTCTCCCCCGATCTCGCAAGTTTTGCGAGCTGTTACGGGGGTGGACAATTTTTGTCCAATTTGCAGTATCTCTAGACATCGGAAGCTGGGGTTTAATCAAGCTAATCTTTATAACTAAAAAGGACGCGATGAAAGTCTCATTAAATCGCGGTGACATGAAACTATCCAAAATATGCCACGCCCAGATGTAACATAGAAAAAGCTTTATCCGCGGAATACAGTATGGATTAAGAGAGAGACTAAAGGACCTCGACTTTGCAGGCAATATCTGCCTCCTAAAGCAGAGTTTCAGCGACTTGTAGGATAAGTTGGACGCTATTTGTGGAATTACTAGCCGAGTTGGTTTGTGAATTAACGAACATGGTCCGCGAAACATAGCGGAGTCCTAGTGAAGGTTAATCGTTTGTCTGCCTTGGAAGAGTGATAACAAAGGAAGGTGGGTCTGAGGAAGATGCCAAAACCCGTACAAAGATATCTCATCAGGTTTTTCGTGAAACTTTATCCAGTTCGGAAGAACAGAAGCCTCTCTTAGACCACGAAAATATGACTTTACGATACTTACAAATATCAAATCGATTCAATCTAACGGTAGCGAAACGTGGAAAGTTAAAGAATGAATCACCTTCCATTACCCTCTTTTGTTGGCCGATGCATATGCATAATACTGGGAATACGGTGGCAGGAACATATAACAAATTAAGAATTGTGGAAGTCCACCATTCAACTTCCGATACTCATGGAAATAAGGAAGTGAAAATGGAAGATAGTGTGGAACATTGTGAGGAAACCAGATGGTGTTATAAAAAAAGTCGCTATAAAATGGAACCCCCTGAGAAAGAGAAGGCAAAGCAGACTAGAGAGCCGTGGCGCAGATTCGTAGAAGGGGAATTTGGCCAGGGTGGCAAATCGTTGCTGAAAGATATATTATAAAAAACTCCTCGACTTCCTATGCTCCAGTAGGAGTTGACGGAACTAAATACATAGATATATTTCTACTTGCATCACTATTCTTGCCACAGGCGGTATAATCTCTAGCTTAAATTTAAAAGAACTTAGTTTGTATCAGATGAGGAATAAATTACTAGAACTTTGAATATCGACCTCTTAGCTTTAAACGAACCGTTCTTTAACTAATGACATGGAATAAAAGCCCTTTCAATTGAGTTTTGTTTTATATTTAAATAAGTTATTTTTTTACTCTAGATTCACTAAAGTTATTGTTTTTAAAAAATCATGCATTGTTGATGTTATTGTAATATATCAAGAAGGGTTTAAAGGTATATCCATTCAATTATTTAATTCAATTAAAGTTAACAGTAATTTCATATACCATGAAGTTCGATGAGAAAGATGTTTGTTCCTTTGCTAATTGGTATCCCACATTTAAAAATTATACGTTTAAGTCAGTTTGTATACCTGTTCCTGAAGAAGTATTAGAATATTTAAGAAAGGATGTTGTTACAATACCTACTGAAGCAACTATTAAAAAAGTAAAAAGTGAAAATATCGATGATATCACATATTCTAACTGGGATTCTGGAAGTGAAGATGAAGACGAAGTTGAAACACCTTCATTTCCGCTGTTCAGTGCACAACTTAAAAGTACATTAGACAGTTTTGGTGGAAGTGCGTTCATAAAAATGAATTGGAGTGCACCTACTGATGCCGCGTGGGTAGCAACAAACAATTCTTTGAAGTGTAGTAATTTGCAAGATGCATATTTACTACTTAAGTGTTCTGACAAAATTTCTAAGGATTTAATGTATTCCAATAACCATTATATTGTAATGAAAAAATGGGAGGATATTCACCCAGGTTCTGAATTTAGATGTTTTGTTATTAATAATGAACTGATTGCAATTACGCAACGTAGTAAATCAGAGTTTCATAGATACATATTATTGAACAAATTCAATATTGTAAGTGACATAAAGACTTTTTTTCAAGATATAATAAAAAATAAATTGCTATTAAGTAACTTTGTATTTGATGTATTGTGGAATACAGGATCTCGTATCAAACTTGTTGATATCAACACTATTAACAACAGAGATGTTGAGGGTTACCTCTTTACTATTAATGAGGTTCTTAGTCTTAAATATGATGAAGACCTTTCGCCCGAATTCAGGTTTATTGGAGAAGAAGTAGGTATTCAACCTTCAAATTTATCACAGCACTTTGGTCTCCCAGTAGATCTGACTTTGTCATCTGGCTCAAATAACCTTGTTGAACTTCTTCAAACCCAAATGGATTTGAAATGTGACGAATAATTTATAATATACTTCTGTATTTTATTTTTAAATAAACACTTTTTCCATATTTTCTTGTTTAATATTGCCATGATTTATTATCATTAAAATGAAAGAAAATCTTAGTTTAGCCACTTGCAAATTCATGTAGCATTAACTTTATTATTTTGTATAAATGTTGGAAAATTATATATTTTATATAAAGTAATTTTATATCTCATTTGTGTAGCCTTGAGCTTGTGAGTCTAGAATCTTAAGTTTAGGGCTGTTTCAAATTATATAAGACTCCATGTAACACTGCCAGAGGCTTTGAGTACTTAAGCATGTCCAAGAGTAATCATGTTTTTCTTTTTAAGATTGTATGCATGATTAAATGCAATACCAGGTAAGTATGAAAATGGTTGCTCAGAAGTTAGGTAGATGTTGCATTTTGCAGTTCAAAATTTTTTGAGGGGGTGTACATTTTTACTGGATAATGAATTTTTTGAGAGAAACTTTTGTATCACTGAACAAGACAAAACAGAAGATACTGCAGCTTAATCTTAGGTAAACTATAGCTTTATTACGTCTTATTTTAATTGCACCATTTTGGAGCTGAAGAGAACCATACATTTCTTTGGTGGGGGAGAGAGCAAATATTGTGCCATAACCTTCGGGGGGTGGGCACACCTGAGTCTATATACTTGGTGTTTGATTGAAGTTTGGAAGTCAATAAACTTGGTTTTTGCACCAAAGGATAATAGAATATCTGATGATCAATGAATTAATCCTTCTGAAACAAAAGAGGTTTGATTTTACATTTGTACCTAATTTTTGCATCTCTAGATACATCTAGATAGCCCATCTATTTAAACATTTTTTGGAAGATTTGGACTGGAACTAGTTCATCCATGGTCCCATATTTTTAATTTATGCTTGCTTGAAGAAATAAATGATCATTTCAATTATTTGATTGGACAGAGGTAGTAACTTAAAATTAATTTATGATGTAGTATTTGTATAAAAGGTTGTGCCCAATGTTCAAAATATTGTTTGTAATTATATTCATTGTAAATTTATTAATTACTATTTCAAAAATGATTACTACACCTATTTGAACTTTTATGGCTGTTGACAAAATTATCCCTTGCCCTAGTAATAATTAATTTTACATTAAATTATTAATGAGATGAAGCTCAGTAACTCATAAGTGGAGGATGTCTCCCAAGAGGTTCCTAAAGAAAGCTTTATTGAAGTCTGCAGTCTCCACTGAATCTGTTCTGGAGTAATGTTGTTGATTTATTACTAACATACAAGATGCTTAGTGATTTGCAGATGCTACTGGCATTGCCTGCTGCTCAGTTTACTATTTGTGCAATTCATTTGACTGAGATTCGGCTCTCGGATTCATAAAACACAAGAACAATGAATAACATAATTTCTAACAACTTCAAGCATTAAAATTAAAAAAAAAAAATGAAAGTATAAAATATTATAACATTCAAAAATATTTACATCATAAACATTATTAGAAAAAAGAATATGGGTAATTCCACGTGAAATCAAATATATCATTTTGAACCTCACCATGTCAGATTTTCTTGAAATTTGGTATATGTGTACTACTTGTATCTACTAGAACAATTGTGAAATATTACTAAGATATGTCCACCCGTTTTTGAATTATTGGTCTCTAAAGCCCTCAAAAATAGGTCCAGAAACAGAAAAAATCATGATTAAAAATAGCTGTAGATGTTTTCCAAATTTGACTAGGACTATGAGATCGGTGTCGTTTAACAGCACATTCCATGCCGTTTCATATGATATACAACAATGTATAGGCTGCGACTAAAGAAATTTACTTAAAATTAAATGTAAAATTTTAATTTCTATTTTCTCAAAAAGGGCATTTTGAGAAAATTTTATATTTTTTTGAAAAATAGGTGATGTTATATCTATTCATACAACAAAATATAAAAGTGGGATGAAAATGTCTTCATTACTAAAAAAATTAAAAAGTAGTGATAAAATTCAATAAATCCAGCTTTTTATGATTAAAAATAGATATAGATGTTTTCCAAATTTGACTAGGACTATGAGATTGGTGTCGTTTAACAGCGCTTTCTATGCCATTTCATATTATATACATAAATGTATAGGTTGATGCTAAAGAAATTTTCTTGAAATCAAGTTTAAAATTTTAATTTCAATTTTCTCAAAAATGGCATTTTTTTAATTGTTGTATATGTTTTTTTTTTAAATAGGTCATAGTGCCTATACCTATACAATGTTCTATATCATATGAAACGGCATGGAATGCGCTGCTAAACGACACCAATCTCATAGTCCTAGACAAATATGGAAAACATTTACATCTATTTTTAATCATAAAAAGCTAGATTTATTGAATTTCATGACTAGTTTTCAATTTTTTTAGTAATGAAGAAATTTTCATCCCACTTTTATATTTTGTTGTTTGAATAGATATAGTACTATCTATTTTTTACAAAACATATAAAAATGTTAAAAGATGCCCTTTTTGAGAAAAATGAAATTAAAATTTTAAACTTGAATTTAATTAAATGTCTTTAGTACCAACATGTACGTTGTTGTATATCATATGAAACGGCATGGAATGTGTTGTTAAACGACACCAATCTCATAGTCCTAGTCAAATTTGGAAAACATCTACATCTATTTTTAATCATAAAAAGCTGGATTTATTGAATTTTATCACTACTTTTTAATTTTTTTAGTAATGAAGAAATTTTCATCCCACTTTTATATTTTGTTGCATGAATGGATATAACACTACCTATTTTTCAAAAAAATATAAAAATTTCAAAAATGCCCTTTTTGAGAAAATTGAAATTAAAATTTTACATTTAGTTTTAAAAAAAATTCTTTAGTACCAACCTGTACATTGTTGTATATCATAAGAAACGGCATGAAATATGCTGTTAAACGACACCAATCTCATAGTCCTAGTCAAATTTGGAAAACATTACAGCTATTTAATCATGATTTTTTCTGTTTCTGAACCTATTTTTGTGGGCTTTAGAGACCAATAATTTAAAAACGGGTAGACATATCTCAGTAATATTTCACAATTGTTCTAATAGATACAAGTAGTACACATATACCAAATTTCAAGAAAATCTGGAATGGTGAGGCTCAAGCCTGTGTTGAATTGACGTGGAATGACCCATATAGTAAGTATATAAAGAAAAAAAAATCAGCAATTATATATTACAGTAAGGGTATATCAATTAATATTTCACAATAATTGAATGAGGAAATTTGGCAATACAAAAAATAATAAAAATAGGCAATATCCTCATAACAAATTAGAATATACTACTCTTGCTCTGAACCATTTATAAAAGATCTGTTTTGTATGGCTTTAATAGTGAAATTAGAAATATCCAGAATCAATTGGTAGTGAGAGAAAGTTTATAATGTTTTCTTTTATGTACAAAAAACCATTTATGAACTTCCCCAAATTCTGTTTTCTTGCTGCTGAGTAGGTAGTGCACACAATTGAAAAATGTTTTTAACAGATGTATTGGAATGATCATTACAATAAGTACACAACTCCTCTGCATCAATTATATAACTTCTACCTTTAATGTACAAACGTAATTATGTTCGGTTTGCTACCCACAATTATGTTATTAAATGCTGTTGATGAATTTTGACTTTACCCTGTTCATCTCATACTGGACAAATTAAGCTATATAATCAGTTTAATTTTTAAACTATTTTATTAGAAGATAAAAGATTCGACCACGGCCGGGAATCGAACCCAGGTCCTCTGCATCTACGTCGCAGCGCTCTTACCTCTGAGCTAACCGTGAGTCCGTTCCGATCGTGATCGAATCTTTCTCTTCTGTGATCCCTCCCTCCAGGTCTTGCCACATTGTAGCGAAGTACCGGGGGGCTGAACAATTGTCCAGACAGACGGGATCTAGTTGACATACGTCAAATAAATACATTGTATGTTGTTATGTAGTAATTAGTTATCGTTAGATAATTAATTTATAATTTTTAAACTATTTTATTAGAAGATAAAAGATTCGACCACGGCCGTGAATCGAATTCCTTAATTATCAGTGGTAAGAGCGCTGCGACGTAGATGCAGAGGACCTGGGTTCGATTCCCGGCCATGGTCGAATCTTTTATCTTCTAATAAAATCAGTTTAAGTTTGAATTGATTACTCTATTGATATCCTCCATAAGACATAGTATTTTCATCAATCAATAATGTCTTCCAGCAAGATAAGAGTGCATTATAATCTCATAATTTTAGTGACTTCTATATAGTGACTTATAATTGTTATGTAAAGTGACTCAATAATATCTAGAGTATTTAAAGCTAGACTTGCTTTTCTGTTTGACAACCTCAACCATGGTATCTGTTAAGATCTATTGATTGATATATAAGTAACCACAAAATTTTTCAATTATTATGAATTTTTAATGTTATAAAAATAGTAATTTCACACCACTGTGTTTTAGGGGGAAATGGCTAAACTAGATCTGACTTACATATCGAATGTAAGGCTGCGGAATGAAGTAGAAAGAGGTGATATTACTGAATAATTAATTACTGTTCATTTACAAATAAAGAAATAAATTACTGTTAATTTTAATAATTTTTATTTTAAATACTTTCATCATAGTTGGTTTGTTTTCAATCGAAAAAATTTTGTTGATGGGAAATCAAGAATTGATGGAAATAGGGAACTTTTCAATTACTGACATAAATACTCTAAAAAGCATTGCTGCCAAAATAATTCTTCCTGAGGGTTTTAAAAATGGTAAATAACTTTTGAAAAAGTATATATATATTGTTTATCATTATTTAAAATTCACATATATTTTCTGTATCAGTTATTTCTTTAGAAAGTCACCTTAAAAAGAAATGGAAACACATCACTTTGGATTGTCCATTAATAGACCAAATTTTAGGTAAGTAATATGATGTTTCGTTTTATTTATTTTTTCAATATTACATATTGTACCTTATCGTAAAATCAATGTTCCTTTCTTTCTTTCTATTTATCTAGTGGCTCTTACCCCTTTAGGGACTATGATCTCCGATACAATCCTCTACAAAAAAAAATTATAATTTTTTTAGCCTAAGTAATTTTATTTAAAAATTGGTGAAGTTTGAGTTTTAGTTTTCAAATAACAGATTTGAACTCCTGATTAAAATTAACACACAACTTCATTATTTTAACAAAGGTTTGGTTTATACAGTATTAATACTGAGGTTTACTTATTGTCTTGGAAGACTGGGTAATTAATTATCACATATTAACTCAAAAATTTACCTTAATTTATACTGAAAGAATTGTATTTAAAAAACAATGATACTAACATAAAATCGCTTTCCTAAAATGTTATTTTGATCAGATTTAGTTTTACCTCTTCTGGTTTTCATTATTGCTTCCAGACGTCTCACCTCATGCTTTTGGTGAGATTCGAAATTTTTTCTTGAGGAATATTCTCTCACTCTTCCAGTGAACGTTGTTCCATTTGTGTCAGGTTGGTAGAAGCTGGTTCATGACTTGGAATTTTTTATTTGTGCTGATCCAAGGCATGCTCTACAGCTAAAATCACCAAACTTTTTTGTTTATTAGCTTTGCTAATTTTTTCTATTTCAGGTAGACCCCCACTTTTGACCCCCCGGAAATAAGTTTTTGATAGCGCTCAGTGCTATTCATTTTGATAAGTTCCACGTAACTGTGATAAAAACAAAAACAAAAAAAATAAAATAAGTTTTATACATTTATTAATGAAAATGACACCAAATAAAAATCCAATGCAATTATAAAAACATAAAAAAAACAAATAAAAAATTAATGTTTTTTTATTTTTTTAATAGTAGTAATTTCAAATCTGTTTTTTGGTGATTGGCAACAGCACTGAAACCCTTTTCCACAAGAGGGAAATGCTATTACTTAACTTTTTTCAATAACCCATAATGCAGGATAAGTAATGGTATTTATGTTTGTAATTGGTATTTATCTCTAAAACCAAAATTTCTGATATCCCTTTCTAAACTTCACCTTCAGTTCTTCGTTAGTGCTTATTCCGAACATTTCTTCTTGTAATATGGGATCTGTTTCTTCAATTTCTCTGTATTATTTTACAAAATTGACTTTTGGTCAGCTTTTTAAAGCAAATAACCCTCAGTGCTACGGCTTGTATATTCCATGCCTGCATACTAGCCGCCAGTATCACATCTCTGGGCTCAGTTGTTCATTAGCAGTGACAGATTAAAGTGCGTATTATGGCATAGTGCGTGGTTTAAGCATCGATCAATGCTTAGAAGAAATGAAGATTGCATTGAATGATTGTCCATATCATACGACTATATTTAGATGGTACAGAGGATTCGAAAGGGGCAATTTCACTCTGGAGGACGCTGAGAGAGAAGGAAGGCCGCGAACGTCTGTAACAGAGGAAAACATTTCTGCTGTGAGGAAAATGCTTGATGAGGACCGTCGAGTGACATATCAATAGATAGAGGAAACATTATGCTTTCATGCACCAGCAATTTATTCAATTCTGAGAGACTATTTAAAGGTAAAAAAACTTTGTTGTCCTTTGGTGCCCCATAGCCTAACGGAAGAGCAAATGACTCATCGTGTGACTTGGTGTCGAAAGATGCTGAAACTATTTGATATGGAACATTCTACATATGTGAACAGCATCATGACTGGTGACGAAACTTGGCTATACTATTATGATGTGCCGACCAAGGCTCAAATCAAAGTTTGGGTATTTGACGATCAGGATACACCTGTAACTGTCAGAAAATCTGAAACTGTATTTTTCAGATCAAGTGGAATTGTAGAGCTTTGGAGACAAAGAAGACAGTCACTGCTCAGTGGTGCACTGGGCAGTACCTGCCTAAAGTCCTAGAGTCTGTGAAAAACCTGAGACCAAAGTCAAGAATGGACACCTGGTACCTCCACCATGACAACACACCAGCTCACCATGCCAGAGCCTGCACCGAGTATTTGGCCACTACTGGGCTGAAACTTCTTGAGCATCCTCCTTACAGTCCAGACCTTGCTCCCTATGACTTTTCGCTATTCTCATATGTGAAAATGAAGCTGAAAAGAAAACGTTTTTCAAGCGATGAGGACCTTCTGAGGGCTTGGGACAACGAATGTGCCTCAATCCCAGATGAAACTTGGCAGAGCTGGTTTAATGACTGGTTTCGACATATGGATAAGTGTATTAAATGTGGTGGAAATTACTTTGAGAAAATTAAATAAATAAAGATATATTGAAAAACTTTTGTAGTACCCTTTGTAAATCATACAACCCTAATTTTGATTTAGACCCCTTACTAGTCAAAATCGACCCTAGAGGGGGTGGATATAGACCAATTTGTTAATGACTGCTCTACAGGGTTGAGGTCAGGATCTCGAGCTGGCGAGTCAATCCTTTCAATACGCTCATTTAAGCTGTGTTCTACTATCATGTTACCAGCCCAGAAACAAGATAGAGCCTCCACCAAAAGCAAGACAAGGAATCTTTCTCTATGCCTTTTCCATGTGCTAAAACTTCAAGACTTTTATAAAAACTAGCCCCTACTTCTAAATAAGCTTAAAAATCAAATAATAGTTGTTGGTTGTTTGTTTAACGTCCATTTTTATGCTACTAAGGCTAATCGGACGATGCTACAGTGGGAGTCCTAAATTTTGCCTATCCAGGTATAATTAGGGTAGGGATCTACGAGTACCTGACATCGTACAGGCTTGAGACCTCCATTTTACGTCCTATTCGAGGAACGTCATAGCTAAGGATTTTTTACTCCCTTTAAAAAATCCTAGGGCCACCACGGGGCGCGAACCCACGACTGATCAAATAATATATAAAAACCATTGCTTTAATAAATTCCATTTAAAATGGGATTAAAGGCATTAATTACTGTTTTTAAATAATCCTTGGATATATCTGTGTCATAAACAAAGGAAAAAATTAAGGAGTGCTAGTAATTTACTTAAATTAGGTTTTGACTAAATAATATGCATATTTAATAAAGTTCTAGTTTACTTTTTTCTTTAGGAGGAGGACTACCTTGTCGAGGTATAACTGAACTATCTGGGGAGAGTGCAGCAGGTAAAATCTATCTTTTATTATTTATTAAAATCAGTTTGTTTTTCCATTCATGCTGAATTTTTCTTTCTCTTCAGGAAAAACTCAAATCTGCCTACAATACTCCATTACAGTTCAGTATCCACATGAATATGGCGGATTAAGCCGTAGTGCAGTGTACATCTGCACTGAGGACAAGTTCCCATCTTCTCGCTTGCATCAACTTTTGAGTAGTTTTCCTCGGAACGAAGCTGCTAAAAGTTCAATTGGAACTTATCAATTCAGTGACAATATTTACGTTGATCATATTGCCAACACTGTCAGTATATAATCTATTTCAACTTCATTAAGAAAAATTGAGATAATTCAGTTATAAAAATAATGATCATTATTTATTTACACTATGGCTAGATTAATCTGATGTAAACTTTGGTGGATAGTGGTATTTTTCAGACATTTTAGAATAGCCTTACCACTTACACAATGTTCAGCACAACACCTTCATATAATTATGCTATCTTATGATTTCTGTAATTTTTTCTTTAAAGGATGCCTTGAAACAGTGCCTATATCATAGATTACCACAAATGCTTAAAAGAATCAGAGTTGGGATCATAATAATCGATTCAATAGCTGCTGTGTTTAGAGGAGATTACAATATAAATGAATCAATTGTTCGTGCGAAGGAACTGAGAGACATAGGACTGCAGTTACATAAATTATCAAGACATTTTGGTACAGCCATTTTATGTGTCAATCAGGTAAGTGTACAAGCAAACTTTGTAGTTATTAAAAATTTCTCGATTTATGAATAATATTTTATTTAAATATTATAGTTATTAATTTTGAAAAAAGAGACAATGTTAGGAAGCTGTCCTCATGAAATTTGGCTGTTAATCAATGGTAGATTTAGTTTTTTAATCCCATTTAATACCCAAATAACTAATAAACAGTAAGCATATCTGTAACAAGATTGTTTCAAAAAGTTTTTTTAAATGTTTTGATAAAAAAAAAATTAACGAATACTTCTTGTTCTCTAAATTTTATTGCATTCTTGCCCCATCTTTTTGCTTGGATTTGGTGCTATAACCATCCAGAAAGTAATTAACTTATCACAAACTTATTTTATATTTATTGTAGTATTTGAACAAATATACTGCTATACAGAAAAGACCTTATGAAAATTTGTTTCATCCCTTCATTTACTGCACATCTCTTACTTTGTTTTCCAAAAATCTATGAATCACTATCCTTCATTCAGACATATTGCCTGTTATTGTAATATTATTATCATGCAACTGTTATCAGACATTATGCCTATAATGCCTTATTTTATAGGTTCTCAAAGCAAAGCTTAATCATTTTTGATAAATGGTTCCTAAACATAACGGGTATAAAAAACCTCTTTGTTCTTTAGAAACGAAGGGTACGAAGGTAAGAATTACCAGTAAAAATAAGTGTTATAAAAAATGCACAGGCATATAAATGCAAGAGAAGTGGGTTACAGTTATACCACGGAGGAGGGGTCGAAAAAAAAAAAAAAAATAAAATAAAATAACCAATACCTCATTTAAAAGTGGTAAAGTTATGATACATGATTGAATAAAGAAGTTATCAGATTCAAATTATTTTAATAATCAAGATATATCACTATATCATTTCGTCTTTAGGTTTTTCATATTATTATCAATGACATAAATTATTTAAAAAGAAGGTTATATTTAAAATTAAATTTTTACTAACATTACAGTGAGAAAGTAGCAGTCACTGAATTTAATTTATTTATTAACTATACATAAATGACAACTATTGTTGGTTCAGTGAGTCAGGCCTTCTTAGGGAATGAATAGTCTGGTTAAATGTTATTGATGATCAATCAACATTTGAAGTTTTAATAATAATTAAATTAAAAATAAAACAATTTAAGCAATTTAGGTTTATTTTTATTTTTTTTTCTGTTGAAGGTTACTGATGCAATAGATACCGGGAAAACAGTACCTTGTCTGGGTTTAGCTTGGGCAAATCTGGTAACAACCAAACTTCAAGTGAGGCTGTCACCATGCAGGGAACGAACTTTCCACGTACTTAGTTCACCTAACTTATGTCCGGCTTCCATACCTTATAGCATAACAACATCTGGAATAGTTACTTAACTTAAAAAGTTTTTACTATAAAATTTGTTTTGTGATGAAGATAAGGAGATAATGAATACCTTATAAATCTATTTTAATTTTTAATAATTTTTATTGATACTTTATTTAATATTTATTCCATTATTTAATAAACTGAAAGAAAAACATTGTAATAAAAATAGATGAGCAAGAATTTTATTATTAAAAATAATTAATTATTTATTCAAAACAAGGTTAGAGACTGCGCTGAAGACGGGCCTGGAGGTCGAAACGTTTGTAAACATTAAAATAAAATATTAAGATTAGTAGAGACTAAGATCTAAATTTTCCTCTAATTCTAAATTTTATTTTCTCAAAACTGTTTTTCATATTTCTGTATTACTTTGATTTGAAAAAGATAGTTTTTATTTATTTATTTTTTTATCACAATAAATCAAATAATCTTATCTACTGTTTGTAAAATATTGGTTACATGTTTATTCTGGATTAACTAGATAGAGAAAGTATGGATAGGAGAAGGCATGCTATATGATGTTACTTTACTGTTTGGGATACCTGAATTACATTTCAAACAGTTAAATTTTTTATTTTTTATTACATTTTTTTTCTAAAATAAAAATAAACAGAGCAGTGATATGAAATTTTGTTTATTGTCAATATCGTAATCTAAGCACAATTGTTCTAATCTATAGTTTGGTAACTTGCCTTAGTTTTAATATTAAATTTAACAAAGATGTAGACATTTGTAGTGTTGATGTAGTGAACAGTGTTGGGCAATATCTAGATAATTATTTGAAAATCAAATAATTTTCAAAGTATTCGATATCCAAATGAAAAAATATCTGTACTCGATGCTTGATGAATTTGGCTCAGAAGATATATTCTTCGAATACTTTTAGTTGTATTCGAATACTAATTACAAGAAGACAGTTAATTCTAAAAATATCCAAAATATCAATTTTGGATTTATACGGGGGGGGGGGGGCTCTATGATATATGAGAAATTTATCTTTTTGGATTTCTTTCACACAGGGGTCTATTATTATGTCATCGAAGACAGTTTATACTTATAAAAATGGGCCAGGATAGCCAAGCATGTTTGAGCGCGACCCGCTTTAGCAAGCTCGAGCCGAATGGCAGCGGTTCGAATCCGCCCCGGGAGGGTTGACTTTTATTTCGTGGAGGCCACATGGAATAAATCTCGACCGTCCCACCATGGTTAGAATAGGTTGGTTACACCTATAGAGTAAACCACCGTATGCCACACATGGCCAGGTAGGGGTACCGAACAAAAAAAAAAGTTTATATTAAAAATATCAATTTTGCATTTATGAGTGGGGGGGGCTCTATGATATATAAGAAATTTATCTTTTCGGATTTCTTTCACACAGGGGCCTAATATTATGTCATCGAAGACAATTCATAGGGGTAACGAACAAAAAAAAAAGTTAATACTAAAAATATCAAGTTTGCATTTATGCAGGGGGGGGGGGGGCTCTGTGATAAATAAGAAATTTATCTTTTCAGACTTCTTTCAAACAGTGGTCTAATTTTGTGTTATTAAGGACGGAGTTTCTGAACAAAGTATTTCAGTGGTGGGGAGTGGGGGCTCACTATAAAATAGTTAGATTTTCGGATTTCTTTCATATGTGGGTCCAATAGTATATTATTTAGAATAGTGCTTTTGAGTAAAAAGTTTAGATTTTTTATTTTAGAGGGTGTTAGCACTATATTAAAGACAAAGTTAAATATTTAGCAATGTCGTTTTTTTCTTTTTCTTATAATATATATATATTTTAAATTTTATAGGCAGCAACCTCATTTAGATAACATATATTATTTGGATTACTTTGATGTTTATAGCTTTCGTCACCAAGAGTACTGGACACTCCTTTACAGGTAAATTAAAGATGAATACCCTCTACTCTCACTCTAATTCACAACTGAGCTGTTGACAAAAACAGTGGACTGCAAGACATAAGAAACATGCGTGTGAGAATCATTAAGTTGGTCCCCAAAATACAAGGGAGTAATTTCTACACAAGCCATTCTCGTTGCTGGCTAAAGGAGTGTCCCCCCCCCCTCTCACTCGAACTTTAAATAAATATTAATCTTAATGGATATCTGGTCACCGGGTGAAGATGAAGAAGTGGTTGAATTTGACTTGGAAAAGGTTGAAATTGAAATGGAAAAGGTTGAATTTGAAATGGTTGAAGTGAATAGTGTTTAGACACAGATGATTATTCTATTCAATATACAAGATACTATTCTATCGAATAAAAAAGCATCTAATATCTTCAAATACTTTCATAGTCTAATACAAAGTATTCGAATACTTTTTTGTATTGAATTAAAGAATTTCTTCTTCAAATAGTATTCATATTCGAATATAAAATCTTCGAATAGTATCTAAACACAATTTATGCCCAACACTGGTAGTGGATCAGAGATATTTATCACATCTTTAGTGTAAAAACTGTTAACATGTTTTTAAAAATAATCAAACTAAATATTATTATTAAACTAGCTGTATATATCGGTTTCACCCGGAGAATTTCATTTTTTAAATCTATAAAGTGAGACTTTTATCAACTCAGACGGTCGATTTCGTAAAACCTAATGTAAAGCGAGATCATAACGGTTTTTATAACAATAAAGAATATACCCAGAGATTGGCTGAAGTTATGCGATTTCAATATGGACAGGTTTTCGCACCTGGCATGAAAGAACCACTGAGCGAATTTTGGAGAATGTGGGACAAACGGTGTAGATTTCTATTAAGAATAAACAGAATTTCATCTTTATTTATATAGATTATAGCTGTATATCCCGGTTTCACCTTGGTGAATTTTTACGGTCGATTTCATAAAAAAACATTGTAAAGCGAGATCATTACAATTTTTATAACAATAAACAATATCAGCTGAAGATCGGCTAAAGTTATGCAATTTTAATATGGACAGGTGCTCCCACCATGTATAAAAGAACCACTGAGCGAAATTTGGAGAATACAGGACAAACGGTATGGATTTCTATAAAGAACGAACAAACAGAATTTCATCTTTATTTATATAGATTATAGCAAATATTTTTTTTTATATCTTGTATTTGATCAATTAAACCATACCTTGTTGAAATTTGATATTACAAAAGTATTTACTTTTCATAATTGGATGCTGTGGGAAGAGCATGAAAATCATAAAAATATCTATCAAAAACAAATTGACTATAAATTTAGAAATGCTTGATGGGTTTTGCAAAAATGTTTTATATCATGTTTTGCAGAGTAAACCATAATTTAAGAAAATAAATAATAGAATAAAAAATTAATACAAATAAAAATTAAAAAAAAAAACTATTTTCTCTGCAAAGTATGATAATTATGTTTAGTAAGGAAGCTTAATAATAAACAAAATACAACTGAAAAATATATTTAACATAAGCAACAACAATATAATATAATAATGTCTATTTACTATGTACATTATTATAGAACAAATGTAGATTAGTTATACTCATTAATATCAAATTACACATTAAAAGTTGATTTCAAACTGGATTTATTAGGTATGAATATAAGAGTTATTAAAAATAAATTACACTTTTAAAGATTTTTAAAAATTAATTTTCTTGTAGGATAATCATAAAGATTATTACAACAACGTTCAGTTGATTTCTTAGATGAGCTGATTCAACACGGAAGAAAAATGTCAATACTGACACTTTTTAGGAACAATTCATAATCAAATTTATAAATAACTCATATATTCAAGATCATAAATATATTTTTGTGTAAAAATATTTTCATTTTTATGTATAAATGTAAAGGTTAAGGTATGAGGCATTGAGCATAAGCTGTTTATAACATACCTCTTAGCCTAATAAATAAAATCTTCAAATTTATAAAACAAGTAACCTCTTGATAATACAAAAAATCCTTCAAAGGGCTTTAATTTCCTCAAATTCAGCCCATGTGATCACCCTCAGTATTACAAGGAAGTATTGAAACTAATTATATACATCATCCATGTTAAAAAAACAAAGTTCACTAAAATTCGAAAGTTTTGTCTTTTACTAAAAATTTCTCAGAGTAAATGATACAAATCAAAATATTTCTTTTCAAATAATGTGTAAATTGCAAAATTTGGGATTTAGAAAAAAATGATACAGGAATTTCATACATATGTGGTATATAAATACAAAAGTAAAACTTCAACATAATTTTATCTTGGTAATATACACCCCCTTATTCTCAAACAATAATATGTTTTGAATATATATACATATGAGCGAGGAACTAAAACATTAATATGTAAGAGCGATGTCAAACATTTAGTGCTTTAAAATGACTACAAGGCCAAACATAAAAAGTGCTATTAGAATATCATATACAATAATATGAAATAGATAATTATCCAAGCTAACAGATTTCATGGTCCAATGAAAATAACAGCTTTTAATTAATAATGATTAATATGGGTTGATAATGAATCATTGGGTAAAATAAGATGAAAAACAAAGGATACATATATATATATATATGTTTATATATATAATTTTAAGAAGATACAGTGATGTTCCGACACCTAATCTGTTAGATGGGGCGATCCACAAAAATTAATTATAACGCATGAGGAGAAGCTGGTGGTTCACCTCCATTTCCCTATGAAAAAAATATCAGAACTATTATCATTAAATTTTGACATTAATTTAATAAAATAATCCAAATAATGAGATATACTTTCCAAGGGTTCAATTATTTATTTCTTAATCAGGAGGGGAACAAATCATTAGTTTTGTTAAATAAATTTCAAGTTATTTGATGGC
The DNA here is from genome assembly GCA_911387785.2 of Aelia acuminata. Lineage (NCBI taxonomy): Eukaryota > Metazoa > Arthropoda > Insecta > Hemiptera > Pentatomidae > Aelia > Aelia acuminata. The sequence continues at coordinate 111,522,496 of OU426982.1, read as the reverse complement.
AAAATATTAAGAACTATTCGGGGTATTAAAATATTAGATAATTCTAATATTTATATTAGTATAAACAAAAGTAAAACAAATCCAATTAAACTAAGTTTACTTTGTCCAACAAAAACATTCAATGAACTTTGTACAATAATATTAATCAAGTAAAATTAAAATTTATATCATTGAAGAATATCCATATAAATTAAAATATAATTAAAGAAGTAGGTTCAACAAAAATAAAGAGAGTAAGTCCAAAAATAAAAAAAAATTAGAATCACTTTTGAGACTATATATATAAATACATATATAGTTCTTAATACAGGTACTGTGTTGGTACCAAGTGGTTATGAAATAAGACTAAAGGAGGGTTTTCAAACAAAACTAACTTTCTGTTGGGAATTTCAGGATTGTAATTTAGTTGCTTTATGAGCTTAAATTAAAAAAAAAAAAAAAAAAAAAAAAAACCGCTGCCATCTTGGGCAGGTTTTGAAAATAAATGACTAAAATATAACATCATATTATCAAGTATACATACATGCTAAGGTAGTATCAAATATAATAGTACTTAATAAAAATAGACCTATAAAAAAGCAGTAATATGTAATGATTGATTTAATCTTGGTTATGGTAAGTTTACAAAAGCATTGACACACGATATGATTCCTGGACAATCTAATCAGAAACAAGAATTTAACTTTAATAGATTAAAAAACAAAAAAGAACGTGATAAAGAGATATATTAAAACAACAAACAATATTGTATTTGATTGAAAACTACAAAAATGACAAAATAAACTAAAATATTCCTGATCTTAGTCCACCAACGGAATTTCAAATGAAAACCAATAAAAAATTACTGCATTCAACAAACAGGTAGAAAAAAAAAAATGTCAACATACATTTCCACTGTTGTTTGGCTTAATGTCCTTTTCACGATTCCGAATTGATGAAGGGCGCATGAAATATAGCAAAAAAGCTACTACCATCCAGCAGAGAGTCATCATCATAAATCCATCATCATTCCTTGGCTGATCTGAGTAATATTATCCCAATAAAACTACTTTTAATATAAATTAAAAACAACCAAAAATCATGAGCCTTACTTACTTGGTTGAAAGCACTCGATATCATTGCACTGAGACTGTGACTGTCTTAACTAAAACAAAATTAATAGACTGTGATTTCTAATCAAAATAAATATTCAAAAACTGAATATTTATACATTGAACAAAAACTAACCAGTAATAGAAGTCTTCTCATAGCCATTTCATGGCTCCATATGTTTTCACAAAGATCCATACCATCATCAGACATTTTAGTTGATTCCTGGGGAAGAAATGAAAGATTTGCATTATTAGGTCAACATGTCACAACAAAGTATGGTTTAACACAGTTTATATTTAAATGATAATAACTTCAAATAGGTCAATAAGAGATTTATTACTGTGTATACGCAAAATAAAATAAACAGAAAATGAAATTCGATTCATTAACAAATCGTTCAAAAACACTTAATATACTGGCTATTTTAGCGATAAAATAGCCAGTACATACAGTATGGTGGGTAGCATTAGGGTTAAAAAATATTAATTTCAACTTACTGTTAGATAAACACAAATCAACTAAATGTAGAAAACTGTATTGTCAACAGTAGACGAGACTATGTTACGATAAAAATTAAAGAATCAACCTTGTATTGGTTTACTGTTTACCACACAGCTGACAAAACTACAGACTTGTTAGAATCCCATTGGTGACCCGCCAGCCAATCAACTTCTACAGAGTTGCAATAGGAATTTAAATTACGATACCGATTAAAGGATTACTTAACTATTTCAAACAATTCCAAATTATTTATTTTTCTTTTTTTTACAATAAATCGAATATTGAATTTAGTTTTATCCTCAGATAACTTTTACAAGTATTACGTAGACATAATACTATAGTTTAAAAATGATTTCATATACCTGCTTTAAAATTAGACAAATAAACCTTTGCTACATAATCTTCCTTATAAGTAAAACGTTATGCAACATCAATAAATGCGTTTTAATCATTAACTTCCAAAACTATGGTATTAAAACAATTTTGGTCAACTTTGCTATATTTAGGCAAGATCTACTATTAAAATGAATAATTCATTAATTGTTGTGATGAAAAAAGATAATTCAATAAATGTAAATGTATGAAGAGGAAATGGTTGGGGTGCGGTCAAAATAAATAGCGCTAAAATGCAAGAATCACATACTATTTTATTTTTGCCAACGTTTCGACCCGAATTTCAGGACCTCATCAGGGCTCTTTGGCTGATGATATTCATATATAAAAGTAGTTTTCGTACTTTAAAATCAGGCTTATTTAAGCATTACATTGTAGTTTCGATTTTTTTTTCACACTCATCCTTGAAATATTTGGAAGTATATATGGATGCATACACAGCTGAATAAGCTATTCCAACAAAACTGTAACAATTGATGATCTCTAGTTTTAATAATTTTATAGATTTTTAAAATTATCTAGTTTTTAGTTAAAATTATTATGAAAAACATCATTGTGTAATTTAGTTCGATACATTTCATTTGGGCTCAAAATAGTTGTCCCCTAAAAAAAGATAGAATAGGTTAAGAGGAAAACTAATTAAATAAAACTCGTCAGAATATTTTATTCAAAAACCAGGAGAGAACCTCCGGTTCGCCTAACAGAGGACCGATCATCATTTATCATAATCACAAATTTTTATTATTTTTTGGTCCCTCTAAAACAGAAAATTCAGTGAATTATAATAGCGGATCGAGTATTATTTCGCATCGTCTTGCATATTTGCTGATGAATGCACATATGTATATGAATATTTTAGTGATCTAACAAAGTAAACAATAAGATTAGAAAAAAAAAGTGAAATTCAAGTTGGCAGCTAAGATTCCCGATTTTGATCGTAGGTATTCGCCGCAAAAAAGAACATTACTTTTTTCAAATGAAAAGTACAGTAGAAAATAGACTTGTGGAGAATGGTCTGAAAGGCTATAAGGCCAGAAATAAACTTGGTGAAGCCATAAATGTAACTGGACAAAATTTTCATTTTTGAAAGAAGACTAGATAACAGAAGAAGAATGGAAAAAAAAGACAATGAAGGTTGAGACTTCTCAATTCTATAACTAAAAGGATGATAAATGGGTCATAAAAGCCAAAGACTTGATGAAAATATATTAATTTAACTTTTTTTGATTGAATAAAACATATATTACCAAATTAGAAATGGTCTGTGTGCATGAAAACTGAAATTAAGTATTTAAGGTAGGTATGTACCCATAATGAGGCAGCAAAGATTAATTCGGAATTGAGTGGCCAGAAGGAATACTTTATTCCAAGAACGGATCCAGCCGGTTGTAAATTGAGGGCTGCGGTCTCAACGAGGGAGATGGGGTGCAGCCCCCACAGCCCTTCACCTGGATCTGTCCATCAGCTGATTAACTCTATGTCCCTTTCCCAAAACTGACTTGCTATTTTTTCTGCACATTATTTGTTTTATTACGTTACTTCCTTACTTTTAATAAAGTTTAATTCTGTCTGTATATAAAAAAAAAAAAACCTAAAAGAGGGGTCTGCAGACCCCCCCCCCATGTTCCATGCTTTATACCAACGACTTTGCAAATTTTAATGATGTTGATAAAACTATTATTGTCGACATAATAGAAAAAAAAAATGTATGTTTTCCCTTTCCGATGGCACTTACGCTTTAAAAAAGAAAAAAGATATAGATCCAGTTTTAGTCAAAGTAAAGAGGGTAGTAAGTGAAAGTTGTGCACCGCACAAGATTTTTCAAAGCTAAAAATTTTGAGCGAACAGTGAAAATGAATAAACCTACAACGAGAATGACCTGTGTAGAAATTGCTCCCTTGAATTTAGGGGACCAACTTAATGATTCTCACACGCATGTTCTTATGTCTTCCAGGCCTTGCTTTTTGTCAACAGCTCAGTTGTGAATTGGAGTGAGAGTAGAGGGCATTAATCTTTAATTTACCTGTAGAGGATATTTAGGGGAATATCACGTTATGAATAAATCAATTTCTCTTTGGGCCGATGTGGATTTGGCTTTAGAAAGGTTGTTAAGTCGACAAAATGCATATTACTCAAAACAATACAATACATAACCTCTTTATAGGCCCGGGTTTGATTTCCAGGACATATAAGAATTTGGTTCATAGGATTGATGAATCCGTCACAATAACTTAATAGCTACTAATAAAAAAATCAAGATGTCTTCTGATATACAAAATAGATGAAAATTAAATTTCTGTTGTCAGGCAGGAACTACCGCCACCTACTCAGCCGGATTTAGAATTCGCCTCTTAAAATAGTTATCAATCCTGTTTTTTATTAAAAATTTTTGTTTTGGGAGTAATCGCCCTCTTATGAACTTAATGGGAGTAAGAGGTTGGTGAAAATCATGGGTTTTGATTGTAAGTAATCTCTTTCTATTTTCAATAATACAGGGAGGATATCACTAAGATGGTTAGTCAGGCCAGACAAACTTATTCGAAAATTAATGCTAATAAATAAATTTCTTGAACAAATAATTGGCAAAATAGTCATAATGAGCTTGGATAGAAAGATTCTCAGAGAAATAACTGAAAATTGTTTGAATTACTACCGTGAGAAAACAGCTAGTGCTATTTCCAAACATATTAAATAAATAATTATTATTCATAAATTACATTACCTATTATTCATCATATTACATTGATAATTTGCTTCTTTGATTTTAGTCTTCAAAAACAGGCCTTATATAATTTAAGTTGATTATGGTATTAACTGTCCATACCTTCGCGAGGACCTGTGTTATCGTAAATTAGACCAGAAATCCAGCTTGTGTTCTGCATGTAGCAATTACAGTTGCTGAGCCTATTAATCAATAACAAAGCTGCTTCTATTCCTTTATCGATGAATGTTATAAAATTGGAAAATTAAAATAAGTTCCAAAATGACCCTAACTCTTTGTCATAAATCTAGGAATCCCTACCCTGAAGTAAAAATACACCACTCATCAATGTTGACCTGAGCCACTACTTAGGACTCTACATCAAGAAAAACGTCTTACTTGGAATTCTCATACAAGATTGAAACAAGAAGCCGTTAACCGTTAAATATTACTGGAAAAACACTCTAAGCTTTTAGTCAATAACAAAATTCTCATTTACTATGATTAAAAATTAGTTCCTTCAAAATATTCAATGCTCTTTATTTTGATATGAATGAAATCATTGCTGAAGACCCTGGTGTTCCATATATCCTTGATTTGGTGCCTACGCTATTGTTTAATATCAAACTCACGACTCATTCAAAGCCGCTGGTTTCCTATTCTATTCTGAATAATCCTGCAAGATGACGTAAAAGATGTATGGCCTCGAAAACTTCTGAGTTCACGGACCTTCCCCAGGATCTGCCCCTCAGCTTTTTTACCATTACATTTCTTTCCTACAACTGCCATGGTACTAATCGTGCATATTATTTTCTTTTACGCTACTTCCTTATTTTTAGTAAAGGTAAATTCTATGTTTAAATAACAAAAAAATATTCAAAGGGGGTGGGGGCTGTAGCCCCGTTGGCTCTATAACGCTCTATTACAAGATGCAATCCCACTGGATGGCTTCATAGTCAAACTTTTTGATGTATAAAGTTGAATGAGTTAAATAATATCACACTTCATCGCCCCTGTAAATATTATTTTGCCATAGAAAGTGCAAAGTAATTTTTTTTTCTTCCTCCCCTTCCTCGCCGTTTAGGTTATATGGAGATTCCCGGACCTGGGGAGAGGGTGGGGGATTAATACCAAGTATTATAAATGCCCACTGGCTCAGGATTTTAAACTTGCTATCTTCGGGTTCCCAATATGTTATTTCCTAACACGTTTGCCCACACGACCATCCCGCCACCCAGGAGTAAAGTAATTGATTGGAGTTCTTTCCTTTTGCACTTACTCCAATCATTAATTACGAGTAATCCTCCAAAATGGTTTTAATTAGAAGTTTATGGATACCCCCAAGGGCAGAACTAGGGAGGTCACAGGGGGTCATGACCCCTCAAATATTTTGGCTTTCCAATTTTTTTGTTTTTTTGAAGCGGGTAATGCAATCGGGTAGTTACTATGCCCTAAACATAACACTTTTGGTAGTTTAGATCGCAGTACTTCTTAATACTAGGTAACAATCTCATTAAAAAACGGTGATGTCAGCCACGTGATTATGAGACAGGGTTGGGACCTTCATTTTATGTCCATCAGAAGGTCGGCATAGCCAAGGATTTTGTGGACCCTTTAAAAGATCCTAGGGCCACCTGATAGGATGCGAACCGCGAACTTTGTTATTAGGCTTGGTAAAAAAATTCAAATTGGCATTGGGGTTCTCCACTTTTTTATAATATGCCTTTCTTTTGACACCAAGGCCATCATAATCTATGGCCGTTGAGAGGTGGAAAAGCCATCTACATCAACCTATTATATATAATATATACATAATAACATGAAATTAAGATTTGGTAGGTCTTTGCCAGTATGGCCGACTATCGATATAGAGGAACCTGAGCCACGGAGGCACGCTCAAGAGGCGGAGGAAGTGGCATGCGCCGACAGCCGGAGGGTTCGCCTCAGTCACCGGCATGCCTCCCCCGAAACAGGTAATACCACCCCGAGGTCTTATATACCACCCAACGTCGTATTCAATAGTTATTAAATTACTGAATTTAATAATATATAATATATATTATATGATTGCATGAACACATTTTAATATACATATACATATATTCTATTAAAATTTACTTTTGACTACAACAAATCGTATAGGATATTAGCCGTCGAATAAATGGAAATGTAATGTGAAAATAATTAAATTATACCTGTCATCTCAGTGGATGCGTTAAATCAAAGTTCTTTACTTTTCGGGGAACGTCTTTTAAGGTTTGATTGGTATTTATAGAAAAACAGGTTTTCATTATGAAGCGTAAATTTCTAAAACAAATCCCAAAATAGTGGCTCCTGATTACGACCATTAAAATAACTGAATGGATGTTGTCAGTAATGAACTATTAAGAGTTGACAAATTTGAACGCCAAATAAACAAAATTATTAACTACAAACCGCATTTATGCTCCTATTTTGGGTAAAATCGACTCGATCACTTGTGCACTTGGATGACATAAGCTCTCAGTATATATTTTCAGGGCAATTATTTACTTTTATGATAAATAAAAACTCTCTAAAAATTTCAAAAGGATCTAACTTTGATTTAATAATCCTCTTTCCAACATATGTCTTTCAATTTGGAAGGAATAAAGGACCTTTTCAAGATTCTTTGTATATAATCAACCGTATGAATTGGATATTTTTTCGAATTACCAAACGCTAATAAATAAATATATATATACATATATATTTTTTTTTTCGTTTCACGTTAAAAAAAGTTATAAAGGAAATAAACCAGTGTTTAATTTTTGGGTGAAGGAGGCACAATAATTTTATTTTATGATGCCTTAGGAAGAAATGACTCACCGCAACAAATACAAAAAACAAAAACAAAAAAACTATATTGATATAAGAGAATTCTATGATGATATTTCAGAAAGGTGAATGAAAATGATAAAATTTCTAGAATTTCTAAGATTAATAATAGGAAATCTATGGCAATGAAATAAGCCCATAATTATAAAAGTGGTCTAAGTCGAAATAAAAAAGGGAATAAGTTCATAAATTATTCCACCTTACATTACTTAAACTAAATGAATCCCATATAATTTTTACATGTAATTATAAAATTACATCCATTAAATAAGGGTTCTTGTTTAACAATGCTTTAAAAATTGCATATAATTAATTTATTTGAAATCGGTGCGGTGAAAAATAACTAATAAACTATTTTTTTACTCTAACTTAGACCATTTTCATAATTATGGGCTCAGGTATACAACAGTAAATATGAAAAAAAAAATATTTAAATGAACGGAATAAGAAGTTAAATAAATAATTTTTTATTCGCTACAACATGATATTTTTAGTTGTTTTTTTACTTTCACTAACCTGTATATGAAAAATATAGAAGGGAAAGTATTATTTTTCAGGTTTCATAAAACTTGCTGTCTTAATAAGCTTCATTTTGAGAAACAAATTATTTCATATCATTTATCATGAACATAAAAACCTATAGTCTAACGTCGCATTATATAGTTATTAAATTACTGAATTTAATAATATATAATATATATTATATGATTGCATGAACACATTTTAATATACATATACATATATTCTATTAAAATTTACTTTTGACTCCAACAAATCGTATAGGATATTAGCCGTTGAATAAATGGAAATGTAATGTGAAAATAATTAAATTATACCTGTCATCCCAGTGGAAGCGTTAAATCAAAGTTCCTTACTTTTCGGGGAACGTCTTTTAAGGTTTGATTGGTATTTGTAGAAAAACAGGTTTTCATTATGAAGCGTAAATTTCTAAAACAAATCCCAAAATAGTGGCTCCTGATAAAAACCTATAGTCTAACGTGAAGTCAATCTGAATTTATTGGTATATGGAAGAAAAGAAAATAACTCAAAAGTATGAAAAAAACAGCAGTGCAATGTTTGAAACGAATATTTTTGTATTCATGTATAATTTATCTTATGACTTAACTAGTAGATAATTTATCTTATTAAAACTAGTAGAGAATTTAACCAAAAAATAATAATTTTCGATACTGTTGATGAACAAAAAAACCTTTATAAAATCGATTGCCAACAATACATTTGTAATTGTCTTCAAAACTCAGGAAAAATATATGACAAAAATATATTTATTTCTTTACAGTGTAAGAAACCATCAAGCTGTATCAGAAAATAACGCAAGCTCAATAATAAATATATAACTGAAACTTCTGCGAAATTTTCTATCTTCAGCTCTTGAAATTTGTTAATATTCCATCCCAGATAGATTTTTTAAAAACCATTTTCCACGTCTAACCTAATAATAAATATTATAAGCTGATCAAGAGAAAAATTTTATATATAATATAGCAACGTTAGTCCAAAGTGTTTAAAACATAAATTATCACAACACTATATGATCTAGATTCGAAATCAATTCAGTAATGCAATTCTACTGCAACCGGACCTAGGCATGTAGCTATTGAAGCAAAAATATCTAAACCTATAAGGCACGATGTAAAAGTCTCAAATATTTAATAATTTATTAAACAATATTGAGCACTTATATTTATTGCATCGGTGTTTCAAGATAAAAGATCTTTTTTCTTCGAATATCAGTTGCTAAGAGCAGTCATTTTCTTATCTATATATAAGGCATTGTTTTATTATTAGTTTTCTACGCTTTCATTTATAAATATAATTTTTTCTCTAACTTATTCAACTGATCCCAAAAGTTTTATATAAAATGGATCACAAAAGTAATTCGTCCACGCACATCGTGTTAAATATTAAATTAAATTATATATTCCATAATTTTTAAATAATAAATATTTTCTTACAAGGTGAATTATAACTGTCTAAAGAAAATGAACATTAAACAACGATTAAAATAATTTTAAAAAAAGCAAGAAAAATTTCTAGAAGTTTGATGTTCGGAGATCAAAAAATGACTGTAACTTACACAAACTGACCATTTTCTTAGTTTAATTTTTATTTTAATAAATAACACCGTTATGAAGTTATTAATAAATCATACACTTTATTATATTTCTTTTTCAGTACCTTTGAAACCAAGAAGTTGATATTATAAATGGACTTTGGATGACAAGGGGGATGAGAGCCCCTTTTTTTTTCATTTCGAGTAAATCAAAGTAAAAGTATGAAAACTTGTAAAACATCCACATAAAAATAATTTTATGTGGATTTAAATTATTATTTTGTATTTATTCTAAAATCTTAATCAGCTCTTTGTCTTTCAATATCACTTCTAACGTTTTTAGTTTTGGGCATTTTGTAAAAATTGTAGATATATCAAACCAAGTCGGGTAAGTTACACTATGTTTAAAACAAGAAAGGCTAGACCGAATTTTTATGACCAATGATTTTATGATTGGTTTGTTAGATTTGTCACCGCCCCGAATAGCAGCAGAATAAGTATTGAAAAATCGGGAATAAGGGATTGAGACTGGGTGGTATAAGTATTATAAATTTTTATCATTTTATCCCAATTCGACGAAAGTAGTAAAATATTTCGTCCTCGTGTGTTATTGTAGTATAAAAAGGTTATTCATCATAAATATAATCATGGACAGGTTTTGGATGAGGGGGGGGGGAGAGTTAAAAAATATTTATTTAAACAAATCACTTTCATTAAATCCACTTCTTCGATCTCTTACCAATCCAAATAGTGGTATTTTTACTACCATGTCCCGCAGCTGACTCGATTTTTTTTTTCAATAATGTCACTTAGACTCTTTATCTCTTAAGGTCATATATATGATTTTACAGAAATACATACTTTATAAGGGAAAAACGATAAAAGGCAAATTAAAATTTTCTATAGTAACCTTCATTTAGGAGATAACAAAAACAAAACAGGAATAAAATCGGAAGTTACGAGTATGGTTGAAGGTTATGGCGAACGGTTTTTAACCTTCCAACACGGGGGGGGCGTTGGGTGGGGCAGCTGCCCCCCCTAAAATTCATATTCGTTTACTATATTTATTAAATATTCAAATAAGTATCTAACTAATTTACGACTCCTGCTTGTACTAGAAAAATTAATTGAGCCTCACATCGTCAGAATAACTCAACTCCCACAGTCATAAGAATTTCACTAAAATGGCCCCCCCCCCCCCTCCCCCAAGAACATGCCTTCAACCAATTATATCAAACAATTTTGAAATCTCCAAAGTTGCAACACGTATATTGTTTAGCTACTTTCTACCGCGCATTAATGAAAATAATTAATTCTAACTTCTAAGCGAATACGATGGATTTAACAAAATATTTTATTTTAAGTACAAAGATCTTAACACTAAGTATACTGTAGATTCAGAAAATGGTGCCGAAAGTTCTACATTCAGTTTCATTTGAGAAATTTGGTTGGATTCCTTTGAAAATCTCTGTAAAGTCGTAAAATCTGTATCAAATGTATATATTTAGCTAAAATAAATGGGTTTCCACAGCCTTGGAATGTTTTTCGTCACAAAAGCTATATTTTAAAACAGATAAAATGGTTGTTATTGTTTACTTTATTTTTTTTCTTTTAAACAACAATACGTCAATAATTGACTCAGCGATAAATTTGAAACTTATTATAAAATTTCAATTGACCCAGAACTATGTAAATAGGTATTCATACTTGTGAGTGGGTGTGGGAGTAGACATGTATATGTATTTGATGTGTTTTTATCATTTAATTTATAATAATTATATACCATTTTATTATTATTATATGCTTGTGGTATTCATCAAAAAGTTGCTGAATATTAATTTCAATGACCGAAAATTCTATTTCATGACTCTTCGAATGCCCCAGAGTGACATGGTGAGACTAATATTGTAAATTATTTATAAGTAGCCATTAATAATGTTGGAAAAATTTGATCCTTAACACGAAATTATTTAGGTCCAAAATATCCTGATAAGACCCAAAACACGAACTTGCCCAAAAGATAAAATATAGACACGCATGTTTGTCGTATTTGTATATTATATCATAAGGGTATTTTTGCTGGGTGGAATAGTACGAGTAACTGTTTCAAGGATATCAGGATTGAGAAATTCCGTTATTGTTATAACAAGCTATTTCGCTTTAGATAGTCAAATACGGTATTTATTTAGCTTTGTTTCAACTCTATTGAACGCTAGTGATATTTAAAAGAAGACTGACAGTAGCATACCACAGCTATAAGGAAGAGCCGGGGGGTAGAAAAATCATTTAAGGGCAATTTGGTTTATTAGGTTAGGAAACCCAATTGGGGGCTAATTAGGTTCAAAAGTTAGAGCCTTTCAAGGAGCTACTCTCCATTATACTCTCGGCGAAAAATAATATTCCTTGTGGTCCTCACCCTTATATAGAACCATATCGTAATATCTCGGAAATATCATCTGGAGAGG